>CM052444.1:25107830-25167303 GCA_028533085.1 Varecia variegata
GGGGTTGGAGTGTGGGGGTGGGGTTGGAGTGTGGGGGGTGGGGTGGAGTGGGGGTGGGGGTTCAACCTCTGAGACCCCTGCACGGGCCCTTGTCCTCAGGTCTGCCTCTTTGTGGGGCTGTATTATAATGTGATCATCGGGTGGAGCATCTTCTACTTCTTCAAGTCCTTTCAGTACCCACTGCCCTGGAGTGAATGTCCTGTCATCAGGAATGGGACTGTGGCAGGCAAGTATGGAGCCCCAGTTGGGGACACTCAGCTGGCCCTTGTCCCAGGAAGGGGTCTATCAGGCGTGATGCACAGACTTGGGACTTCATTGACTTGCGTCACCTTAACATCTCTGATCCTCATTTCCTCTTCCCCAGTGTGATAATTCCCCAGTGTGAATTATATTTTTCTGAATTATATTTTTCATATATTTCTTATGGGGATTGAGTAAAATAATCAGAGTAGGTAAAATTCTGGAAATTGTGACCTTTGCTTAGTTGTTATGAATTACTCTGTGTTATTCTAACACCATGCTTTCTGGGAACAATTTTAATGTGCATGCCAGTCCTATAAAGGGCTGGATGATTATCCCACTTCACGAATGGGAAAACTGAGGCCCAGAGTGACTTTTCCGTGTTCACACCACATCAATGATCTGGGATGAGAACCCAGCTCTTCAGTTCCCAGCTCAGGACCTTCCCCAGGGAACATTAGGCCAGTTCGGCCTAACGCTTCCTGCCTTCCACGGAAGACCTAAGCAGGGGTGGCGTGGGTGGGAATTCAGCCAGGTCAGTGTGTTCTGAAGCCCCCCAGGCCCATCAGGAGCCCAGGATTCCCCAGGGCCTGCCGGACCACGGCTAACCCAGAACGAGCACAGCCCCTCCCGGCTGCCCGGCCTCAGCCTCCCCTTCACTCACTGCTGCCCTGAGTGGGGTCCAGCAGAGGAAGTGGCCCCACAGGTCCTGCCACAGAGGCCCTGTAGCCTTTGCTGCTGTTTCAGTGGTGGAGCCAGAGTGCGAAAAGAGCTCAGCCACCACCTACTTCTGGTACCGAGAGGCCTTGGACATCTCTGACTCCATCTCGGAGAGTGGGGGCCTCAACTGGAAGATGACCCTGTGCCTCCTCGTGGCCTGGAGCATTGTGGGCATGGCTGTCGTCAAGGGCATCCAGTCCTCGGGGAAGGTGAGTGGTGGGGGCACCCAAGACCCAAACAGGGGGCAGCAGAAGGACAGAGAGGGCAGAGAGTCCCAGGTCATCCCGATGCAGGGTCCTTCAGGTGGGCTCGGGCTCAGGAGGGCTCCAGTTAGGACACAGGCCCCCAGAGGCGGGGGCGGGAGTCTGACTGCTGCAGGATTGTTCACTGCAGACAGCTGCCAGGAGCGGGCTAGGAGTGAGCCTGCTGGAAAATCATTGCCCTGACCCGCAGCCACCTCCATGCCCGGATAGCTCAGGCCTGCCCTGCAAACATTAAAGTGTTAACCCAGGGACATCTGCCTAGATTCTGGCCCCTCAGGTTCCCAGGCAAAAGCCCTAGAAGAGCCTGCTCTAAGAAACTTTTGGTGAAAACCAACAGCTTTCCGTGCCTCCAGCTAAAGGGCCCTTTGAGCTGGTGGGTGCTAGGAGTGAAGAGCACCTTGGAGGCCTCGGGGGGCAGCTCCACCACAGTCTCTAAGGGGCAGACCAGCCAAGCCCCAAGCTTTTCCCAGCAATTCAGATCCCTTTTAAATAAGGGCCCTTTCTCGCCTGTCACATGTCAGCATTCATGGGCAGCCAGGGGTGGAAAGGACATTAGAGATCCGATAGCCAGATTTATTAATACTCATTTCACACATGAGGAAACTGAGGCCCAGAGAGGGGAAGGCGCCTCACCTAACATCACACAGCCAGCCGGTCTCACAGCTGGAACTAGAGCTCTGGCTGGGTGAGGCTCCTGGACTTGGACTTGATAAGCGAGGAAGCTAAGCTCTAGAAAGGTAGTCGTCCAGCTGCCACCCTCCCCTCTCCAGAGGCCCGAATAAGAGCTGATGCTTCACGGCACTTCTCAGGTCCTGCCACCTGTGTGAACACACTTGGTTCACAACAACCTTATGGACTAGGAATTATTACACCCATTTTAGAGGTGAGCAGATGGAGGCACATGGAGGTTAAATGAATCACCTGGGGTCACGTGGTGGCTAAATGGTAGAGCCAGGATGAGAACTCAGGCGGTCTGGCTCTGGGCATGCGCTCTCTTGACCTTTACGGCATTCGGCCCAAAGAGCCCTCTTGATTTGTTTCAGTGCAGCAAACACTCCGCGAGCATCTCCTTTGTGTGAGGCTCTGTACCAGGCACACAGGGATGGGGAGACGTGCAAGAAATGCGTATTCTAGAAAACAGCACATGATTTATAATCGCTAGGGGCTAGGTCCTTCGTCACATCTTTTCTGCTTGGGAGCCATGTCTGTAACCTCCTGGATGTCTTGTGTCAAAGAAGCTCTAAAGACAGGGGAGATCCTTTGGGGGTCCGCAGGAGGCATGAGACATGGGAAAATGAGGAGTTGAGAGCAAAGGGCTCCCTCACCCCCTTGGCAGCCCTTGAAAGGAGAACACCAGCCCCAGGCACAGCCATGCCGACTTCAGCTTGTCCTGCTCCTGCTTCTGCCTTGGCTCAGTGCCTGACATGTGCTGGGTTTGGCCCTGTGCCCAGGGCTTCCAGGGCTCTGCTTTCTTCTGCCATCAGAGGAGGCTCATGTGCCCCAGCTGTGAGTGGGGAGAGGGATGCCAGCTGCCAAGGGGCTCTGCCTGACCGTGGGTCCCTGTCCTCTCTGCAGGTGATGTATTTCAGCTCCCTCTTCCCCTACGTGGTGCTGGCCTGCTTCCTGGTCCGGGGGCTGCTACTGCGAGGGGCAGTCGATGGCATCCTACACATGTTCACTCCCAAGGTAAGGATTTGGGGCTCCTACACACCAGGGGACACTGACAGGTCCACTGGATCTGGTCAGCTTCATGCAATTTAATGCACACAGAACACCTGCTATGTGTTGGATGTCATGTCAGGCCCTGGAGGGATGCACAGGGAAGGGGGAATGGGCCCTGCCCTCAAGATTCCAAGGACAGGGACATCACATCAATTTGGGTAAACTTAGAAAAAGCTTCAGGGAGGAGATGACATCTGAAATGAGCCTACGGAGCAGGTAGGATTGCAATGAGCAGCCGTAGGACATTATGATCAAAGGGAATCACATGGGCAAGGGGGCAGAAAACACTGGGCGTGCTTGAGGCAATGATGGGAAGTCAGGTTTGGCTGGGGCACAGGGGCAGGGGCTTCATTCATTCATTCATTCATGGGGGGTTTCATTGCATGACAGCAGGAACCAAGACGACACCTAAGAGAAGGGAATTCCTGGGAATCCCACTTTGTACCCAAATCAGAGATGAAGTTACTATTTTATTACAGAAAATAAACCATGTGGGTAGTGATTTTAACCTTACGGAACCCATTCACACCTCTCAATGCTCTCGGTAGCCCAGGGTGGGAGACAAGCAGGACAGGCAGGATCACTGTTCATGTTTCACAGAGGCACAGGCGCCCTGAGGATGTGCACCCAGGTTCCCTAATGGTGGTCTGCCCCGTCTGTGGCCTTGCTTCTCTATGACCCTTAGACCACTGTGCACAGCTGGCATGAGTCTGTCCACTGAGGGACAAGAGATTTCCCAATGCAGGCTGACATGCCCTTCAGGTTGCCCCAGGCCTTGTGCATGAGTAACCAGCTGGTCAGGCTGGGAAGTCGCCTCCGAACGCCAGCTGAGCAATGAGCAGCCATCGGGGCCTGGTGAGGCAACAGCCCACGGGCACAGGGTCAGAACTCAGCCAGGCCAGCTTGAGGTCCTCAGTACTCGTTGATGCCACCTCTCATGTGTGCATGCGTATACACACACACACACACACACACACACACACACATACTAATCCTTACAAAGACAGCTCATACAGATGACATAGAAAGAACCCAGTAGGGCTTGAAATCCCCATTCCCTCCTGGCTTCCCTGCCCTGCTGCTATGAATAGGCTCCTGATGGGGGGTGGTGGCACTGGCCAGGTCACACACCACTCCATGGTCACCAGACAGGACATAAATTGGCCCTTGGTGTTCTTGGACATAACATCTGAGGTTTCTACATGAACAACTACAAAGGTCCACTTTATGAAGCACTTAGTGAATCTCCTGAGGCATGAATGTGAATCCTGAGCCACGTGGCTGGCTCTAGGGTTCCTGTGAACATGTGAGATCTGACAGAGAAGAAAAAGGGCAAACCTGGTTTCCTTGGGGGAAATGGCCATGAGAAGGAAGCCAACTGTTTTCAATGAATTACTTCAACTGTATCTCTAGATCATGATCTGTCCAAAGTGTTCACTTGAGTCTTTCAGTCTTTCTACTTTACTGAATTTTATGAGGAAATCATATGCTCTGGTGATGTTCATAAATGTGCAGATTCACAAAGGTCTCCAGATGGGGCCCTTGATGGTGTTAAGAGTCCCCAGGATGTAATTCCACGAGCAAGTGGAACAGATTCATCAGGATCAGCTACCAGTCTCAACACACACAATACTGCTCCCCACTGGCTTCAGACACTCTTTAAAATGTCTTGTTAATTATGAAATAGCTAATGCATATGAACACATATGAAATAACATAATAAGCATTCTTAAGTAATAAAATATTACAGACGCCATTGAAGTGCCTGTGATCCCATTACCTTTCCTTCCCAAAGATAAACACTGTCTTAGTCCATTCCTGCTGCTATTACAAAAATACCTTAGACTGAGTAATGCATAAGCAATAGAAATGTATTGCTCACAGTTCTGGAGGCTGGGAAGTCCAAGATCAAGATGCCAGCAGATTTGGTATCTGGTGAGGGCTGTCTGTTTCAAAGATGGTACTTTCTCTCTGCGTCCTCACATGGCAGAAGGGCAAGGGAGCTCCCTCAAGCCTATTTTATAAGGGCTCTGATCTCATTCCCAAAGCCCCCACCTCTTAATATTATCTCATTGGGGATTAGGTTCCAACATATGAATTTTGGAGGGACACCAACATTCAGAACATAGCAACCACTATCCTGAATTTGGGATTTATCCTGCTAATACATTCTTTGAAATTTGTTATGCAACTATGTGTATCCATAAATAATATATGGCATTTGTGCATACTTTTAAACTTTACATAAATGTCATCATATTATATATATATCCTTCTACAACTTGCTTTTATTTTTGCTTAGCACTATATTTTGAGATATACCTGTATTGATATGTAGCTCTAATGCATCAGTTTTCACTGCTGTATAGTATTCCACTGCCGGACTAAACTAAAACTTATTTATTCATTCTCTAGTTGATGATCGTTTTAAGTTGTTTCCAGTTTTCACTATTGCTAATAACACTACAATAAACCTTATTACATAGCTCTTCATGTACACAAGTTTCTCTAGGGTATATTTGTGTAGAAGTGGAATGGCTGTCTCAAAGGGTATACATATCTTCAGTTTCTCTAAATGTTGGCCAGATTGGTCTCCAAACTGGTGAACATTCCTACCAGTTGCTTGTGAGAGTCCCAGTTGCTCCACACTTGTCAGACTTTAATTTTTGCTGATCAGATGGGTACAAAATGGTTGATGTGCGCTTTGAACAACAGGGGGCGCTTCTTTCTAAAACTGTTTCCTGGATGTTCAGGAAACTGTGTGACTCCACTAGCATTTGCAGAAGCCAGGGTTTTCATGACCTGAGGCTTTGAAAAATCAAATCCAGAAAGCCCTAAAGGAGCCAAGTCACCAAGAACCAGCATGGTGTGGTCCCTGGCCCATCCAACTCTGACTTTCAGGTCTGGATAGAACCTGTGGGACCCATTTAGAGACCTTGCCTACTTAACATGGAGGAGCTCCTGCCCTTGACCCTGGAGGGATGTTGAACAGGGATGGAAGGCCTGAAGGGCCTCACAGGCTAAATCCTCCACCAAGGACACCCCTAAACAGCCTGTGCTACTATTTGCTTGAGGCAAGTGATGCCAGTGGTGATGGCTGGGGTGAGGTTCCTATTTACAAATCCCTCCAAGTCATCTGCAGAAAGTGTGGGCCCACTCTCAGAAACAATTGTCTGACAGCTCATATGTGGCAAACTAATGTTGCAGAGCTGTGACTGTTTCATCACAGGATTGGGGAGACTTGAGGGGCCAGTTCATGTTCTTGCCCTAGAATGGTGCTGTCGAGTGCCTGGTCACTGCCCACAGCTGCCCAGGCTGTGCACGGCTCCATTCGTGTAGATCACAAAGTGAATGACATCCCTGGGGGTTATGCCATTTGGCAGCCTTGGCAGAGTCCAAGGAAGTTTTTGGCCAGGGCATCTGAGAACCCATGTGGGAGAAGCACAGGTTCTCCATGGGTTATGCTAAATGGCGTGGAAGGTCCTCCCTTCCATAAAGTCTTTCAACATTAGAAATAATCCAGACTATCGGACCTGAACTTTCAGTCACTGTCTTCAAGCAGACAGTTACTGGATATGAGAAATGCAATGTGGCCAGGATACTGTGATGACCCTCTAGCATCTTTGTTGCAACAGTAACCTGTGTCAATGGCTAATGAACTTCTTGAATTCCTTGGGCCGCTTTTCTCCTGATTTACTCTTTCCATCTAGTTAAAAACCCAGGTCAGCATGAGGTACCATGCAATTACTCATGTGATTTGTTCAACATAAAGTGATGGATTTTGGTGGGTTTTCTCACCATCAAAACTTTCAGGGAAATTACAAATGCTTATGTCCTTTGGCCCAGCAATTCCACTTCCACTATTTTTCCCACAGATGTATTCACACATATGCAAAATGATCAGTGTGCCATATTGGTCATTACAGCATTTGTTTTAGTGGCAAAAGATTGAAAACAACCCAAATGCCCATCGTTCACTTATTCATTCATTCAGCAAAGGGTCATTGAATGCTGTTATGTGCTGCTCACTGTTCTGGATCCTGTTACCCAGCAGTGAAGAAAGCAGACAAAATTCCTGGCCCTCATGGAGTTTATATTCTGGTGGAGGGAGATATGTAAGATAAAGAATTGTTGTTGACTGGTGTTGCTAAGGAGAAAAATAAAGAGGAGAAAGAAGGATTGGGCATTTCGGAGAAGAGTTGCAATTTTAGGTAATGTGGTCCAGTAAGGCCTCACTGAGAAGTGACATGTGACATGTGAATGAAGACCTGGAGGAGGTGAGGCACAGACCGTGTGGGTATGCGGAGGCAGTGCCTTCCATTCCAAACAGAGAGAACTATGAGTGAAAAGGGCTTGAGACTGGCCATGGCTAGCATATTGAAGGAGGTCATTGTAGCTGGAACAGGAGGGAAAATGGGTAAGACGTGGTCCAGGGCAGTGCAGAACTAGATCGTGAGAGTCTTGCAGGCTAGGTAAAGAGTTTGACATTTTACCCTGGGTCGAATGGAAGCCATTCAGAATTCTGAGCAGAGGAGTGACACGATCTGATTTCTGTCTTAGGAGGATCACTCTAAGCCCCTTAGGAGGCTGCCATAGAGAATCTGAGGGGGCAAGGGAAGAACAGGGAGACCCACTAGAAGGGTCCTCCAGGTGAGAGGTGGCTGGGGTTTGGGCCCAGGTGATGGCAATGGGAGTGATGAGAGGTGGTTAGATGGAAGATACATGTCGGAGGCAGAGTCAACAGGATTCGCTGTCGGATTGGATGTGAGATGTGTAAGGAAGAGAGGAGTCAAGGTGACTCTGAGGTCTTTTACCTGAGCTGCGAGGAAGATGAAGTTGAGATTTACGGAGATGGGGGAGGCAGTGGGAGGGGCAGAGTTGGTGGGGAACATCAAGGTACTTGTTTTGACATGGCAGGTTTAAAATGTCTAATAGATATCCAAGTGGAGATGTTGAGTAGACAGCTGGAGATGTGAATCTGGAGGTCAGGGTGGAGGGATGAATTTGGGAGTCTGGGGTGACAGAGTTTAAAGCCGTGCACTGGTTTACAATAACCTAGAGAGTGAACACAGGGAAGGGGACTGAGCTGGAGCCCCAGCATTTAGAGGGTGAGAGAGGGATAGCTGGTGAGGGAGGAGTAGACAGGCAGACAGACAGACAGACATCCCAGAGGCAGAGTGGATAAAATGCTTTAAGAAAGAGGGAATCATCAGCCATGTCCAAAGCTGCTGAGAGGTCAGGCGATAAGGACTCAGAAATGACTGATACACTTGGTGACAGAGGGGTCACTGGTGACCTCGACAAAGGCTGTTTTGATGGGGTTCTGGGGACAAATCTAATAGGAATGGATTGAAGGGAAAATGGGAGGTAAGGAATTGGAGCCAAGTGATAGAGACCACTTATTCCAGTTTTGCTATAAAAGGAAGCAGAGAAATGAGAAATGAGGTGGTAGCTGGAGAGGGCCCTGGGGGTCAAGGGTGTTACTTCAGAACTTTACAGAATGATAAAAATAATCCATCATGCACTGTGGTGGGAATGTGAAATGGTGCAGTCACTTTAGAAAACAGTCTGGCAGTTCCTCAAAAGGTTAAACAGAGTTAGCATGTGACCCAGCAATTCCACTCCTAGGCACACATCCAAGAGAACTGAAAACATATGTTCACACAAAAACTTGTGCATGAATTGCAGCATTATTCATAATAGCTGAAAAGTAGAAACAACCCAAATGTCCATCAGTTGAAGGATAGAGAAACAAAATGTGGTATATGCACACAATGGGATATTATCCAGCCATAGAAAGGAGGGAGTGCGGATACATGCTACGGCATGGAAGGCCCTTGTAAACATTACGCCGAGTAAAAGAAGCCAGAGACAAAAGACCACAAATTGTATGATTACAGTTACATGAAATATCCAGAATAGGTGAATCCATAAAGACAGAAAGATTAGTGGTTGCTTAGGACTGGGCTTCTGGAGCTGTTGGGGGAGACGTGGGGAATGACTGCCAATGGGAACGCGCTTTCTTTTGGGGTGATGAGGTTTTAGACTTGATCATGGTAATGGTTGCACAACTCTGTGATATACTAAAAACTATTGAATTGTGCACTTAAAAATGCAAAGAAGAGGGTGAAATTGATGCTATAGGAGAGGCTCCAGTGCCCAAGTGGAGGAGTTGATCTAGGGAGGAGCACACACAGTGCCCATAGGAGCAGGAGGGAAGGGCCAGCCCATGGCACTGATGCTGGCAGATGAGTTCTCTTCTGATTGCATCATTTTCTCAGCTAAGCAGGAAGCGAGGTGATCAGCTAAGAGTAAGCATGGAGGGATGGGGTGTAGGTCTGAGGAGGAGCAAGTGTAAAGTAATTGTGGAAGAGATCGGGGGCATGAATGGCCAGGAGCAGCACTCAGGGCCCACCGAGGCTAGGGCTCGGGTGCGGTGAGCTCCGCCAGCACTTCAGTGACGCCAGGATGGGCAGTTTTTCACATCTGAACATCTCTGAAAGCAAGCCGTTTCCAACAGTCCTCGAGGTACGTAAACAAGCGTGTGCTTACAATGGGTGGTGCTTACTTCGTGCCAAGCGCTGTTATGCACGCCTTGCTTACGTTAGCTCATTTAAACCTCCCACCAGCCACAGAGACAGGGACTCTTATCCCCTTTCCCAGATGCAGAAGCTGAAACGTGGATAAGCTGGATAACTGTAGGGACGCAGTGCGAGTGGCAAGGGCAGAGGGGGCAGCTTGCCCAGACTCTGGGACACTGCAGGTTCCCAACTCAACACGCTGAGGAAATGCCAAGGCTGGGGCCAGTGGTGGTGGCCCTGGGATGTGGAGAGCTCCATGACAACTTTGGTGTGGATGGTAGGAAAATAAAGGAGGAACATACACGCACATATTCACGTGTGTATGTGTGTGTAATATACGTGTGTATATAGTGCTGGTATATGCATACAATATCACTGGCGGGCTACACAGGAAACTGAAGTCATGGTTGTGTCTGGAGAAGCGGAACCAGGTGTCTGGGATACGGGGGTGAGGAAAAGGAGACTGCAGGATTGAGAGTGTGCATTTACTCCTACAGAAGAGAAGTGGGAGCCCTGCAGGCTTAAAGGCCGGGTGCAGAGGTTAGTGGTGGAACTTCCAGACCCCACAGTCAGAGCAGGGGCTTCTCAGCAGGGTGCTGAAGGTGGCCCAGCCTTGTTACCAGAGGGTGGGCTGTGGAGCCAGAGGAGCTGGTTCAGACCCCCACTCCTCAATTGTCAGCCAGTGGGCAAGTTCCTTGACTCTCAGGGCCTCAGTTTCCTTGGCGGCAGGATGCTGTAAATGGTGACACTTCCCTCACAGGGTTGTCAGCAGCGTGCCTAGGCCCGCTCCTGGTGAGTGGAGAGCGCAGAGTGAGCATTAGCTATTCTTATCCTCGTCCCTTGTGAAGGTGACACTGTTCTTGGGCAGCTGGAACCCGGTGCTCCAGTGCCATCTGGCGTCTCATGGCCCCGGCTGGCTCCACACAGGGAGGTGCATGGCAGTGCTGAGAAACAAGGATGTGTGTGCCTGTCACACACCAGCCCAGGCTGGGACTCGGCAGCTGCTGGCAGCATCAGAAGCATCTTCATGCCAGTGAGTCAAATGCCTTGAAAACACCTTGTTCCCCTGCGTGAGGAAGTGACTCAGCCATCATGCCAAAGAAATGTCAGGAGGCTGTTTCAGGGCCGGCACCAGAGGAGGGCTGGAGCCTTTCCTTCGGAGGGGAAAGCCCACTGCCCATCTCGCCTCTTGTGGTGACATCCTGATGCCTGGAAGGGCCACGGGCCTTCCCGAGTCTGGCCATGGGTTCATCCTCTGTTGACATGTGTTGGAATCATACGCCATCACCCAGGGATCTTGCAGAGAGCCCCTTTAATGAATAATAGGCATTCTCTACTAAAGACTCTCGACTCAGTTTACCCCCAGATTAGCATCAGCAGCTGTGGTCCTCTGCATGAGCAGGAGCACTCCCGCAGGCTGCGGGCCAGAAGGGAGTGTGCCCGGGTACTGCTCACACAGGGCACGTCTCTCCTCAAGGGTCAGGTCTGGCACTCTCAGATGCTTGCCCAGGGCCCTACTGATGTTAGCTTTGGCTCCATCACTTTGCTGGGTAATGGACACAGAAGTTCATTACGTTATCTTCTCTGCCTTTGTACATTTTATAATAAATATTCCATACTTTTTAAAAATGGAAAAAGCAGTCTTAAACAAAAACCCAACTTTGTTTTCATTCAAAACTCTGCATATTCCATCCTCCAAGAAATCCCCCAAGCTATAGGGCCAGCTCTGATATGCTGTTTGGGATTGTGGCATCCTCGCTGGGGTGGCTGCCTCCACATATGAAAGTTGGCCCCGAACTGTGACTAGGTCAAAGAAGTTATCCACATCCTTGTTTATTCTAAACCCTTTAGGTTTAAGGAGTGATGAGAATCCTAATTATGGCATGTATTTGGGTCTCACAGATGGTCTGGACCTTTTTGTAAAAACTTTAGTAAAGACTGACATAGATCAAAAGGAAATAGTTACCAAAAAAAAAAAAAAAAAAGAAAGAAAGAAAGAAAGGAAGAAAGAGAGAGAATAGGAAAGGAAAGGAGAAGGAGATGAAGCCAGCATTAAAATAGGCATGTTTTAGAAAGTACAAGTTTAAATCCTAAGACCATCTTCTTGTCCTAGAAGACAGCATCTTAGCCCCAAAACACTGGTACCGCTTCCGAGCCCTTTGTCTGGTCCTTTCTGCTCAGCTCACGACCTCAAGGAAAAAGGTCAGCTTTTGTCCCTCTGTCTGTCTCTCTTGATCCCCACTCATTCCTTCTCTCCCACGTGCCAGACACTGTTCCTGCAAACATGAGCAGGAGGCGGGCTCCACCCCTAAGCACAGAGTGCTGAAAGGAAGACACCCATAAACCTGTGATGTGGGTATTGACTTGAGCTGTGAGTGTCCAGGGACCATGACTAGCTTGGCCAGGGAAAGTCAGGAAAATCTTCAGAAAGGAGGTGATATTTGTGCAGGGTTTTGAGAAATAAATAGGAGTTCACCCGGAAGTGAGTAGAAGGAAGGGAATTCCTGGCAGAGGGAACAGCCTGGGCAAAGGCCAGAAATGTAAAAGACCATGATGCTTTTGAAGAGTAGCAAGTTAGCTGCATTTAGAGTATTCAGAGAATAGAGAAATGGAAAAGATTTTCTAGAAGACAATGGGGGACCATCAAAGATTTTTCAACATGCAAAGGACATGACCTGAATTGTGTTTATCTCAGCCTACCCTCTCTTACATAATCTCACACTTCCTCACCAAACTGCCCAGAGCCCTCTCACTAGGTCCTCATTTCCAGCCTGAGAGAAGTCCCAGCTTCCAGCGGGTTGTGGTAGACCTATCATGACTGGCATCCCTGAACACCAGTGAAGGGCAGCCAGCATGCTACCCAGGCATAAGTCATCCCTCTGCTAATTTCTGGAGCCTTCTGGGAGGATTATTTTTTGAAAACTCACTCAAGAGAGGGGAGTTAACAAAAGCCCTTTCCCAGTGGGACTATGATTATTTTCTTTTCCTTTTCTATATCTTCAGATTTCTATTAGGCCTGTGTTTCCTTATCCACGTGCCAGAATCCAAATAGCCCTGAAAACCAAAAGTTGGTCTTGCTTTGTTTTTTGGCTCCCTCAGTACTCATTGGAAGATAAAATGACCTGCACAGATGTGAGGCTATTTATAGTGTTTATTGATTCACTTGGTGTGAATATTCATATTCTGCTGCAGAAATACCAATATGTTTGATTGCAGGGTGCTGCCCCAGACCCCGAGGCGGGTGTTATATAATTAAGTGGCATATGCACCATATTGCCTTTCTACAATAAAATTAGAAACAAAAGCTTGAATTCCAAAACGGGTCTGATCCCAGGGCTTTTAGATAAGGAAACAGGGCCCACATTACCTTGTAAATAAGACAACATTTCATCTTACTTTAAAAACCAGACATCCACCTGTGTAAGTGTGGTGGGCCCTCAGCAGTGCCCTGTTTCTCTGATCACCTGGCTTTCCCCTGTCCCTGCTGGCACACCTGCTACTCACAATTCTATCTGCGGCTCAGCTCTCTCCTCTAAACCCCAAACTCATTTGTCCAGCTGACCACCTGACATTCCCTCTTAAATGTGTTAAAGATGCATTCAACTCAACCTTTCTGAAACTGATGTCTTGATCTTCCTTGCCCAACCCCACCAACCTGTTCCTCTCCCACCGTTCCCATCTCCACCTTGCTCAGGTAAGCAGGCCAGAAACAGGGCTGTCACCTTGGCCTCTCCCTGCCCAGCATCCGCTATCTCCAGTCCATCCCTAGGTCTCCTTGGTTTCTCCTACTAGGCTCTCTCCATCAGCACCGCCCCACCACTAGGCAAAGCCACCACCCCTCCCGCCTGGACCCTGGAAGGCGCTTTCTCGTGGGCCTGCTGCACCCCTTCATTTCTTTTCTGACTGTGGCCCTCCTTCACACCCCTGGGTGGTTTCTCAGACTACATGCTTTCTTGGGGTAAACATAAGGATCCATACAGGCCTTCGGTCTGACACCTTTCCTGTCCCAGCCTCACCTGTACACCACCGCCTCGTCCTCTCTGCTTCAGCCAGCCAGCCTCTTCCATCCCCATTATGCATCATTCTCTGTCCCATCTCGAGGCCTCTGCCCGAATGCTCTTCCCTCCCCTTGTAGCCTACCTTTCATCAGCTTTCAGACGTCGGCTCGGTGATCCCTTCCTCTGGGGAGCCTCCCCGGCCTCCTGATTTGCTCAGATCCCTGTTCCGGGCTCTCCGAGCATTGGGTCCTTGGCCTTCACGGCCCTTGTTGCATTTGCAATTTAGCATCTTTTTGTGGGGTCATGTGGCTAATGTCTGTCTCTCCGACTAGAATGTAAACTCCACAGGAGCTGAGCTCCCCAGGGCCTCCCCATTGCCTGGTGCTGGGCCTGGCCCACAGCAGCTGCTCCAGGACTGATGGATGGATGGCTGCCCGTGGTAGCCACAGGGAGCCACGACACCTTCCACCTGCTGAGTACATTGGGGAGGGGCGTGGGGAGAGGCTCTCCTCACAGATGCCAAGGGGCTCTTAGATCCCCAAAGGCCTGGGTTCTGCGCTCTCTTGGTGGACTAAAGATGGCTCTACCCATTTTGTGTGGGGTGGGGATCTTAACCTCCCCTGGAGTACTCGCCAAACAGACAGTCCCCCTGGCTCTCCATTTGTGTCTGGGCCCTGAAGGCTCTACTGCCACCTCCACCTCCCCTTGTCAGCGTGTGGACACCTCGCTCAGCCTCACTGCTCCGCTAGCCCTCCAAGCTTGCTGACACCTCAGCTGGTAGAGTGACATGCGTAGGAAGCTGCTGAGATGGCAGGCAGGGGCCTCTGTCCTGGACGTTAGGGCTGTGATGTTAGAGCCTCACAGGCCCTACAGCCCAGCACCTCGCTGTTCAGATGAGGAACAGACTCACCCACAGGCATGCAGAAGGGGCAGCTGGGACAGGACCCACTCGGGGCTTGTGGCCACAGGGTGGTGAGTTCTCTGACTTGTTCCTTGCCCCGCTAGTCTGTCTAGAGTGAGGTCCCTTAGGTCCACTTCGTCAGCAAAGGTGGAGAGGAAAGCGCTCTGAGGAGTATAGGTGACAGGCAAACTCAGTCGGCAGCTGGTGCTAGGGTGGCACCATGGCCCACAATGGAAGATCTGTACTTTAGTCACCCCCTGCCCCAGCCAACCAGCTCCAGTACTTTCAGCAAGTAATTTCATCTTTGGTTCTCAGTTTACCTTTTCAAAATATGAATCATAATCCCTGCCCCCTGCCAAAACAAAACAAAACAAAAACAAAGCAAAAAACCCTGTCATGACTAGGTCAGCATCATTTTGTCAGGATTAAGTGTTACTATGTATGAGGCATCACTTACTGGTCTACATTTGGTCCTCACAGTCACTCTGACAGGGAGACTCTAGTATTACTCCCATTTTTCAGATGAGAAAACAGGCTCATAAAACAGGCACTGAAACTTGCCTAAGGCTTCACAGCTATTTAAAGGTAAGACTCAGGATTGAGACCTAGGTCTGTATGTGACTTTGGTCCCTGACTCAAGGAACAAACAGTAAAAGAAAAATGGATGTGAAAAGGGCTTTGGAAATTGCCCCATGCCATCCAAATGCTGTTGCAGTTCGGGCTCCTGTTAGGTCCGAGGGCAGATGGAGGCTTAGGCAGGGGCTGCTTCTCTCCAGGGATTATCTGGGTTCTGGACTTCAAGTTCAATGGGGGTTATTCTGTGACCTGGAGCAGGTAGATGTGTATAGATGAACTTCAGGCCTCTTTTTCTGGGAAAGGGGAGCTTAAGTAGGCAGAGGAAGAAGAAGGTGTAAATAAATAAATAATTTAAAAATTAAAAAAATAAAGAAGAAGCTGTTTTTTTCTCTCTTCCCAACCCCCACGGTTTGAGATGGAAGAAGTGCCAGGGTTCTCCATTCTCTTGTACTGTTGTGCAGGCTGTTCACTGCATCAGTCTAGGAGGCACCCATTCACACCATAGTCTAAGTGAATGGCACTCCCTAGAGTTGTGCACTACACAACTATACTTGATAGCCTTGGCCATATTCCTTAGTATTATGGCTCCATGATAAGTAATGATAGCAGTTAAAATTAACTGAGAACTTACTATGTAAGCACTTAGCATTTATTTTATCTTACCTGGGCCTCACAATAATTCTGTGAGGTTGATAGATACTCTTGCTATCTGTGTTTTACATGTGGGGAAATCAAGGCTCAGAGGAGTTAGGGAAATTGCCAAGTTCACACAGCCACAGCATCTTACCACCATGCCATGCTACCTCAAAACGCTGTTGAAGCTGAGGACGGTGGTGTGGAGGAAACCCCAGTGCACGTGAATAAAACCATCGTCTCTGTATCTCTTTTCTTCCTTCTGCTTTGGTCCTCCCCCATAGCTGGACAAGATGCTGGACCCCCAGGTATGGCGGGAGGCAGCTACACAGGTCTTCTTCGCTCTGGGGCTGGGCTTTGGTGGCGTCATTGCCTTCTCCAGCTACAACAAGCAGGACAACAACTGCCACTTTGATGCTGCCCTGGTGTCCTTCATCAATTTCTTCACCTCGGTGCTGGCCACCCTCGTGGTGTTTGCTGTGCTGGGCTTCAAGGCCAACATCATGAATGAGAAGTGTGTGGTCGAGTAGGTGGCATCTCTCCTCCTGTCCCTCCTTACCTGGGAGTGGGTAGGTGGGCTGTGCATGGGGAGAGGAATGGAGATCGGAGAAGTACTCTCTGTCCCCAGCCCTGGACCACAGGGACAGGCTCAGAGATGGCTCTGCCGATGGCCTGGGGGGGTCCTGCCTGGGTGCCTGGGAGCAGCCTCCAGGATCTTGCCAACCGCCCCACCCCTGCCTTCTCACCTGGCCCTCTTCCCTTTGTGCTGCAGGAATGCTGAGAAAATCCTGGGGTACCTCAACACCAACGTCCTGAGTCGTGACCTCATCCCACCCCACGTCAACTTCTCCCACCTGACCACAAAGGACTACATGGAGATGTACAATGTCATCATGACCGTGAAGGAGGACCACTTCCCAGCCCTGGGCCTAGACCCCTGCCTTCTGGAGGACGAGCTGGACAAGGTGTGGGGACGAGCTGCCCTTCCCTGGACAGGCCAGAGCTCAAAGAACAGCCCTGAGTGTCTGGAGCTCCGGTGCAGGCCTTAGAAAGCTGGTGGGCAGTCATTCTTGTACTTAATAGGCGAGGACCTACCATGTGCCCAGAGGGAGCAAGAGGGGTGAAAGGTATCAGCCAAAGCTGCTGCCCTGGGGTAGGCTTGAGGAGACAAGGCAGACACACGGGTCACAGAAATCACAATAAGCATATGGGACGACTTTCCCATTTTTTGAGTGCACCTGTCACTGCCATATGTAATGTACTTAGAACAGCACCTTATACACAGCATGCATAAAATAAGTGTTGAGATTAGTGTGTGCCCTTTACTATTTATCTCCTTTGGCCCTCATGACAGTTCTGTGAGTTGAGTATTAACATTGCCCCCTGTTTTACAGATGAGTAGCCTGTAAGTTGGGGCTTGATCAAGGCCTCCCAGCTAGTAAGTCAGGGAGCCAGCATTCTAATATAGGTAGTCTGGTTCGGAGCCCACGCTCTGAACCGCCCCTTGATGCTTCTGTCCCCTCCCCCACCTGTGCCCACTCCAACTCCCTCTGCCATGATGACCTTTAGCCCCAGCTGGGGCAGGGGGGTGCTGCCTCCTCCTTAATGCTCAGGCCCAGGTTTGGATACCTTGCTTCTATTTATATTTGCATAGCCAGACTTCCAAATGACTGTTCTGTTAGAAGGGGGAGTGAGGAAGAGACACAGTCACAGTGCCCTGGGAACCCACTGGCACCAAGGCTCACATGGGGCAAAGCCAGCTCTCATTATCCTGGGCTAACCCTGCCCTTCTTCATGGGACCAGGGAAGGGGACACTTTCCCCAAGCTGATGGTTGAGTTCCATGTTACAGTCCACTCCACTGGACTGGCACAGTCCTAATGCTGAGGGAGCTGCATCCTGCAGCCCTGATCCCTTCCCAGGTGATCAAGAGCCAAAGAGCCCAACCTGGGGATCCCTGCCCTGGTTTCTTCCCCAGGTGACTGGCGGCATAAAGGACTGCCACCTTCTGTGTTCCCGGAACATGCCCCATGCTCATGGGCGTGGCCTGGTCCTTTCAATAAAACCGGGATCATAGCAGTTTTTCCATATAATACAACCTCAACAGCACCAGAATGACAAGATTACACAGTGTTCCCTCACAATCACTGAACATTATAGGAAAATATAAGTGAAGTCAGTGGCAGTGTGTGGTCACTTGCCCATGAGCAGGGGCCCCAGCATTAAGGCAGTGGCTCTCTCCGTGGCTACCCCTTAGAGTCCCCTGGAGAGCTTTATAAAACTCCAATGCCCAGATTCACCCCAGACCAATCAAATCCTCGTCCCTGGGGTGAGACCCGGCATCGGTGTTTTTAAAGGCTCCAGTGTGCTGAGAGCGCTGAGGTCTGGAGTTCCGAAGTTCGGAGCTGGGCACAGCCAGTGTGGCTGGAGCAATCAGGGAGGACATCTTAGGGGACGAGGGTCTTGAGCTGGCATGTTTCTAAATGTGAGCATCTTCATCTGAATCACTTGGGTCCTGGTACAGCCTGCAGATCCCAGGTCCACAGGTGAACTTCTGAATTTGTGTTTTTACTCCCCCCAGATTCTGATGCCCACTAATGTCTGAGACCCACCCGCCCAAACCAGCAGGATTTAGGTAGAGGTGGGAAAGAGGGAATAGTTACTCCGAAAGCTCCGGGGCAGGGTGAGGAAGCAGAGGGCTCTTGGGGTGGAGGTGGCCTCACTCACGAGCCCTGTTCTCTGCCCGCCTCAGTCCGTGCAGGGCACAGGCCTGGCCTTCATCGCCTTCACGGAGGCCATGACGCACTTCCCGGCCTCCCCGTTCTGGTCCGTCATGTTCTTCCTGATGCTCATCAACCTGGGCCTGGGCAGTATGATCGGGACCATGGCAGGCATCACCACACCCATCATCGACACCTTCAAGGTGCCCAAGGAGATGTTCACAGGTAACTCCTCCCTGCAGCTGCCACTAGGCCCTGCGGGCTGCCCATGCGAACAACAGTCAGGTTCTGTCTGCCTTTAGACAGATTGGGTCCCAACTGGGTCATTCACGACCCCACACCCAGAAAGCTCCACCACCCACATAACTAGAGCCTAGCAGTGCCGCTCGGCGACAGGCACTCACGAGCCGGGAGAAAGCTGTTTGGAAATCTGGGCCAAACCCGAGCTGGGAGATAGGCCTCCTCCTTGGGTCACTTGCCCCTCTCCCCAAGGGCCTGCTGGGTGGTCTTGGGCAGGGGTGCCCTCTGGCAGCACTGGCCTTGCACCCCATCCCACGTTTGTCCCCCCCAGTTCTGGGCTCTGTTTCCAGTCCCTTCTGTCCCTATTGAGTTGGTCTGCATTTCCCGAGCAGAGTATCTTCCTGTTCTCAAATGAGGAAACTGGGCTGGAAAAAAGACTCTGGGAACAATCAGATGAATCATTTAAATTAGATGCAGCAATTAAATAGAGCACCTGCTGTGGGCCAGGCACTGTGCCAGGGGCAGGGCATGGGAGAAGAAAGGAGCCACTATGCCTTCCTCAGGATGCTCCCCGCCTGGTAGAGTCGGGGCTCGGATCCTCAGCCTCCGGATCCCTTGTGCAGGGCTGGGCCTGCTGGAGGGTGGGCTGCAGGCCTGCTGCGGGAGGAGTGAGATGGGAGGGACCTGGGTGCCCCTAAGACCCCCAGGGCCCCGCCCACCCTGCACCTTTGCCCCCACACCGGCCTCCCGGCTCTCTGTAGTGGGCTGCTGTGTCTTTGCATTCTTCGTGGGGCTGTTGTTCGTCCAGCGCTCCGGAAACTACTTTGTCACCATGTTTGATGACTACTCGGCCACCCTACCACTCACTGTCATCGTCATCCTCGAGAACATCGCTGTGGCCTGGATCTATGGAACCAAGAAGTAAGGGGGACATGGGGAGAGGTGGGGACAGGAGGAGGGGTCTGTCACATCATGACTCCCTGGAGAGACAGGAGATGATAGAGTCAGAATGGCAGAGCTGAAAGTGCCCTTACAGATCCCTTAGGGAAACTGAGGCACAGAAAGAGGACATGACTACCCAAGACCAATTGTCCAGTGAGACAAAAAGCCAGGCTGAGGACCTGGGAGTCCTGGGTTCAGGTCCTGGCGTCATCTTTCAATTACCCTTTCCTGGGTACCAGCTCTCTTCGAGATTTTGTTAAGCATGTAGTGGGTACATAAGAGGCCCTGCCCTTAACTTGTAGACTTTGGTGGCCTGATTCGCAATTTTAGGTGACCTAGATAGGGGCCTGAGATGAAGTATGGTTTCAGCCCCAAGTTTGGAGTCACACGAAAGAAGAGGATTCAGCAGTAAGGAAGGTCTCATGGCCTAAGCCTAGGGCAGACCTACACTCACTGTCAGCTCCTGGCCTCATCCCTGATGTAAGGACAAATACGTGTCCCCAAGATGCTCCAGAACTAGGTCCCTCTCACTCAGTCAGTGTTGGCTCTGGCCACACTGCCCTTGTCCTTGGCAAGACCCAGCTCCACTAACCCATTCTGTCTGAACGCTCTGGATGCCTGACCTGAGTGTGGCACTGGGGCTGACTCACAGAGAGTGCAGCAGGGAGTGGCAGAAAAGGACCACTCCCGGCTGCAAGCCAGGGCTGGGAACATTGCTGGAAGGGACCGTGACTCTTTTGTGTCACAGACTCCTTTGGCAGTCTGGTGAAGCCCCTGTACTCTCTCTCAGAATATTATTTTTAAATGAATAAGGTAAAATATATAGGATTATATAGGAAACTAGTTACATTGAAAAATAGCAAAATATTGTTTAAAACGTGTAGTAATGTATGTGTACTTTATTTTAATGCATTAAGTTACAAGATCTAGCTGTGGATCTAATAACAATGGTGATTTTGAAGTAATAATGAATATAAATGCTGTTTCTAGGTATCTTCAACAACTGTAATGTGATACGAAAATATGTGTGACTTAATTTATTGGTGACAAAGCCACGGATACTGTTAATACTACTGTGGTTGCTTGCATTTATAATAGAAATGCCAGGTGTCAGTTAGGTGTTATTGAGGTAAAGAGGATTTTTCGGTGTGCCATTGAAGCACATAGCCTGCCCGCCTCGGGGACTTCTCAGGGACCCAGCGGTTAGAAACCCGAGGCTGGGCAGCTTTCTGCCTTTAAACGCCAGGGACGTGCACTGCGCCTTCTGCAGCAGGGGGAGTCTCGAGCTTGGCCAGTGTGAGGGGGTCTGGGTGTTCCGGAAACAGACAAGCCCTCTGGTGCTTGTCCACCTGCTCAGGGCGTGTCTGATGGCTCTATCACGTCCCTGGGTGGGGCATGATGTGACGGAGTCAGAGGAGGATACAGGAGGACAGCAGAGCCTTCCCAGAGGAGCCAGGGAATTTGAAGAATAGAAGAAACCAGGAGGGAGGGACTGGTCAGTGAAGGCTTCCTGGAGGAGGTGGCAGTGGGGGAAGAGGGAGGCATGGTGGCAGGGGCTTGGGGGGGCAACTGCTGGCTCCTCTGCTATGCCTGGCAGGTTCATGCAGGAGCTGACGGAGATGCTGGGCTTCCGACCCTATCGCTTCTATTTCTACATGTGGAAGTTTGTGTCTCCACTGTGCATGGCAGTGCTCACCACCGCCAGCATCATCCAGCTGGGGGTCACGCCCCCGGGCTACAGTGCCTGGATCAAGGAGGAGGTGAGGGGTGGGGCCCCCCGAACTGCAGGGACATTTCATCTTCCCAGACCTAATTTAATGCAACAACTGACAGGGATTAACCTTTATAGGGTACAATGTACCAGCCCCTGCCAGGTGCTCTGCACACCTAATCTACAATCTTTACAACAACCCAAAGAGAGAGGTGGTATTATGACTGTGGCATAAATGGGGAAACTGAGGCTCAGAAAGATTAACGCACCTGTCCAGTTTTTCTAACCCATGTTCTCATGTGTGTGGAGTGGAATTACCTGCCCATTTTACAGGTGTAGAAACTGAGACCCCTTAACCAAGGTGACCAGCTAAACTCAAGTAGCAACCCCTGATGACCCCCACCTCTGCCAGTACCTGGCCAGGATGGTGGGAGGGGAGAGGAGTAGAAGGCTTGGGTGAGGGTAGGAGGGCAGTCCTGGAGGGCTGGGAGGGGAGGGCTCGCCGCAGCCCTCACCGCCACCCACCTCCAGGCTGCCGAGCGCTACCTGTATTTCCCCAACTGGGCCATGGCCCTCCTGATCACCCTCATCGTCGTGGCGACCCTGCCCATCCCCGTGGTGTTCATCCTGCGGCACTTCCACCTGCTCTCCGACGGCTCCAACACCCTCTCCGTGTCTTACAAGAAGGGCCGCATGATGAAGGACATCTCCAACCTGGAGGAGAATGACGAGACCCGCTTCATCCTCAGCAAGGTGCCCAGCGAGGCACCCTCCCCCATGCCCACTCACCGCTCCTACCTAGGACCTGGCAGCACATCACCCCTGGAGAACAGTGGCAACCCCAATGGACGCTATGGGAGCGGCTACCTCCTGGCCAGCACCCCTGAGTCGGAGCTGTGACCACTGCCCAGACCCCACCCGCCTCTCCCCCTACATCCAACCTACCCACTTGTCCAGGCCTGGCCTCTTCCTCCATGGTGGCCACTGGGCCCAGGCCAGGCCTTCTGCCCAAGGGGAGAGGGTCCGCCCTGCCTCATTCCCTACTTCAGTTCCAGTAGACTCTGCTCCTTAGCCCTGAGCAGGGGGCGGGAACAGCTCTGTCCCCCAGTTCAAGCCCCCAACCCATCTAACCCTCTGAGAGCCTCTCACCAAACTGCAGCTGTCATCGGAACACTGCAGAAGTCCTGATTCCCAGGGCAGGGGAGACTCCAAGTGGCCACTGTAGGAGTCACTCCGCCCTCCCCCTCTCCCTGTGACTTGCTGTCTGCAGTTCTTAGGGTTTGGGGGTCCCCATGTGCTGCCAGGTAGTGGTGGTGAGAGGCACTGGGGCCCGGGATGGGTGGTGGGCTCTAGCTCAGTCTGCCACACCCAGACCAGGCTGCTCCTGGGCCGAGAGCCCCCTGATTGAAGGCTGCACCTGGGAACAGGTGCTCCAGGGCTCAGGGCTTAGACTTGGGAGGGGTATGCATAAGCCAGCAAGTTCGGTTTCCTGAGGTTGGGGGGAGCCCTCTTGAGTAAGAGCCCTGGCATCAGGGATGAGGGAGCTGCTCTGCCCTGGGCTCCTGGTGGAATATTCAGATGTCCTTGCCCCTGCCTGGGGTGGGTGGGGAGTGTTCCTGCATCTTGCCTGGGAGGGCAGTGACTGGGCCCAGAACCCTTCCCCACCTGGATTAGGGCTTAGCCATCTCCCTGCCCCCCCAACCCCCAGAGCCTAGAGTGGTGGCCTCTGCCTCTCTCCTGGAAAGAGAAAGGGACAATGCAAAGAGAGGTTTCCAGAGCACAAACTGATGGTTCCCAGCACAATTTAGATGGTTTGGAGCACAAATGTGAAGCACACACTCCCTCCCCTCGCCTATGGCCCAATTTTCTCTCTAGTGGCAGCTTTTCCCCTGGAATAGAGGTCCCTGGGGTTCAGGGGCTCATCCCCAGGGAGCCTCACTCCTGGGGAAAGACAGATAATCTCACTGCCCCTTTGGGCCACCACTCCTTGTTGCACAAGCACAGCCACCCAGTGTGCATGTCGTGTGCAAACCCCTTGGAAACCTTTCCCAAGCCTCCTGGGCCCATGGCAGGCAGTGCTGTGGACATAGGAGGCTGCCGAGGGCAAGGGCTGAGCCTCTGTCCTGAGGAGGCTAGGACTGAAGGCTACATCCCCACCCACTGTTACCTCCAGGGCCTGGAGGAGGGAATGTTCTCAGAGCCTGGGAGGATTCAGAACCTGACCTGAGAATAAATGCCTGCAGAGAGATGGATGGATGGATGGATGGATGGATGGGTGGGTGGATGGATGGATGGATGGAGGGTGGGTGGATGGGTGGATGAAAGGAAGGCAGGCAGGCAGGCAGGCAGGTAGACTGGCTCCATCTTTGATAGCTCTGGTGGGCAGGGCAGGAGCAGGCCACAGTGCTAGGCTTGGACACCTTTACAAAGGGTCCTGAGTCATCAGAAGGGACAGACTATGCCCAGGGTCCCCTCCTTTACCCCTGAGTCCCTTGGTCTCCCCCGTAGCTGGGGGGTCCACCCCCGCCTTGCCATCTCCCTTACTCATCCCTCCCCTACTTCTCCCATTTCTAGCCCTCTTGGCCCCACCTGTCCTTCCTGAGTGTTTGAGCGAGGTAGAGAGACCCACATCTCCCCAAAGAGATGAGCTTTTGGGGCACAACAACCTGCCGTAGGCCCCCTCACCTAACACCACCTCCTACCTGGCCCCATGCCTGATCCCAAGCAGAATTAGCAACAGGAAAAGCAAGGCCCCAGGAGAGACACTCTACTATATATACTCTTCTATATATTCTATTTCTATTGTATATTCAATCTGTACATGTGGGTGTAAATGCTGTTAAATGACAAACCCAATATTATACTGTGGCTGGTGGACTATTTTCATCCTCAGTGCTGTACAGATCTATTTTCATTGTATATTTGATATATTTTTAATTTTGTAGCGTGTGGCTGGGCCAGGCCCCGGCCCATGAGCCTGTGGGAGGGGCTGAGCTGGGCTGTCTGCTTGCTGGGTGTGGGCTCAGTAGTGTTCCTCGTAGCCTCTTGCTGTAGGCTGGGCCCTGTCCCGCTGTCTTTGCTGTGTGTTAGACGCAGGGCCTGGAGCTTGGTGTGCGTGCGTGCGTGCGTGTGTGTGTGTGTGTGTGTGTGGTGTGTGCACATAAGTGAGTGTGAGTGTGTGTAGGGTGCTGGCTTGTGACTCCCAGTGTTCTCCACTTTCCTGAAGTCACGTTGCCCTCCCCCGCCTCTTCCTCCTCCTCTCGGCTCTGTTGGGCCAGGCCTCGGGCAGGGTCCCTCAGGAAGTCCCCCGCTGTGGGGAAAGACATGTATTTCTTGCTGGTGACTCATTGCCTTCACACCACTGGGTCTGCCAGAAATAGGGAAGGAGGGTGTTGGGGAAGAAAGCCCCCAAATGTATTTTCTAGTCAGCCTCTTGCTGTTTCCACTGGAATCACAGAGCTCTTCTTCCAGAGGAAATGTACTGGATTTCTTAAGATGATGAGACCCCAAGAGGGCATCTCACAGCACCTCTGTCCTGCCTTTGCCCTTGAAACAGTCCTGACAGTGTTCAGAAAGGCATCCCTGCCCTCCACTGTGCTGCTGACACCTCTGCTCACTCCTCAGGGGAGTCACGGGCAGGTGGGATCACCTGATAAGCTAAGATCCAGCCCCAGAAGCCTGGAGGAGCAGGAAAGCCAGGGAGAGGCAGACCCCTAAGTCCCTGCACATGGTCCCCACCCCTGCTGGCTTTGGTACTGTCCGTGCAGTACCCATCAGAAGGCAGAGGGGACTCCAGGGCCGTGAGTCACTAAATTAGTGACAGGGCAAGGGCGTGCCTAAAAGAGTGCCCTGGTCCCCTGCTCCTGCCTGCCCTCCAGCCCCAACCACCAGCTTCTTGCTCAGGGAGCCTTCAGCCCTTTCCACTGAATAATGCGAAGCCAGAGGCCCAGGTGAGGGGTGGATGGGTAGGGCATGCAAGTTAATGCCAGTGAGGTTGGCGTCTGTCCAGCAATAAATCTGCAGGGGCTGCTGCTTTCCTAGTGCCAGGAGAAGCCCTCCCCCCGTCCGCCTGCACAGGCCACGAGGCTGGGGACGGAAGCCACGTCCCAGCCCTGCACAGGCCTGCAGTATTACAGGCAGGACTGCTCTTCCGCCCTTCCTCACAGCCGCCCCCCAGGACACCCTGCGCGAAAAGAGATGTGAGACTGAACAGGTTAGAAGCACCTGACTCCCTGAGCATCCCCAGGCCCTGAAACATGCGGTCTGCGGCTCCCTCACAGGGGCCCGATCCTGGGGCTCGGGGAGGAAGGCCCAGGGCCCCTCCTCACTGAAAACTGCTCCACACAGACCTAAGCACACTCGCCAGGCTGCCACTTCGGTCCTGGCTCAAGTTCAGAACAATCCAGGTCCACACATCCCACGGCTGATCAGAGCCCTGGGTCAGGCCTGCTCAGCCCAGGGGAGGGGATGAGGCACTGTCACCCGAGAACCCCTCCTTCCTCTCTCCCCCACCATGGTGTACAATAAAGTGTCTGTTCTTACCAAACCATCTTGCCTTTCCTACCTGCTCTTGGGATCAGGGAGAGGGAGGAGGCAGCCAGGGATCCTGAGGGAGGATCTGTGGCGGGGGGAAGCATGGGCTGGGCTGCGTGGACGGGACAGCTGTGGGAGTCCCTGCTGGCTGAGAGGGTGGGAAGGGATAGACATGTATTTTCCTAGGATTTGTCTTAGGTACTATTGTAATGTGCACACTTGTAGGCCTTATTGGGTTCCAGCCACTCCACACATCTAATCTCCTGTCGTCTGTGGAACAAGTCTCTGAGGGAGACCCTTGATTGTCTGCGTTAGCCCAGGTGAGGCCATCCGATGTGAGGATGGTGTCTGGTGTCCTCTCACAGGGCCCCGCAGGGAAAAGCTATGCCTGTCAGCTTGGCAAGGGTGGGGCGTGTGGGGCCCACCGCAGGGAGGGTGCCAGTGTCCAGAGGTCTGAGAGTGAGGAGGGGGAAGCAGGGACTCAGGGTGCAGGGGAGGTGGGTTCCACCAGAACAAGCCATGTTCTGAGCTCTGAGAGCGCCGCCCCTTGTTTCAAGGTAGCTATCTCTTTTGCAAACTCCAGTAGAATGTAAAGAGGAACTGTGGGATCTGACATCACCTCTCTTCTCAAATTTCAGTCCCAAGTATGTACTTATTGAGCATCTACTGAATGCTCAGCACCGTGAAGAACTGAATGAGCTGGTGGCAGGGGAAAATCTTCCTGTCTCACCCCCAAGGAGTACAGGCATTGGAAGAGGAAATAAGTCTGGCTCCTGGGGGACACCTCACCCCCATTCCACCCTCCTCTGGGCCGGAATAATGCTGCTTGATCTCGGACACTGCCCAGGTCCCCAAAGGAACCATCCGTTTCCCTCTCTTGCCACAGAGAGGAAAGTGTTGTTCCAGGAGAAGCCACCAGATGGCAGGAAAACCTTTCTCTCCAGGTCTTAAGGCCACTTACCCTCTTCTGCCACTCTGTCACTTATTTCTGTATGGGTTAGTTTATTTGTTTAACAAACATTTACTAAGCACCCACCGTGGATAGGTTCCATGCTAGCTACAGATACATAAGAAAATAAGCCCCAAGATAGCATCTTGAGCTCGGCAGAGGAAGGAGCCTCACCCCATGACTCCAAATCTCCCAACATCTCTCTCGGACAGGCCAATGTCCCAGTGCTGGAAGTCATTCCATCGTTTGGCTGAAAAGCCAACACTCCTGCCAGGAGGGGCACACAGACCAACCAAGAAGCAGTATAACAAGGGCTTTGGTGTGAAGCAGCTCTGGAGTCATACTTCCCAAGTTCAAGTTCAAATGCCAGCACAGCCTCCTGCTTCCTGGGAGGCCTTGGGGAAGTTACTTAATCCCTCTGGGCTTAAATTTCCTAGTCTGTAAAACAGAGATAATGAATAGATTAAATGAGATAATGCATGTTGGTCCAGTATCTACTGCTGTGTTCCAAGTTACCCCAACTCTTAGTGGCTTAAAACAAGCATCTATTACATCTCAGAGTTGTCTGGGTGAGGAACTCAGGCAGGACTTGCCCGAGCAATACTTCTGCTGGCAACTGAAGTCACTCAGTGATATTCAGCTGCAGAGGAGCTAGTCTGGAGGGTACAAGGCAGCTGCTCTCACATTCACTCAAATGTCTGGCACCTCAGTGAGAATGGCTGGAAGATGGGTTCAGCGGGACTTGTTGGCCAGAGTGAGCATCTGCACTGGCCTCTCCAGCATAGGTCCTCTCCGGTGGCCAGACTTCCTACCTCATGGGTCGGAGCACCCAGAGAGACCATTTCAAGAGACAAAACATGGAAGCTGCCAGTTTCTTAAGGCCTAGGCCTGGAAAATGGCACATCACCTCCATCATATGCTGTGGGTCACCAGAATAAAGGGGAGGGCAGGAAGACCCCACTTATCAGTGCAGGGGGAGGCAAAGAATTCACAGCTGCCTATTCTAGGATGCTAGGGTTCTTGGTCATCGGTCACTGGCATCCGTGTGGAAGCTTCCTCGTAATGGGATAGTGGCTTAGCGACATAGCCCTGGGACACACAACAGGTACATTCTGATGGGGGTGTGAGTGGCTAAGTTTGGGCGCTGGGTAGATGGAGCAGGCAGGCAGGAAGATGAGAAGGGCACGCAGGAGGACACGGGGGGCAGCTTCCTCTGCCTCACATTTGTCTGGCCGGCAGGTGACATGCGGTAATTTGAATCCTGGGTCTGTCACCAACCATATGACCTTGGGCAAGCCATTTAGCCCTCAAAATCTGTTTTCTAATCTGTAAAAAGAGAATGACAATAAAACCTCTTCCTTGAGTAATGTTATGAGGGAAAAGTGAACTCCATCTGTAACACCTATTGGAAAATAGTTTAGAATTCTTTCCACATGGGAATACAACAGGTGCTCATTAAATATTACTTTCCTTCCTTGCAACCCTGGCGAGCCCAGGGGCCTGCTTCATTCTGGGGGCCCCAACACCCCATGCAATGAGCCATCTCCTAGAGCTATTCATGAAGGATAGTTTCAGCCTAAAATCCAAAGAAGCCAAGGAAGGAGGGCAAAGGCGGCCCCCTTTCCAGGGAAGAGGGTTCTCCGAGTGTGGGGGTCTCACTGATCCTGCACGTTATCCTCTTCCCCCAGCAGCCACCACCAGACACTCTCGCCACCACCTCATCCAGTTCCAGACACTGGGACTTGGGCCCAGGCTGAAGGATGACACAGACTGCAGGGATATGGTTTTTCTGTTTTTGTTTTTATTGTTTTGTGTTGTTTAAAGAAAATGCCCAAATTCTTTAAACTTTCTCCCACCCAGAGTGGAGTCTATGCTCCTCCTCTTGAATCAGGGTGAGCAAATGCCTCCCCTGACCAAAAAAGTATAGCAGAAGTGATGCTACAGGACTTCTATGGCTAGATTAGGAAAGGCCATGTCACTTCCACACGGCGTTCTATGGATGCTGGTTCTGGGGGGAACCAGCTGTTGTGTGAGAAGTCTCACCACCCTAGGACTGCCGTGCTAGAGACGCTGTATGTTTGTGGATGCTTAGGTTGACAGCTTCAGCTGAGCTTCCAGCCAGGAGCCAGTGTCAACTGGCAGCCACATGAACACGTCATATTGAACATTTGGCCCAGCTGAGCTTCAGATGTTTGCAGCCCCAGCTGACATCTGACTGTAGCTGCATGAGAGGCCCCAAGCAAGAACTGTCCAGCTTAGCCCTTCCTAACTTGCTCACCAATAAAATGAGCAAAATGAAACGGCCATTGGATTTATACCAGTAGATATTGGGGGTAAGTTAGTTCATGGCAATAGTGACCAGAAAATGAACCTTAGTGATTATCTGGCCCAACCTCTCATATAACAATTGGGGAAACAGGCCCTGAGAGGGGAAGAGATCTAACCAGAATTTCCACAACGAAACGTGAAGAAAACTAGGGCTGAAGCCTACATTTCTTCACGCCCAGTCCAGGGCACCCTCTCCCACCCACCTCCAACCCTCTCCCACCCTCGTCCCCTCCCCCACTGCATTCATTCCATGCATCAGCATAAACCAGGTATTCCCAGTGCCTAGGATGGTGCTAAGCACTGGGAATATACAAAGAGGGACCAAGCAGGGGGCCCCGCCTTGCAGAGGCAGTCACAATCTGACTTGGAGTGTTCTCCCCACTGACACACCCACTGGTGCCAAGCACACTGCTGCGTTCTTCATGTACATGGTCTTAGGCAGGAAGAAACCTAAAAGATGGGGAAAAGACTGTCTGTCATTCAACAACAAACCTAAAGATTACTCCATGCCAGGCACAGTGCCAGCTGTGGAGCAGAAAGACTCAACAGGGGCGGGGGGCGGGGAGGTCTGCCCTCTGGCTCCCTGGGTCCGAGCTGGCTGGATTCTGGGTCTCTCCGTTCTGCCCGGGGCTGATCCAAGCAAGGAAGGATCACCAGGTTTCATGAGCACCCAAGAGGAGCCTGAGTTTGGTCTGCCTCCCCAGACAGCTGCTTTCCCTTTCCGCAGGACATTGCTGGAGGGGACTGGGCCCATCAGGACCAAACTACTCTAATGGAATGAACCAGTTTTTCTGGAATTGAGCCCAGATGGGTGGAATCTGTACTTTTCTAGATGGAGAAATGCTGAGTCCCAAGAAGTCTTGCCAGCTGGGCTCTGAGCTAGGATGTGTGAGGGGGTCGGGGGTGCTCTCTGGGCCCAGGCTGGGTTCCCAGCCCAGCAGCCTTAAGCAAGGAGGCCACCAATGGATAGGTTCACTCAGCTGGCTTGGTCCTGTGATTCCCATGAATGCTGTTTTACATGCAGAGGCTACGTGGGTCCCCACATCATTCTGTCCTGGGCCCAGCCTCCTAGCTCAGTCTTTTAGTTCATTGCTCCTGCTCAGGCCTGAAATCCCTCCAGGGGAATGTGTCTGTGAGCTGGCACCCAGGTCCCTTCTAGCTCTATGACTCCAAATCCATGGTTTATGAGGCCCTGTGTCCTGGCCAGGTCTGAGCTTCTTCTGCTTTCTTCTCTTTAAAAGCTGGACCATCAAAGGCCACTTTTGGAGTGCCCCAGAGCCCCAAATACAACTCACCCTGCCTTCAGCCCTCAGGCAGAGCCATTCTACTGACCTTCACAACATCTGGGTTGCTCTGGGCTGTCCTCTATGGCTGGGTTCTCCCCAGACACCCCACCCGCCACTCCTGCAAGGCTCTCACATCTGATCTGGAGCCTGCAAATCTCTGCAGGCTGGGTGGGGTGGGGTGGGAAGCAGGATGAAATGAGCTGAGAAGCACACAGGAGGCTGCCAGCCTTCTTCTGCCCTTCCTTCTCTTCTCCCCCATGAGGGAAAAGGCCCTATCACCCTCTTCCCCAGTGATGATGTCTGATAAAGCAATTCAATTACCTGGGCTGGGAGAGAGCAAGGCATACTGGGAAAGGATTCTAGCTCCTTGACCTGGACCTGAAGGAGGAGGGGTCAGTCCCTGACAGGAGCTGGAATGCCGCAAGGGGAAGGTGTGAGCACCAGTGGATAGGACCTAGCCTTGGCAGCCATGGGGCCTGCTCCCAGGCCTGGAGACCCTCAAAACAAGGAGGGTCCAAGAAGGAGGGCAGAGAGGAGATTGGATGATGTGTCAGCCCAAAGATGCTACGCCCACACAAAGCCCCCATGGGAAGAGGGGATGGGTAGATGCATTTAGAAAGTGAGGGTCTTATTGGAGGGGCTCTAGAAAGTCTACAGGTGCTCAACAGCCCCCATCAGTGCCACTCTGGAATCAACCATGGCCCTCTCTTCCTGTTCTCTTGCCATATCCTTGCTCCTGGTGAGGGAAACCCACTGTGGCTGACACTCCTTGTGAACTGGCTCTCAGATAGATGCTCTTTCCTGACAGCCAGAAGAAACCAGGGCACCAGGACAGGAAGGTGCAGAAAAGGTGAGAATGTGGGAAAGAAGCTTGGGGAATTAGGAATTACCAACTGTGGCTGCTCTGCAGTCTTGTTAAGCCCGTCAGTTATCAAGGTCTTGGAGGAATGGAGGAGAGAGCAGGCAGAGTCCTGGATGGGAGCGTCATACTAGGAAGATATTTGAGGTCCTGGAATCAACAGGAAGCCCAGAATCAGTTGGCACCCCAGACCATGTGCTCGGCATCACAGCCCAGAGCTGAGGGGAGGTCCCGAGCCAGGATGTCCTGGCACCACCAGGGGGCAGCACCCTCCCATCCACAGTGGGCTGTCACACAGCCAGCTGGGCAGGGGGCGGTCCCCTCCTTCCTGGGCTCTGCGTTTTGGGTGTATAGCATGGCCTCACACACACAGAACTGATGGGATAAGCCCCATGATGCCAACTGCAGCACACTGACTCCCCCAGAAAATCCCAGAAAGGCCCAGGTAACAGGTTAGTCCAAAGCTCTAGAATAAAACCTTCAGCAAGTGGTGAGGCCTACTCTGGAGTCCTCTGGCCTGAGGCTGAGCTGTCCTCTCCAGGAGTGCTGAGCTGGGCCCTGTCCCATGCACCTTCACCTGGCTGCCTGTCCCAGGCTGGGCCCTCTGTTTTCATCAACTCTTCCTAGGTTCCCCTGCCCCCACCCCAGCTCTCTGCTCCCCCTTCCTTCTCTCCTGGCCTCCTTTTCCCTGGCAGCTTTCTCCCTCCACCCATCTCCCCAGGTGCACATCACCACGCACAAGCACTGCAGAATGGAAGTGCCAGTAGGGCAGATTTACTAGGAGCAAGCGACTCTGTTTTATTCGCTGATGTATTTCCAGTGCCTGGAACAGCTTCTGGGACGTAGTAGGTACTCAATAAATATTTACTGAGTGAACAGATGAATCAGGTGTGGGATACTGCGATGTTTTTCCCTTGCCTACTTCACCTCCACCAACCTCTCCCTTTGCTCTGAATGCCTGAGTTCAGCCAGCTTGATGAATGGAAAGCAGGGGAGAGACCCCAGGAGAGTCCTAGGACACAGACCAGACAGGACTTGAAAGTTAGTCATTACAGCCAATTCTTCAATATCCTGTGGTTCTTTCATCTTCACTCAAGCTTCTGGCTAGTCCTGGCTCTTCTTTTCCCAGTCACGTTTGGGATATTTCTTTTTGCTGCAGCAAACTCAAAGCCAGCTAAACTCTGACATGCAGACATCAGGTTTAAGGAGCAGGAGCCGGGCACAAAGGGGGCTCCAGCAAATGTGTGTTTCTGACTCGGTTCAGAATGGGCCCCACCTTCCCTGCGCATTAGTGCAGATCACCAAAGACAGACTGTCATTTGGTTTTCTGACCTCATTAATGATGAGGATCTTGCTTGTAAAAACCCCTTGCATCTGCATTGGGCTTTTAACCTTTTCTGAGAGCACACATAGGCCCTTGTCTTATTTTTCCCCTGGATGGCTAAGTACTGCCTGATCTGGAAATCAATTGGTGCACAAGTGTCCAAGGCAGGTGTGTCAGTTACCTTGCATTTCTGCCTTAAAATCCTCCTTACATCATCCAAACAGACATGGAGACTGCCCGAAGCTGGAAAAAAAAAAAGGGGGGGGGGATTAATTTAAAGATGTAAAAGAGGTTCTGGACTTAAAAACTAAAACAAATAAATCTGGAAATAGCTCTTGGGATGGGGCCAGTAAAGTCTGGTTGGTGCCTAATGTTCGGGGTATGGCAGCTTCTGGATCACTTAGCAAACAAGTTCCGAGGCAGGCACTGTGGGAGCCATCAGGATGAAAAAGCACAATGGCCTGGAGGAGCACAGGGTCAGAGAGGGGAGAGGACATAAACACAGGCAAAGTCAAATTACAGTGAGAGGAACAACTCACTGTTGCAAGAGGCGGTCACAAGGCCGGGCACTCGCACTTCCTATGTGCCCCCAGGGCAACGATGAGCCAGGCCTTTAACCTAACGATCTCACAGGCCACCCACCCCACACCCGTACCATATTTCTGGTGGCAACCCCAAGGCTACGGTTTCCTTCCACCCAGCCCAGGAGCCGCTTCTCTGCCCAAGGCCAACCGGTCCCCCAATTCCATTGCAGGGGCTTTGGTGACTGTTTCAGAGGCGGAAAGCGTCAAGACCGTGGGCGTCGTGGGCCCCGTCCAAGGCGCAGGATGGGGCGGGGTGGTCAGGAGGCCCCAAAACGGTGTCTGGGGAAGGAGTGGGCAGCCGCCTCCTCGCGACACCGTCTCTCTCTTTCCTCGCCGGCCTCCAGTCAGCCTCTTGAAACGGCAGCAATGCGACCAGCTTGGCGGCGAGGGGGCGACGGATGCAGCAAGAAGCAGCGGGCGGAGGTTAGAAGTCAGGGGTCGAGAGCGCTTCGGTGTTACCGGGGCTGCAGTGGGAGGAGCTGCGGGCTCGGGGGAGGCGGGGAGCGGGGCGCGGGAGGGGATGGTGGCGGAGGCGCGCAGGGGCGGTGCGCTGGGCTGGGCGCCGGCGGCGAGCGGGTTACGCGCCTCGGCTGCGCTTGGCTCGGCGGAGGAAGGCAGAGCTCGGCCGCCGGGGCCCTGCAGCGAGCCGAGTCGGCCCCGCGCCGCGCCCCGCCCACCCCGCCCCGCGAAGGGCGCGCCGGGGCGAGGCGGGGCCCGGAGGAAAAGGCGCCACGGGAGAGTGGCGTCCGCTGCCATCGCCGGAGGGACACCGAAAGCCCGTAGAGCCCCAGCCCACCAGTGCCGAGGCGCCCCCTCCCCTAGGCCACCTCGCGCCCGCCCCCTGCCGCGAGCCAAGGCCAGCGCCCCGCCCGGAGATGGGCAGACGCGTAGATGGCGTGGCTCCCAGCGCCGCCAGATCGCAGGAGCCCGGCGCCGGGGCGTTGCGCTGAGGCTCCTTCTCCGCGCGGCCCGGGAAGCCTGCAGGTGTCCTTGGCCGCTCGGCCGCCGCCCGGGAGACTCCTTCGCCAGTGCCCACAGCCCCGCTCCCCGGAGCGGCCCCGCCCCCCCGGCTCGGCGCCGCGCAGGACGCCCCGTCTGAGGCCCCCCCGCCCCAGCGCGGCCCCCGCAGCGCTGCGCCAGCCCGGCCGCGGACGCAGGACCCGAGGCTCGCTCCTGCAGGCGCGCTTGTTTTCCAGCTGCCGCCTGGCCCTGCGCAGCCCCCGCCCGCTTGTCCGCCGCGTTAAGCTCGGCCCCGCCCGCCATCCTTGTCCTGCGCTGGATTTATGAATGGGGGGAAGAGGCCACATGCCTCCGCCGCCGCCTCGTGTTGACTGCACGCAGCCCGGGCCCGCGGAGCTCCGGCTGCCGTGAGAGCGTCGGCCCGGTCCCGGCAGCCGCTTGGTGGACTTGTTGCTGCTGCACTGCCGCCGCGGGAAAACCGGTTGCTCCTGGGGCTCGGCGCGGTCTGGGAGCCAACGGGTGGCCCGAGTGAGTGTGAGCGCGCGCGCCCCGGACCCTTGCAGCGCGCCCGGACTGTGCGCTTCCTTGTCTTTTAGGGGGTGGGGGGCGTGTCCCATCCTAGCAGGGGACCGTGTTGTGATTGCCCCTACCTCCCCGGGCCCCTCGCTTGGGTCCTTGGCTCTCCTCTCCCGCCTCCTGCCTCCTCTCCGGCGCTGCCTGCCCTAACCCCAACCACCTGTGCACCCAAGAAATCCAACTCCTCCGGCTCCGCGCCCCGGGGGGGTAGGCAGGGGGCAGGGCCACGCCGCAGAGGGGGCCGCCGCCGCCTCCTGCCTCCTCCTCATCTCCTCCCCCTCCCCCGTCTGACGCTGCCTCCTCGGGAAGGGTGTTTGGAGGGCAGCGGCCGCCCCAAGCCGGAGCCCCGCAGCGCTTCTTATGATCAGCTCGGTGTGTGTCTCCTCCTACCGCGGGCGCAAGTCGGGGAACAAGCCTCCGTCCAAAACATGTCTGAAGGAAGAAATGGCCAAGGGCGAGGCGTCGGAGAAGATCATCATCAACGTGGGCGGCACGCGACATGAGACCTACCGCAGCACCCTGCGCACCCTACCGGGCACCCGCCTCGCCTGGCTGGCCGACCCCGACGGCGGGGGCCGGCCCGAGACCGATGGCGGCGGTGCGGGCAGCAGCGGCAGCAGCGGCGGCGGGGGCTGCGAGTTCTTCTTCGACCGGCACCCGGGTGTGTTCGCTTACGTGCTCAACTACTACCGCACCGGTAAGCTGCACTGCCCCGCCGACGTGTGCGGGCCGCTCTTCGAGGAGGAGCTCACCTTCTGGGGCATCGACGAGACCGACGTGGAGCCCTGCTGCTGGATGACCTACCGGCAGCACCGGGACGCCGAGGAAGCACTTGACATCTTTGAGAGCCCGGACGGAGGCGGCGGCGGCCCAGGGCCCAGCGACGAGGCTGGCGACGATGAAAGGGAGCTGGCCCTGCAGCGACTGGGCCCCCATGAGGGAGGTGCGGGCTCGGGCGCCGGGTCCGGGGGCTGCCGCGGCTGGCAACCCCGCATGTGGGCGCTCTTCGAGGATCCCTACTCCTCTCGGGCAGCCAGGGTGAGTGCAGCAGTCCGGGTCTCCCCCTTTTGGGTCTGCAAGGGTCGCAAAGCAGTGATGGGTTGGGGGGGGAGGAGCGTACGGAGACTTACCACAGCAGGCTGTTCCCGCCTCCCTCCCAACTCCCCTCCATGGCTCTCAGGGGAATTACACACTCCCACCCTCTCCCCTGCACGCTCCATCAGGAGATTGCACACACTTGACTTACTACTTGGACCCAATCCCAGCTGCCTGCTTTGCCGCATCCCCTAGCAGTGAGTGGGGTGCCCTTAGCTCAGCTCTTCCACCCTCTTCCTCGGTCTGCACAGGCTGCCCAATCTTCAGCTCTCTCCACTCCTCCACAGGACCACAGTCCTGGGCAGACAACTGGGGTGTGTTGTGTTAGATGCTTCCATGCTGGGCCACCTCATTTAAACCCTCCCAGCAACTCAGTGTGCTGGCAACTTTGCATTTTAGAGAGGGGGGCATAGGCTTCAGCATCTTCAGGTTGTAAGAGGCAAAGCTGAGGCCAGAACCCAGCCTCTGTCCAGGCTAGGAGAAACCTCCTTTCTTTCAGGAAGCATGCCATGCCCCAAGGCTTCCTGCACACCTGTGATGTCCTGGCCTCAGCCGGGATTAGGGGAGATTTAGACAGAAAGGACTAAAATTCAGATTCAGTCAAAAGGCTGCACTCAAGGATCCAGAAGGCCACATATGGCCCCAAGGCCTCAGGTTCCCCACCCCTGGTCTAGGCCCTTCAGGCTCCCACAGCCTAATGGCCAGCCACAGGCTTCCTGGTGATACCAGATTTGTTGCCGCTTCTTTTCCTTCTGCTGCAGCAGAAATTGGCTTCCCAGAAAGCCCTGGTTCAGGTTACTGCTTAAGATGGGTGTGGGGGTGGGGGGCGGCAGGAGGAAGCATAGGTTGATTTAGGCAAGATCTAGTCTCTTTCCACCACCCCCTCCCCAAATTAATCCAGTTTGCCTTTTTTTAATGAGTTTTATTTTTTTAAATTTCGGAATATTATGGGGTACAAGCGTTTTGGTTACATAAATTACTTTTGTACAGTTTGAGTCAAAGTTATAAGTAGGTCTATCACTCAGATCCAGTTTCCCTCAACCCCATTAAGTGAAAGGGGGTGGTAGGGGGATGCCCCCATTATGCGTGGGCAGCTTAAAAAAAAAACAAAACCGTGAAGGATGGCTTTAGATTGTTTATAAAAAGAAAACCCCTGGGGCTGGTGTTTAATCTCAAGGCTGAAAGCCTGAAGCCAGACTGGGTCTGTCTGGGAGACGGGAAAGAGCAATGTAATTTGTTGGGTCTGGGGACCGCTTCTTGCTATGGAAGCTGGTTTTACCTCTGGCATCCTAAGTTGCCGTGTTAATGAGTCTCAGTAACCCCACCCCTCAGCCTCCCTGTGCTGGGCCTCATTCTAGTCCTGAAAGGAAAAGTTCCACTTCTCTACCCAGGGGAGGGCAAGGGCTTGGGGAGTAGGGCTGCAGGGAGGGGCCAGGCTAGCATAAATGCCAGACCAGGGCAGATGCATCTCCTGCCTGGAAGACAAGGAAGGAGCAGAGGTCTCAGGGCCATAGGATACCAAACTTGGGCTGCAGGCAGCCACTGGAAGGCGGGAATCTTTTTTGGGACTGAGAATGAAGCTAGAGTTCAGCTGCCTTGGTTTCTTTCCTTGCAGCCCTGAGACCAGCTCAGAATGTGAGGGCACAGTAATGCCCCTGGCCTGGGTCTGCTATGAGTTCCATGGGCTCCTCATGCAGTTCACTAACGCTGCTAGTGTTAGTGCTTGGCTGTCTGCATGAGGGGAGGGAGACAAGCACAAATGATTCAGACTCTTTCAACGTAGGAGGATGGGGGTGGTGGATTCAGCTCGATAGAGACGGGGAAAGGGGTCAAGCCAGGGCTGCAGGAATGAGATGGGTTGGTTGAGAGGCCTTATTTCTGAGCATTCTAGGATCTCTGGGGACTTTGCAATTGCTCAGGTTCTTCCCCTCTGGGATTCCAAGGGGCTGTACCATCAGTGAGTTTATTTTCTCAACTCACTGCAGAATGGTCTCTATTTGAGTAAGCCCAGAGCCTGGCCTGCCCTTTGGAGTCCTCCAGGAACTCAAGATCTTTTCCCTTTTGATGTAGAATCATCAGCCTGGGCATTTCAGTTTAGGTCTTCAAAATTTGTGTTGAGGCAGGGCTAATTCTTTCACTTAAGCAATGAAGAAACCAAGATTTGTCAACATACTTAACTAATAGCAGAATCTGCAACCAACCCCTGGTTTCCGGCCTTCTGGTTGTTAGCACTGATGTGAATAGCTGTATGGGGCACTGGCTGGCACAGGCACCAAAAGAGGACTTGCCGCCTGCCTAGGAACACAGGTGAAGGCAAGCCTTCAGCTGCTCCTGGGACATACAAATGGTAATACATAAGTTTTAAAAATGAATTAGTAACTGCTATTTATTAAGTACCCCATGCAGGTACTTTGCGGTATATGCTTTAATCTCTAATCCTCCCAATAAACTTAAAACAGGGCCGTTATCCCCACCTAACGGATCGAGGCTGTGAGAGAGTAAACAACTTGCCTGAGATCACATAGCTAGAGAGTGGCCGGTTTTGAATCAAAGCCAGAGTCTCTGACTCCCAGGCCCTTGCTCCTGCAATTACAACATGTTCTTTCCACTGAACCTAGGCTGTTTTCAAGGTGGAGAGGCGGCTCATTTCCTACTTTGGCCTGAGAGGTGTTTTGAGGTTCTGTGCCCCCTGTGGATGACATCAGAAAACCCTGGGGCAGATGGGGACGTCAGAAGGGACACTTACTCTGCCACCCCTCCAGGCCTGAGGGCACAGTGCTGTGATGGGAGTGCTGGGACTGTGCTGTCCGTCCTAGCCTGGCCTGGTCCCTGGCACCCAGGGGACTGCTGTGGGGTGGGGAGCTAAGGAGGGCAGAGGAGCAGCACTGTTGTGTTCCAACACACAACATGGTCATCTGAGTGGAGCATTGTAACGATGCAGTGAGCTGAGCTGGTGATGAGAGCCTGTTGCCTGGCTCAGGCACACTCCCGGCTGGGATGCTCACCCTGCTCTGTTCACCTCCGCCGGCTGGCCTAGGGGCAGCTGCCGCTGTGCTTCTGAGCTAGGGGCAGGCACAAAGGGAAGACTGATCCTGCCCCCACCTTCCCACTGCCTGGGCCATAGTGAGTGCTCACCACAGTGGCTTCACAGCTTGAGGGGGAGCTGTGAGGGGTTTGGCAGCACCCAGAGCTGTAGAATCATGCCTTCCTCCTTTTCTGAGAGCAGATAGGAGGGCGTGAAGAATGGGGCCCTGGGACACTCCCCTCCCTGACCCCAGTTTCCAGAGGTCTCAGAGGCAGGGCTGGCTTTAGTTGAGTGATCAGCCTTGTTAAGGATATATAGTCCTTTGGCTAAATCAGTTGATTTTCCCACGATGTTTCCTTGTGAGTAGAGGAAGTGACCCATAGGACCCCCTGCTCCAGGAAGGCAGCTAGAGCTGGGTCCTCGCCTTTGTTAAGCGGCCACCGTGTGTCGGGTGCCTGACCTAGGCTTTTTACCACTAGCTCATCTGGCCCAGGTGATGCAGGGATCATTAACCTCAACTTACACATGAGGACCTCGAGGCTCAATGAGGCTTGCTCGGGGTGGCACAGCTGATGGAAGAACTAGGATCTAAGCCCTGGTCTCATGAGTCCGAGTCTGTGCTGCTACTGCTTCCTCCCTCAGCTGCTGCCCAGAGAGGGCCTCTGGCTTCCGGAGGGCTCGGAGCACAGCCCCTCACTCCAAAGCTTCCTCCTCCACTCTCCTCCCATCCCTACCGTCATTTCTCCTTACTCCCTAGAATTGCTGAAGTCTAAACTCTTTCTCTTTTTTTTTCCACTGTGGGTCTTTCATGGGAAAAAAGAAGGGAGGTTTTGTTAGGAGTGGAAGCTAGGATTCCCCCGCCCAGAGAGAGGAATGAAACCAAGGCCTTCTAGGAAAGAAATGAGGGCTTCGTTCCTGCCTGCCGTCCTGAACTTTCCCTGGCTTCTCTGGTCCAGGCAGTGCCTGGGGCCCCGGGCAGTGATCATGACAGACTGCAGTGAAGGGGACTCACTGGTCCTGTGCCCTCTGAGCTGGGTGAGCAGGAACCTGAGCCCAGGAGGCCTGTGTCCTGGAGGGCAATGCCAGCCTGCTCCAGGGCAGCCCCTCTGTCTCCTTCCTGAGGGCAGGAGTGGGGCCAAGCCTCCCTGCAGATCCTACCCTCAGGCAACCTCCCAGTTTCCTCCTAGATGTGTTTTGTTTTCCTCTCTTGTTCTGAACAGACCAACGTTTGCCTCTGAAAGTCTTGTCTCTGGATGATGAGGTGTTTCTGTTTGTCAGCATTTGGGGTGGGGTGTGGAGGGGGGAGGGGGATAAAATAAACCTGGGCTATTTTGGAGCATGGGGGGAAGTGCAGTGAGGAGCAGAGTCAGGCAGCCGGGCCTTGGGAGCCAGGAGACCCCCAGGCCATTCACCTCCACCCATGGCCAGTGTCAGCCTGGAATGCTGGGTACAGAGCACTTGTGCCCCTTCCCACCCCCCACCCCCCTGCACCCTGGGTACAACCAACCTCTGGCCTGGCTCCCTGACTAGGTTTTCTTCAGGCTAGGGGGTGGTGGTCACCAGGCAGGGGGTCCTTAGCAGGAAGTGGGCCTGTCCCACCCCAGAGAGCAGCAAAGGTCCCAGGGCCCCCCTACCTGGAGGTATTACTGGGCATACCTTTGTCAGTGGGGCTGATCTCTCCTCATGACAGGCTTACCAGCACCGGGTCACCCTGGCTCCTGTCATTCAGGAAACATGTGCTGAGCAGCTACTACATGCCAGACACCATGCTGTGTTGTAGAAATCGAAAGATGAGTCAGAGGTGGTCCCTGCTCCTGAAGAGAGCCAGCTCAGGTGGAGTAGGTGGTGGTCAAGGGAAATTAAATGACAAGAAATGGCGTGAGAGGTACCACAGTAGTCATAACAAATAAAGTTCAATAGGAGGTAAGCAGAGGGAATCAATCCCACCCCTACGTGGGATGGGGTCAGGGTGTGGGGGCATTCAGGGACGCTTCAGCAAGGAAACAGAAGTTGACTTGGGTGGGCCTTGTATGATAATGTCTTAGCTCCCTTAAGTAATTTTTAGAAGGAGGCAGGTTATAAATAAATACATAAATAAATAAGTTTCCAGTGTGGGTAGTGCTAAACCATGCAGAGTTAGGGAAAGGGGGAATCTCCTGGCCAGGGGACCTGCCCAAGCAGAGATAGGACAGTGTGGGATGCAGATGGACAGTGACCAGGAATTCCATTTGAACAGTACGTTCTGGGCTGACCGAAGTCTCTCTGGAGCTGGGACTCATCAGCTCTGGGCAACCCAGTGGCCCAGAGAGGCCCCAAGTGTCAGCTCAGCGGAGGACAAGCTAAGTAGAAGCTGGCTCTGGACACAAGCCAGAGGTGGGGCAGGGTCAGGTTCTGTTCCTAGGGGAGCCCATAGAAGCGAGAAGAGGGGATGTCCCTCTGCTGGGATCCGGGCCCTAATGCAGGCCAGGAGCTATCCCAGAAGCCCAGGGACAGCTCAGAGATGCCTTTTTTGGCAGACCTTCTCCTTTTCCGCCTCCTACCCCAGGGCTGCCCCACTTCCTCTCCAGCACTGCCTGGGCACTAGGATCTCGCTTCGCCAGAAGGCTCAGTCCTTCACTGCATCCCCACAGATCTTACTCTGCAAGTGTCTTTGGCTGTGTTCTCAATTTTCCCTTCTCCTACACTTCATCCTTAATATAGGTTTTTGGGCATGAGTCTCCTTATGTTTATCTGTCCATCTGTCTCCCTGGCCCTTCTTCCTCGGGCTCCCCTCCTGCCCCCGCTGGTTGTATTCGGTCCCGGTGATTGGTGTCTGTCACATCTCCCCTCCACCCAGCCTGTGCCTGGTTCCTGAGATACTCTAGGCTCTGTGCGGAGTTTTACGAGTATCTTTCCATCCTCAAAACGAGCCTATAACGTAGGTACTGCTCTCATCCCTTCACACGCACCGAGCACACTGTAGCCTCAGGGCCTTTGCACTGCTTGTTCCTTCTGCCTCTTCAACACTCTGGATCTTCATATGACTCATTGCCTCACTCCTTCTGGTCTCTGTTCAGGTGTCACCTTGTCATTGAGGCCTTACCTGACCACTTTATTTGAAATAACTCTCCCACCCTCACACCCCTTATCTCCTTTTTCTCTTTACACTCCGTGACACTTACACCCTCTGGCATACTATGTTTTCTGCTTGTTTATTTGTTGCAAGTCTGTCTCCACCAGAATGTAAGGGGCAAGGGTGTTTGTCTGGCTTTTTCCTGCTGTTCCTCAGCACAGTGTCTGGCACATAGTCGGTGCTCAGTTTTCCCTCTTATAGATAAAGATCCTAAGGCTTGGAGAGGTTAAGAAATTGCCCAGGGTCTCAGGGAGTTAGTAAGAGAACCTGACTTGAACCCCAAAGTGTGTGACTTTACATTTCCACAAGGAAAGTCCTAGGGTGGAGTTGGTGGAGGAGGCTGGTGAAAGGGCTGAGCCACCAACTGAAACACCTGGGCCTTTGGAGGTGGGTGGGTCCCCAACAGGACACAGCCAGGCGGCGTGTGTCTGAGGAGCCCAGCGGAGCAGGGAGGCTGGAGCAGAAACGCACTCCTGCACAGAGGCCGAGACCCGCCTGCGTCCGCCCAGCAGGACAGGAGCTGCCACTGGCAGAGCCAGTGTATTCCAGTAGTTTTCTGCTTGGGCAGTTTTGACTTCCAGCAGATTCCATACCCTTTGCAGTGGAAAGAACTGACAGCTTCAGCCATGGAAACCAGGGCAAGTCACTTCTCCCCAGGCCTCAGTTTCTTCATCTATCAAATAGCAGAAAGGGAGTTGAACTAGGTAAACTTCTGAGTCTCTTTCACTTCTGAAAAGCAAGGATTCTGTGATGTTTTGGCTTCAGATCCAGCTCACCTTCAGAAGCTGCATCCCTGGGTCCTCCTAGGGACCCCATGCCTCCTCAACTCTGTCACCATTTTATCAAGCACTTACTGGGTGCCAGGTCCGTGCCATTTAGAAGCTCATGTAATCCTACAGTACCACTAGAGGTGGGTACTAGTACTGTTCCCATTTTTTATCAAGGAGACAGTACAGAGGGCACCATTTACCTGGTTGGGTGGCAGGGCCAGGATGAGGAACCCAGGAAATCTGACCCCAGGGCCGAGGCTTCTAGCCCAGGACTCCAGCTGTTTTCTGCTCTCAGGCTGTCAGTGCCTCGGCTGATGGACGGAGGCTCGGATGTGCGCTGCCAGCTCTGCAGGACGGCCTGCTGGGGGCTGAATAGAAGGCTCCAGCCTGAGGCTTTGACCTCTAAGCAGAGTGGTGTTGCTGAAGCCACCTCCTCCCCAGGCCTTTTTTGTCCTTTTTGATCAAGGGAGTTGTGAGAAAGAAAGCAACATCCCTGCCCTTAGAGGGTGAAAAGCACCATTGGAAGCAGGGTCAACCACTTATGAAATATTTCAGTTTGGGGAATAACTTAGGGGAGAAAAGAATGATTTGGGCCCTGAAGGGGAACCTGTAAGCTCGGGACCCACCCAGGTCATTGTGCCAGAGCCCAGGCCACTGGAAATGCCACAGCTCGGCCCCAACTCCATCTCCCTGGAGAGGAGGGCTTCCTGGGGCCTGCTGGGCCTCTGCTGCCCAGCCCTAGAGAGGGTGCAGCAGGGACAGGCCCTACCAAGAAGGGGAACGGATTGTCCCCGCTTGCTTGGCCAGAGGAACTGAGGAGAAAGAGCTCTGAGCCGAGAGTCAGGAGACCTGGCCCCAGTTTGATCCTGAGCAAGTCATCTGCCCTCTTGTGTCTTTGTTTCCCCTGGAAACTGCCCCACCATGTTCCTGCCCTCATCTGTTGAGAGGGTGGATTTGAAGTTTAGAGAAGTTAATAGTTGGAACGGTTCTGTGTTTTAAAAAAAGCAAACTTGAATGAAGAGCAGGAATACAGGGGTCGTTCCGTAGTCCAGGAGAGTGGTTTGTACCCACTGGGCCTGAAGGATTCTGTTGCCTGCTGCAGAGCAAGCCCAAGTGGCTTCTCCCTCTCTCTGCTCTCTGTGCTCAGCTCTCTGGCAGCTCTTCCTGAACTTGTTTTTCCAAATCACTAATTAACTTCACGCTTAGGCTCCCAGGTGGGCCAACTCTCCTGGCTAACTTCTCCTCAGAGGGTGAGTTCCTGCTTCCTGGCAGAATTGGGATATGCTGTCCCCACCCTTATGCCAACCCCTTCTGTTTCTCGGGGCAGGGGTGGTGCCAGGACTTGGACTCCCAGCATTCCCATGGCCACGGGCAGGCCGTTCACCAACTCATCTCTGGATGGCCTTGGAGAGCCCAAGGGCTGGAGCCATTTGCATAATGCCCATGTCAGATTATATTATCTCAGCAGCCCAGTTATCAGAGGAGGAAAAATGAGGCCAGAAAGGCACTTGAAATTTACCTTCACTGGGGAGAAACAGGCAGGAGAAGCTCCAGGCAAAATTATAACGTAGGGAAAGTATGTCTGCTATCCATCTCCTGACCCCAGCTGTTTCTGTTCAATCCATCCAAGTTCAAGTGTAAATGAGGTACACACATCCTTAAGGGTAAAATAGCAGGCATCAGGGAACTGACTGGGAACAAGATCAACAAATCAGAGACAGCTTTCCTGGGCCTGTGAGTTGACCCAGCCCAGGAGATGGTAAAAACAGAGTAGTAGGAAAAGAAGGTACAGCCTCTGAAGTTAAACAGTTCTGAGTTCAAATCTTATTTTCACCCCTTCCAGGCTATGTGACCTTAGGCAAGTATGTAACCTCTCTGATCTTCAGTTTATCCTGCATAAAATGGGATGAGGCCTGCCATGGTCACTGGGAGGACTGAAGGCAATTGAAGTATATACAGAGTCCTTAACAGTGCCAGGCACAGAAGAGACAGCTGATGAATGTTCATTCCCAAAGTTCCCTTCTCAAATTTGTTCCTGCTCCAGAAGCCCTGGAGGTGCTGCTACTTGCCTCATTTTCCCAGATCCCCCTGTAGTCTTCATGGTGTTTTGTGGTATTAAGAATAAGGTGTGTCCTTCCCCTCCTGGTAAAGACTCCGAGGGAGGAAAACCTCTCTGAGTCCTCACTGGACAGGGGGCCCTGAAGGCCACAGCCAGGGGGAAATCAGGGTGGGGCAACTATGGAGGTTGCCAAGTGATCATGGGGCCACAGATCTCCCTTACCCATGCCTATTTAGGCTCAGCCCTCTGGTTAGGGAGGAAGTACAGCCCCACCCACTAAGCAGGACAGGCAGCAGCAGGGGGCACAAGACTGGACCCCAGCAGCAGGCATCCTGACCATGATGAATGGCAGGGCATGAATAATAGATGAAGGCTGCATAATTGGTGTTATTACACATGCATTTCATCTCCATTCATAATGAGTGGACACTTAAACCCAGCCGTTCCTCTGCCGGGTGCTGCTGTCATCATTCTAGGTGAGATCCTAGCAGCCGTCGGGATCAGCCGCTGCCACTCTCTGATCTGGATGGTTCATTTTTCTTCAGAGTTCAGAGTCCCAAGAAATGTTATTTCGTGGGAAGGGGTGGGACTGGTTATTCTGGGCAGACCACCCTGTCTCCTGCCCTGGTGCCTGTTGTCTTCCTTCAGGGACTTGTCTAGGCAGTCACGGGGACATCCCGAGGTGAGAGGTGGGAGAAAGGGGCTGTGGCCAATGGGCTCAGCCAGCAGCAAGAGGCTCAACCTGCTCTTCCTCACAGCTGCCTGCCCTTGGCAGTGGACCTCAAACTTCAGTATGCATCAGAATTACCAGGAAGGTTTGTTAAAACAGATTTCTCACTTCTCATTTGTGGATCTGAGTGGAGTTTGAAATGTGCATTTCTAACCGGGGACCTGATGCTTCTGGTCCAGGACCTCACTTTGAGGACCACTGCCTTAAGGCCTGGTTACTCCAGCTGTGGTCTGTGGACAAACAGCCTCACTGAGAACTTGTTAGACATGCAGAATCACAAGCCCTGCCCTAAACCTCTTGGATCAAAATCATAACAAGATTCTTAAAGAGTTTGTACACCTATTACATGAATGGGTTAGAGGTGGGCAGAGCTGTCACAGGCAGGGCCAGGCAGCTGTAGTTCCCTGGCCGGTTACTTCTGGCCAGGAGCAGCCTCTGTCTTCTGTGCACCGTGACAAAGACTGGGAAGCATTGCCCTAGAGCACCCAAGCAGGTGGATAAGGCCCCTCTGAAGAGGGGATTCCAGCCCCTGACTGCACCTTAATCCCACTTCTCACCCTCGACCGCGTGGTCTCACCTGGTGACCGCGTGCAGAGGCCATCTCCCCCGCTGGCCCATCCATCCCTGTCTAACAGCTGGCCCCTGCTCTCCTCCCCTGTCCACAGGTGGTGGCGTTCGCCTCTCTCTTCTTCATCCTGGTCTCCATCACCACCTTCTGCCTGGAGACCCACGAGGCCTTCAACATCGACCGCAACGTGACAGAGATCCACCGAGTGGGGAACATCACCAGCGTGCGCTTCCGGCGGGAGGTGGAAACAGAGCCCATCCTGACCTACATTGAGGGTGTGTGTGTGCTGTGGTTCACGCTGGAGTTCCTGGTGCGCATCGTGTGCTGCCCCGACACGCTGGACTTTGTCAAGAACCTGCTCAACATCATCGACTTTGTGGCCATCCTGCCCTTCTACCTGGAGGTGGGATTGAGCGGCCTGTCGTCCAAGGCGGCCCGCGACGTGCTGGGCTTCCTGCGCGTGGTGCGCTTCGTGCGCATCCTGCGCATCTTCAAGCTCACGCGCCACTTCGTGGGGCTGCGCGTGCTGGGCCACACCCTGCGGGCCAGCACCAACGAGTTCCTGCTGCTCATCATCTTCCTGGCCCTGGGCGTGCTCATCTTCGCCACCATGATCTACTATGCTGAGCGCATCGGGGCCAGGCCCTCCGACCCCCGGGGCAATGACCACACCGACTTCAAGAACATCCCCATCGGCTTCTGGTGGGCCGTGGTCACCATGACGACGCTGGGCTATGGGGACATGTACCCCAAGACGTGGTCAGGTATGCTGGTGGGGGCACTGTGTGCGCTGGCAGGCGTGCTCACCATCGCCATGCCGGTGCCTGTCATTGTCAACAACTTCGGCATGTACTACTCCCTGGCCATGGCCAAGCAGAAGCTGCCCAAGAAACGGAAGAAGCATGTGCCACGGCCAGCCCAGCTTGAGTCACCTATGTACTGCAAGTCTGAGGAGACCTCACCCCGGGACAGCACCTACAGTGATACCAGCCCCCCTGCCCGGGAGGAGGGTGTGGTCGAGAGGAAACGGGCAGGTGAGACTGGGGGTTGAAAGGTAGGCCCCTCTTCCCCAGTGGCCGAGGGAGTTCCCAGGTGAACCTCAGCCCTTGGAGTTTGGGGGTGTGCTTTATTGTGCTGGGCTTTCCTAAGTATAAGATGCGCCTTTATGAGGATAAAGTATAGAGGCCAAATTTCTCTATCCTCTGGCTGGCTCTCTGATAGCTTCCTGAACATCAGATCTGTGGAGTGAGTATTCTACCAGTGTAGGCTGTGACAGGTGGAGCACAGGGCTCTGTATTAGACGTCCTGGTTTCTGATCCCATCTTGGCCGCTGTGCTGTGTGCCCTGAGGCGAGTCACACCCTCCCTAGGCATAGAGTCCTCACCTGTAAAATGGGAATGATAGCAACATTTTACCCCCAGACTTTGAGAGACCCCAATGAATGACAGATACGGAAGCATCTTGAGAAGTTAAAACCACTTTACAAATGTCAGGCACTGTCATTATTAGCCAGAGAGCAGGGCAGCTGTTCTTCCAAGGTACATCAACACATGAATCACTTCTTTCCAAACATTCAAGTCTGGTGTCTCTTGGCCTAATAAATGTGATAACGTAACAGCAGTGGGAGGCTGCCTTCTGTTCAGCACAAGCTAGATCTAGTCCTGGGCTCAGGGTGTGACATGGGATGGAAGGGGACCAAGGAGGGAGTGGCCCAGACAGTGTTAGGACAGGGAGGAAGGTGGAAAAAACTGGCACCTGCATCTTGGAAGGAGAGGGCCTAGGCATCTGAATCCTGTCCTTCAAGGACGGGAAAGGCCATCCCAAGAAAGCCCACCACCCTCTTTGTCAGAAACAGAGATTGGAAATCAGCTGAATCCCCGGCAACATGGAGTTAGGCTGGAGAGTGGGAAAGGCATCTGGCTGTTGGGTACAGGCTGGGCTCCCGGGGAGGGTATGGGGAGCCATTGGATGCCAGGACAAGGCCATTGGGGAGCTGGGCTGGGGCCGGGAGACTAAGGCAACAGCTCCTGGCTCAGCTCTGGGGCAGAGTGGGAAGGGTCCTCCAGGGAGGTGCCTGACTCAGGACACTCACTGGTGGCCTATTGGCATGTGTCCATCATACAAGCCGGGGGCCACTCATTCCCTGGGGTCGTTCAGGGGCCTGGATCTTCCAAAGATCTTGATTGAGCAGCACCGGTCAGGCTTTCCTCTTCTCCCCCGTCAAAGTGGTACCCCTTCCTAATCCCCGAATATAACTCTCCCAGGGAATTTCAGCTATACTCTGAGGCTCATTCAGAGCTTAGAGAGAATCCCAATATCAAAATGTGGGAGTCAGGTCGGTTCCTCAGTGTGCATGGAACTGTGTGTGGCTCCATCAGCCATGCTCAGTGATGTTGAGGACCTGCTTGGCCAATGCCAGGGCCACTGTCTTCAGGCCAATTAGCCTCCCCTTCTCCAGATCCAAGGGCCCAGCTTCACCCGTGCTGCTGCCTGACAGAGGCAGGGGTTGGGACTAAGCCCACAGCAGTGGGGAGCTGAACTGCGGCTTTGTCCCATGGTGTCTTCCCCAGACACAGCTTAGCCCTGGGAGCAGAGGGTCTAAGCCTTTTGGGCAGCGGACTCTGGTCTAAATGCCTAGTGAGCAAGAATAACTGCCTCCAGGTGGTCCAGAGAGAGCCATGGATACCGCTTTGTAGGTTTAACCCTCATCTCAGCAAGCCACACATTCTCCTCGGGAGCACACACTCGTCCAAGTGTCAGCCTGAGCCAGATCTGCCTTGGGCTGATCTCACGGGGCAGTCCTCAGCAGGCGGACGGGGGTCCCTGCTGTTGGGTATCTGTGCTGTGGCTTCCTCCCCTAGGAATGGCTGTAGGCCAAGGCTGGGCGGGAAGTCAACCTTCAGACCAAGCACAGCATCCTGCCCTTTGCTGCTGCCCCCAGGCACAAGCCTACCCCCTGGCTCTGGTGACACTCCCTCCCAGGTAGATCCTGCTCAGATTGGGGGGTGACACCCTGGGTCTGAGACCCGAGAGACCCCAGCTGACCCCATGAGCAAGGCCCAGGCAGCCCTCACGCAGCCTCCTTTCTGTCTGCCCCTCCAGACTCTAAGCAGAATGGCGATGCCAATGCAGTGCTGTCCGACGAGGAGGGAGCTGGGCTAACCCAGCCCCTGGCCTCTGCCCCTACCCCCGAGGAGCGCCGGGCCCTGCGACGCTCTGCCACTCGAGACAGAAACAAGAAGGCAGCTGCCTGCTTCCTGCTCAGCGCTGGGGACTATGCTTGTGCTGACGGTAGTGTCCGGAAAGGTATGGCTCCCCGGGCCAGCAGGAGGGGAGTCCCTGCAGAGCTAAGGCTCCCCAGTGCCCCTCACAGAGCTTGAGGTCTCCCACCCCTAAGACTGTGGCTACCATCTCCTCTGTCTTGTGTGCCCCTACTTTTAGACTGGGTACCTGATCTCCCAGTCGCTGGATTAGAAAGGCCGCCAGCATCCCAAAAGGGCACCCGGAGCCCTCCCCACCAGGTGCCCACAGGGACGAGTGGTGCTAGAGGGTTGAGGGGACACCATGACGGGGGCCTCTGCCCCTCACCTCCATTTCGGTCACCTCCTCCACCTTCAGGCCCTGCTCTACAGAGTCACTGCCGGTCTTTCCCTAGGCCCCCTTGCAACACGGCTAAGGCTTCCCGACAGGTCGTCCCAGGAGATGCAGCAGCACTCGGGAGTGAGGGAGTCTGGCACAGGCCCCACATCCTTCCATCATGCTCTGGGGGGCCTGGAGCCCAGGATGGGCTGACCCCGATCTGCAGGCCCCAGGGGTGTGCCTGTCCTTTTGAGGCAGGGCCAGGGTGACCAGGGGGCAGGGTGGCAGGGAAAGTGGGTCCTACCCGAGGAATGTTCTGAAGGATTTGGAGAGGTAAAAGGAGCAGCCATTCTCTGCTTGTCAGGGAAGGCTGAAGTCCCATCACCAGCCCCGAGCCTGTGCCAGGCACAGGGCGGAAGCTGGGCTGTGGAGCTAAGGGTTCCTGGCCTGGGGAAGGGCACAGAAATGATCAAGGATGGTCAAGGGCCAGTGGTGGCTGAGAACCAGGGTCTTAAGACCAGATGCTTTTTCTACCCAGATTTTGATCACCTTTTTGTCTTTCTTGCCCTTTGCCCTATGCCCGTGACCAAACCTACCTAAACATCCTGCCTTGTTCCAGGACAAACCCTGATCCTCCCTCAAACAGAGCTCTTCCCGGGTTCTCTGCCACCTCTTAGCCAGCCAGATTTCCCATCCCCACTCGCCACTGACCCCAAACCCCAGACTGGGTTGAGTGATGCAGGGGCAGTGGCAGCTGCAGGAATAACCTATAATGCCTGTGTCCCCTGAAAGATGTCCCTTGGCCAGCCCAGGCTATGTGGGCTCCTGGGGCACCTTCCCAGGCCCTTTCCCTGGCCCTCTCAGCTCCACAATTCCCACTGTTAGACCACCGTGACTCCACCCAGGCCCCGAGAGTCATGTGTCCAGCTGTGCTGGGCCCGGGTTCTATGGCGTGGCAGGAGCAGTGATCAGGCTCCTGGAAACAGGTGGCCCAGAGGCCCCAGCCAAGTAGCCCAGACCTTGTACCGTGCCTGTGTTCCTCTGTTCCCCGCCATGCCCCTATCCTCGGGCCCTGGATGTGGCCTTCTCTTCTGCCTTCATACCCGCCTCTACTGCGTGCCTGTTCAGGCCCAGAGCCTTGCTCTGGCTGGAGCACACTAAGTGGATGGCCTAGAATGAGGCAGGGAAGGGACCCCATCCCCACACAGGACTCAAGCACACAGAGCCGAGTGCCGGGCTGGCTTGCTCTCCTCCCTGAGCTGCCGGGCTCAGTGGAGGTGGTGTGGAAGAGGCTGTGTGGGACCACGAGGTACTAGGAGTGGGCCGCACCTGGGGAAGGGGCTGCACGTGTGTGTGCACCGGGCAGGGCACCTGCGCTCCACCACCCTCTCTCTCTGGGGTATCTGTGGGGCCCGGCTGCTCTATTTTCAAGATGCCTCTACACTGCTTCTTGGCAACAAGCGTGTAGCTCAGCCAATTAGAGTGACCTTCGTGAGGGAACAGGTGGGTTGCTGGGAAACAGTCCTTGCTAAGCAAGCGTGGCAATTAACATCGCCAAACTCCCAGTGTGCACTTGACAACTTTCCCCACGCCACACCGTGCCTCCCTTCTCTGTACTCGGGCTACATTTAGGACCAGGAGTGAGTGGGCCCAGGCCTCCGCCAGCCACCGCACAGACCCCATCATTAACCTGTAGCCGCCCATGTGTCACAGGGTCCGCTCCCTGGGACGAAGGTGGGCCAGGTGCTAATTAGGGCTTCGAGGGTCAAGAAGGCCAATGCTGGAGGCTGTAGGGTCTTTGTGCAGCTGGGCTGTCAAGGAGCTGGAGGGAAGCTTACCTGGGGATGGCACAAGAAAAAGATCAACTGGAGATAGGACCCTGCAGTCTGTCCTCAGAAGCCCAGGTGACCCTGAGGTCAGGGAGAGTCAAGGAGGGCCAGACTCCTCTAGCCCAGCCCAGGGCCACCTGCCCTGCAGAGTCCCCTGGAGCGTGGATCTCTGGAGCTATGCCTCACTGACCCCTGTGCCTTTTCTTCACCAAGGCTGTGAAAAGTCCCGGAGTCTAAACAACATAGCTGGAGCAGCTGGAACCAGCCTGGGGCTGTCTCCACTGGCATCGCGATACAGCTCACCCTACCCTCCAAGAAAGCTCCTGCTCGCCCACCCCTTCCACCCGCTCACCAGCCCACCCCCCGGTCACTCTGCCACTTAGTGACACCCTGGGCTCTCGTCGCCTCCAGGCGCGCACACACCAACAGGCACACTCACATGCCCTCCCAGCCCTCCTTCCTCCTGGGGCCTGAAGGGAGCAGCGGGAGGGATGGAAGCAAATTCAGGCCCCTGAGTCTTTCCCCCGCAGCACCCAGCTCTCCTGATGGTCAGCTCCGGAGCCTGAGTGCAAGAGGAGATTACTCCCAGGGCTTCCACCCCATGCCCACCCATACCGGCCTCTTCCGGAGCCATAGGTGCCAGCACAGCCAGGACCTGTGTCTGGGCCCTGCTTTTCTCTCAGGGTCTCACCAGGGCCGACGTGGCGGCCAGGTGCGTATGTGGCGGTACACAGTGTGCCTGGGACCAGTCAGCCTTGCTGGGGAGCCACGCTTGCGTTAATATTTTTAATCACTGCAAATGTATTTCTATTCCTCGTGGCCTTTAATCAGTAACAAAACAGCCTGTCTGTCTGTCTGTCTGTCCACCCCACACCCAGACCAGCAAGGAAAAGGCTGTCACATGGGGCATCTCTGCTGGTGTGAAGGAGGTTGGACTCCTTGGAAGAGCAGTGCTCACGGGCAGTGCTGCTGGGAGAAGACGCCTGATGTCTTCCAGCTCTGGCCTGGGGCTCAGGTGGGGGTCCCTAGAGTTGTAGCCCCAGGCTTGGTGCAAGCCATGGGGACACTGCTTAGGCATGGAAGGCCCTCCCTTTCAGGGGCCCCTGCCTAGAGTCGGCGAGTGACTCCCAGCGGTGGCGCCCGGCATCCCATCTGTGCCCCGAGCTGCGGCATCTCTCTCCACACTGCTTCCTCTGCTTCCGCAACAGTTTTTCCTCCTTCTCCCGCTCCCTCAAACTCCCAGCCCTGCCTCTGAGTCACCTGCCGCTCCCACCCAGCCTCTGTGCTCTGTATTCCTGCCAGAACCGGAGACTCATCTAATTTCTATAATTAAGTGTATTCATTTACCTAACGAGCCCGGAGCACAACAGGTTTGTGAGTCATTGGGTGAGCAGGGGTACACCTTGCGCAGGGGCAGCTGAGGGGATGTGTGAGAACAAAAGCTGTCCTGCCCCCACCTGGTGCTGCCACTTCCAGGAAGGGGGCCCTTCCAGCCTGAGGAACGAGGAGCACCTCAGCCAAGACATTTCCTGTTTCACCTGATAGGAATTAGACCTGACAACAGAGCCATGCGCCTGGCAATTTTTAGAGTCAGATTATGCAACTTTGTGGAGGGAATGACTAAGTAAGGTCCATATCTGCTCCTTCCACGGTGGACAAAGACAGGACGGCAGGACAGCATTCAGGGACTCAGCAGAGGCTGGGACATCTGGGGCCACCTCAAAAGTTGAGCTGGGAAAAAAGATTAGATTATTTCATGCAGCTGGGGGTGTCGTCCAGAGCCTGTGCCCCCTGTCAGCGCCTCCCTCGGCCTTCAGCAGACAGGAATGTCCCTTCCAGGAAGGTCTCTTCAGGGTGGGCACTGGGACACCCCAGCCCTGCTGTGGTCTGCAAGGCCTGCCTCCCTCTTGCTCTCAGAAGGAAGTGACCTCTTAAAGTTGAGAAGAGGGGATACAGGGGCCTCTATGCCGCTGTCCAGATGGAAACAGGCCCCTTTACGTGACAGGGATGGGGAGGCCTGTGGAGCAGGATGGGGATGATGGGCCCCCTCCCCTCATAGCTGACAGGTCCAGTCCTGCCCTTGCAGGGCTCCCTAGCGCCAGGCATCCTAGCCCTGACAGGGACGCGAAGAGCTAGGTGTCCAGGTTAGCGCGGGTACCGCAGCTATTTTCTCCTCTGACTTGCCTTTCTGGTTCAGGGAACTGAGGCCGCTATTTCTGTGGCAGCCTTCAAGTTGTCAGAAGCCCAAGTTTCCACGGCACCCACCGCCTCCTTCCCTCCCACAGGGACGGGCCTGCTCACAGCACCCCTATGGTGGGCACAGATGTCTCTGGGCGACAAGATGCATCAGTGCCAGGCTGGAGCCCCTAATGCCTTGGGGAGGTGGGCTCTCACATGTCCCTCCCAGCTCCCTGGCTTCATAGGGGAGAGACGGGACCCAGCTAATGGGAGGACTGGGTAGGGCCTTCCCAGGGCGCTGGGAAAGGGTGGAGTGAGTCAGTGAGTCCTGGCACTATAGAGCCCCCCCTTGTATACCAGGCTCTGCAAGGGAGGTGGCTGCTGCACAGGCCTCAGGCTCACCCAGGCCTTGGGCCTCCCTCCTCGGGAGAAGGCTTTCTCTCAACCACCCTCTGGGAGTGCAGTTTGTTTTCCTTGGACTGGAGTGCACCTAAGAAGTCCTTCTCTGCAGCTGGGGCCCAGCCCCTTCTCACAGAGCAGGGGGGCAGCCCGGATCAGCTGCCCTCACCTTCTAGTCTACCAGAGCTGCGACAAACCTAGAGGCCACTTCTCAGGGCTTTGGAGAGGAGGACGCTGCAGCCTAAGGCCTGGACTGGCAGGAGCCAGAGGGATGGCAGCCCTTGGGCCAGGGTTGCCCTTTCAGAGCTTCCTGGGGAAGAAGGGCCTCTGCCCTGGCCAGAGATTTCACCCTCTGAAATCCCTGCCACACCCTTTGATTCCTAGGAAGACCGCTCCCCAACCCTGAGGTCCCTAGGGATGGAGAGTCCATGGACACCAGTGAAAAGGCAGCCTAAGGCCATTACCAGCCGGAATGGGGTGCTCTGCTCCCTAGCTCTCGGCACTTCACAGCCTTGCTGTCACTCCTGCCTCACTCGTGCCCATCCAAGACCCCTCAGTAGCCCAGGCGTTCTCACCAGTGCGTCTTGGGCTCTAGTTGCCTGCAGGAAGGCCAGAGGCACTCCCTCTATCCCCTAGTGGTGGCAGGGTGTTGCTTAACCTCTACAGACAGGGTGGTGGTAGGAGTACGAGGCAAGACCACGGCTCTCGCTGCTTGTCCTCGGAAATGGGGCTCTGAGAACCTTGGACTTCTCCGATTTCCTCAAGGATGGTACTCAGAGCCCCATAGCACCAGTGGGCTGAGGGGCAGGGTTTGAGGAGGTGGCTGGGGCACACAGTCTGAAGGAGCTGGAAACAGCATCACCCTGAGATGAGAGTGCCCTTTCCCTAGAAAAGTGATGGTGGTGGCCCGGCAGCCAGGGTAGAAGCTGTGAGGTCTGGATGCCGAATCTGGCCCCCACTGGACAGGAGGCCTGGCCCTGGACCTCAGACCTAATGGTTGCAGGGGTTGTCCTAGCATGACCTGGAGGGGGCTGAAACCCCCACCTGTGTTGTTGACCCAGATCTGCAGCTGAGATAGCAGCATCCCTACCTGCCCTGCCTGTGCCCCACTGGGGAGGTCTCGGAAGGGAAGGCCCAGGTCACACACAGCCCAGGCTGAGGATGGGATCCTGACAAGGGCTCTCTGAGGGGTCGGGTTTCTCACTAAGATGCTATTTCCTGACCTTCTCTCCTGAGACAGGCACATTCGTCCTCCGTGACCTTCCCCTTCAGCATTCACCTGAGGCTGCATGCCCTCCAGCTGCTGGGACTCTGTTCCTGCCACAGTGAGGAAGGGGGCTGGGCACGACATGGCACCATACTCAGGAGCCTTCTTCAGCAGCTCCTTGGGACAATGGAATATCCCAGGGGGTAATGGCAGATGGAGCTATTTGGGGGAGAGCTCAAGTTGGACAGGCACCAGCTGGGGTGATGGCTGATGAGCCACAGGCCACAGCAGGAACTTTCCCCACTGCCTCCATGCCAGGCTGCAGGGCTGTGGTCCTTCTCTCCACTGCACTGGAGCTTTGAAGACCTGAGAGGCTAGTGGTTCTTGGAGCTAGAGGTTACCTGAACAGGTATGGAGATGAGCTGCAACATCACCCAAGTCATCTTGGCCTAGAGTTGGGGTGGCAGAGGGGTGATGAAGTGCTCACCCCATTCCCTGACCCATCCCTGCTCTTCCTGGCCTCTTAGCCCTGGGTTCCTCATGCCTTCCAGCTCTGCTCCTGGCCTGTCCTTAGCCCACAGCCTGTGGGTCAGCAGCTGGCTTCTTTCTAACATCTCATTCTTTGTTTCTACCTTTCCTTTGCTGAACTCCCTGCCCCCCCTCCAGAAGGCAATGTTGAGCCGAAAGCGTGCGTCCCAGTGTCTCACACCTGTGCTCTTTAAACACAGAGACCTGCCAAGACGCCCTCTCGTCCAACTATGCCCAGGCTGAAGTCCTCACCCTGTCTTAAAGCGGCACCAACGTGAGAGAGACAGGCAGACAGACAGAAAGCCAGAGGCTTAGGGAAACTCTGGAACCCAGGCAAGAATCTTTCGCTGGGAAAGACTCAGATATCCTTGTTTGCACAGGACTGGTGGAAAACCTCCCATGCAACCCTCGGGGCCTGGAACCATCTGGGTCTGATGTTCTACTGTACATTGAAGAGATATATATGCACATATAGTATCTATATTCCTACATACTATACTCTTGTGTGTAGTGCACGTGCTATTGGTGGTTTGTCTTTGTTAGGCTGTGTCTCTCCAATCCCTTGCCCTACCCTGAGTTTCCCACCCCCTTCCCCTTCTCTGATTCCTTGTTGTTTCTCCTGACCATGTGTGTGGAATGTCCCAGGAAAAGTACACCTGGGAATTGCCAGTTCAGCGGGTGGCCCCAAGCTACTCTCTCTTGGGGGTGTTCACTCTGTCAGCAGGTGGCCTGTTGAAGTCTGTTGAAGGCCAGATTGCCCTCCAGGGTCACTGCTCAGCTAGCTGCACCCCAGTTGTGGGGGGACTTCCAGGGACTCCTCTGCAGACTCCTCCACCCTTATTTGTGTCCTTGACTGAGGGGGGCATTTTGTCTTTTTTTATTTTTTATTTTTCTGTCTCCTTTGTCTGTTTCTTTTCAAAGATGCTGCTGGGCAGACGGGCAGGGAAGGGGTCTGTCTGCCCATCTGGCTCAGGGGTCTGAGAAGGGGAAGCCTCGGGCGAGAGGAGACCAGTTGCAATACTGTACTTCCTGGCCGGTGGCCAGAGGATGCGTGCAATAGCAGAGGCCAGGCGACCCCTTCAGCCTTGGCCTCTGCCCCTCCCTCGGCCCTTCCTCCCCACCCCATTCCTCCCTGCCCCTGCCTGGTGTTGGTTAGTCCTTTTCTAAAGCTGTCTCCTTGTGTGTGTTCGAGGCATGCCTAGGCCGGGCCTTGTGCCCCGTCCGCATGCCTTCAACTGTCATGCTGTGCTCGAGCCCCAATAAAGACATCTGGAGCGTCCTGCTGCTCCTGCTGTGTGAGCGCCTGCCTCCGCCTCTCCTTTCTGGCTCGGTGTCTGTGGGGACCTCCCTGGGCTCCCACCCTCAACACCTGAGGAATGCAACACACTCATAGCATAACCCTGCCCCACCCCTGCATTTGACAACTGGAGACTAGTGTCGGAGACGAAAAGTCATCTGCCCAAGGCCACACAGGACCCCTGACTCCCAGGCAGTGTTCGATCTCCACTGCTGCCCCTGAAAGAACCCCTGCTGCAACATGGAAGAAAAGAGGGTTCTTTGTTTAAGGAATGACTCTGTATCCCTGCTTGTTGTGCGGGAGCCCTCCCCTCCTCCCTGCAGTTGCACCAGTTCTAAGTGGGCCAAGGCCCTGGGGATGCCGAAGTCATTGCAGTAACTGGATGGCTGATGGACTGAGGCCAACTAGGGACCCGTGGCACGACCAGGGACCACTTAGGGATGGGGAATGAACACATCCTGGGCCCAGATAGGATGGGTCATGACCCTCTCTGTTGTCCCTCTCACACTGACACGGGGCACACACAGGGCCGGCTCCGTGGGTGTGCAACCTGTGCAGTTGCTCAGAAGAGCCCCATGTTGGATTTAATGTTCAGCTGTCGCCATCATGAAATTAATAATTAATTTTTGAACACGGGGCCCTGCATTTTCATTTTGCACCGGTTTCTGCCAGGTCTGGGTGCATGTTTGTCTCTCCTTATCCTTATCTTGCTTCTCTCTTACTCTGGGCATAAACTTGGGGTCACAGGGGTAGTTCAAAGTCTTGATCTGCCACTTGGTAGCTGGGTAACTTGGAAGCCACTTGCCAGCCCTGTCTCCCTGTGTGTCAGCAGGGTTAATGGTAGCACCTGTTTCAGAGACAGTGCGCGTGAGGATCCTGGCGCAGTGTCGGGTGCTGCGGTTGACACGCAGCAGATGTGCAGGGAGGGTTAGTTCCCACCCCGGCCCTGTAGCTCTCGGGCTTTTCTCCACAGATTCTCTGAGATCTCCATGTCCAGTCACACCAAGAAAGGACAAGAGCACACCCAGGAGCTGTCTGGGGCAGGGTAGAGGAAAACAGTGTAGAACCCCCTAGAACAGCAGGGTGAGGATGTCATGGCCGAGGAGAGAGAAGAAGCCAGGGGAAGCCTGTTCCTGAAGCATGAGAGAGAATCGGGCTCAGAGCCTGGGCAGCAGGGCAAGGCGGTGGCAGGCAGCCAGTGTCAATTAAAGATAAAATCTCTCCTCCGGCAGTGGAGGGCAAACAGGCTGTGCCCCCCCCAGACAGGAGAAAGCCATTTGCAGCCAGGCTTGCCTCGCAGAAGCCTGGCCAGGCGATAATGGGACGGGATGCGCTGCTGACTCCATAATGACATTATGCATCAGGGCCCACGTCCAGAATGGCTGTTTTCTTCATAGATCAATGTGGAACCATTTCATGGTCAGGGGCTAGGAACCTGGCCAGCAGCCTGGGGGTACCAGATGCCACGGTGGTCCTGAAAGGACTGAAGGGGATACAGCTGGGGTCCCCAGTGACCCCTGAAGATCCCTAGAGGAGGAGAGGGCCGTGTGCAGCAGGGCAGAGGGCGGTGAGAGAAGCAGACTGCCCCTCCTCCTCACCTCGCAGGAGCAGCAGGCAGTGCTGTCAAGGAAGAAGAGCTCTGACTTCCTCTGGCCCCCGAAGCTGGAGTTGAGCCCAAACTGGGGAGCTGGTTAACGGAACAGGACACCGTGGTGATCGAGACAGACTTTTGGAGTCAGGCAGACTTGGGTTTGAGTTCTGGCTCCATCACCTCCTAGTTGTGTGACCTTGGGCAAGTTACTTAACCTATCTGAACCTCTATTTCCTCAGCTTTGAAGTGGGAGTGATAACAGTCTCTACCTCCTTGAGCTGCTGGGAGTATAGGAACAAGTGCCTGTAAAAGCGTTAGCACAGTGCCTAGCATGTAATCACTGCTTGCAAATAGTAGGGCGTGGGGAGTACTGTGGAGCAGTGCACTCCGAGAACAGATGACCAGCTTGGTTTGATGTCCCCACTTTTTAGGGAATCACCTTCATTTCAGTGAAGCCCTTACTTATCTCCTTGTGAAGGAGAAAGAGTAGGGATGATAATACCAAACAGCTAACAATTATTGAGTGCTTGGCAATACATTTAATGCTCATAAGAACACATTCCAAGATTGGTGTTGTCATTACCTTTGTTTCACAGAGGAGAAAACTGCAGCACAGCAATGTCAGGTCATTTCTCCAAAGTCACACGGCCAATCAGTAGCCAAGCTGGGATCCAAACCCAAGCAGTGTGGCTCTGTGAGCCCAGTGCTTAGCCACTGTGCAAACTGAACAGGGCTTGTGAGTCATAACCCCTCGTGTAGGGGGTTGTGCCTTTAATGTTTTTCATTTCCTTAATCTTAATTGATTCTCATAACCGAGATATTGTTCTTCCCTTTTATAGATAAGAAAACCTGGTCAGGCTC
>CM052444.1:25173091-25188351 GCA_028533085.1 Varecia variegata
AAAAAAAAAAAAAAGAAAGAAAGGCTGGAAAGGGTTGTTTCCATAGGGGTTCAAGCCGGTCCCGTGATACTGCCGGGCTTCAATTTTGACATCTGTGAAATGGGAATTAAACCTCTCCTGCCTTCATCCAAGGGTGGTATGAAGATTAAATGAGTAAGTGGACAGATGGGTCCTCCGAAACCCCTAAAGCACCACCTGAGGTAGGGTCATCGTTCTCCTGACCTTCTCTTAGGGACTTGGGTGTTCCTCCAGAGTCAGAGAGCAGGTGCCTCTGGAAGTAATAATAGCTAACATCGATCAAGTGCTAACGACAGGCCAAAGCATTGTGCTAAGCCCTCTGCATGGATTAATCCTCAGAACAACGCCAGGAGGTAAGTGCTGTTTATATAATATTACTTGCATTTTACAGATGAGGAAACCAAGGCACAGAGAGTAACTTGATGGAGCTCTCACAGATTTCACAGGCTGATTTTGACCACGCTCCACCACTGGCTCTGTGGCCACACACAGCCACAGATGGGAGCTGGCCCGTCAGCACCAGCACCCCCGCTGCCACTCATTCACTGCCCATGCCCAGGTAGCTCATTCTGGCTCCAGTGGCTTTGCCGCTTTTGAGCTGTGTGAGTGACCTCAGGCAAATGATTTAACCTCTCTGAGCATGGTCTTTGAAATGGGGATAATTAATACATCTCCTCCAGATTTTGGCAAGAGGAGTAAAGGGAGGTGGAATACGTGAAACAGCTAGCCACACCCAGACAGGTGACAGTGCTCAATGCATGTCCTTCCACCTCAGGGGCTGGGGGATGGCAGGCCTAACTTTCACAACAGAAGAAGCAGAAACCATTCTCGGAAACCCCTTGCCAGGCCCGTTCACTGCGGGATGAGGGAAGGAAGCATGTCCAGCGCGAAGCAGGGCGTTGGCACATTAATGCTCATGGGACAATGCACTGGCATGGCCATTTCCCGCTGGTGGCCCAGAAGCAGTGCTACCTGTGTGCTTGCTTCCTGAAGCGATGAGAATTCAGAGGAGACCCATACAGCGGCCTTGTCCCCAAGACTGCTCCCTGTGCTTGGGATGCCCCGTCCTGCCTTCCATTCCTCCTCTCTTCCCCAAGGCCCTGGGGACAGGAGCTGCCCCCAAGACCTTTCTGCATACACCCTTGAGCTACTGGGACTGGAATCTGAGGAGGCCCAAGGGAAGACTGATCGCAGGACCTCAGAAGGAGGGAGAGGAAGGGGGGAGGAGGGAGGAGTTGGAGGGGAGCGGGAGAATGGCAGATAGAGGAACAGGAGGAGAAGTGAGAGAAAAGGCAGGCAGGGAGGGGGCGGGAGGAGGAGGGAAGGAGGAGGGACTGGGCCCGGTTGTGGGCAGAGGCTGTGGGGCCTAAAATGAACTGAACAGGCTGGAAATAGAACAGCTGGGCGAATCCCCAACGCTCTGTTTGGGTGTCTGCTGAGCAAGCACGTGAATGAACAGAACAGGGGCGACAGTTCAAGGAAGGAACGGACCAGTCACCCCAGAGGTCGGTCAGAACAGGCGGCAGTTATTCCAGTCCAGCAGAGAGCAGTCAGGGTTCTTTTTCTGGACATACTTTCTTTATGTAATCACCGTTTTTAACAGTCCGGCTTGGCAGGTGGAAGGTTTGGGTTACTCTGAGACCAAGACCACTCTGGGCGTTTAGTCCCACTGCAGATGTTACTGGCTTCAGGGAAAGAGCTTAATCCACTTTCCAAATGGAGACTGAGGCATCTGAGCTGTGTAATGGAATACCACTTCCCTTATTAGAACAAAGCCCAGGCCCCGAGTGGGTCAGGACTGGCCTGGGGGGCCTGCCTCTCTCAGCCCCACAGAGCTGCGCCAGGCCTTTTGATGACCTCGCATGACATGCACACTCCACCCCCCGAGGTGCCCAGGCCACCTGAGGCTCTGCCACGGTGGCTCCTCTCCTGATTGCCTCCCTTCCTGTCGCACTTTGTGTCTGTCTTCCTCCACTTCCCCGGACACTTTCTCTCTCTTTCCCCACCTAAGCCCTCATGGAGATTCCTGGATTTCAAAGAGAATTTGCTAACTCTTAAGGCCCAGGAACCCCCTAAAATCGCAGCCCGAGTTGTATGTATGTGTGGGTAAATATACATTTTCTAGAGAGAGGATCAGGAGCTTTCATCAGATTCTCAGAGGAGTGTGTCCCCTGCAATATGAAGAACTGTCAGCCCAGAAGTTAGACATTGGGCCACACAGGCTATGGACATAGCTGGAGCCAGGTGGCCCCTGATGGCTCCTTTTTAGCCCATCCCAAGGAATCCTCACTCTGGGGTTTTTGCTCCATCACTGATTTCTCTAGATCTCAAATCAGCTCTACTTGGGACCAAATGTGGACAGGATTTAGATGTCCTGAGCTCTAGCCTTGCACTGACTGTGCAGTCTTTGGTAATTTGCTTAACTTGGCTGAGCTGCAGGTCCCCATTTGTAAAATTGGGGACAACACTGCCCACCTTAGCAGGTTCTTACAAAGCTCAAATGAGATCCTGTGTCCCTACTGCTTAGTCCAGTAACTGACATTTCATAAAGCTTCACTTCCTTCCTTCCTCTCTTCTTTCTTTTCTGGACCAACTCTAAGGCCCTTTCCAAATTTAATAGGTAGACTGCTCTAGAGGACCTTTGAGAGAATCTAAATTGGGGAGAGAAAGAGCACAGGCCATCCCCAGCCTCCCCACGAGGGACTGGGGGAGGGGTAGATCTGGCAGAGGGTGGAAGAGGGAGAGATGAGTGATCAGAAAGTCTCAGCGAAAGTGCGAGGGATTATGTGGCAGAGCGGCAACCAAGCCCATATGTGATATTTGGAACACAGCTGGCTATCAGGCTGGATATTGGCTCTAACCAAATATTTGACATTTTGTGGAGCTCAGTTCTAAACCCGATGCTGGAGCCGGTGGGCCTAGGTCTAGTCCCCAAGTTCCAACTCAGTTCCCTCTCCTGCTCTGGGCTTCAGTTTTGCCTCCTCTCCTGTCATCAGAAGGCATTCTCAGGAAGCCCCAGCCCGTGATCAGTTCATGATCAATTCGCATGAAGCGAGAGAAAGTCTTATCTCTAACAAAATTAGATCAGAATTTTCCTGTTTCTGGGTGGTTAGTCCTGCACATGGTGATTGTATAACCCCAAGTGGGAGTCCCCTGCCTTCCCAGACTGGCCACCTAGAAACACGTATCAGCCCTAAGGAAGTTGATTTAAGACCCCTGGGCCCCGACCCCATGCCCGTGCGTGCACGTACCCCCAGGACAGGCAGCTTGACTGCAGAGCTGTCCTGGCATCTCCCCTCCACACTGCCTCTTCCCTTCCTATTGGCCATGGACTCTTGGCCTAAAGAAGCTTACATGTATATCTATTGTTTTCAGGTAGAACTAGAAGTAAAACAAGTCAGTTTCCTCTTTCTGACATTGATGGGGTAGGGATCAAGGAGGATGTGTCAGAGAATTAGGGGGTTCTTTGTTCTTCCTACTCTCTGTGCCTATTCCAGCTCTACCTGCCCTTGTCTGACCTGCTTCTTGCAGGAATGAGAGACCAGCATCCCAGGGAATGCCCATAAAGTTCTTGGGCTTCTCAGATGTAAAGGGCAAGTGAAATCAAAGCCGGCTCTTATCTCCACCAGATGATGGGGATAAAAACAGTTCGAGCCTGTTTCTTGCCTCACTTGGCCAGTGGCTGAGTTATGCCAAACTGAGATTTCTCTTACCTCGCACTAACCTGGCCCTAAAGGCTGCCAGAGTATCAGCTACTCAGTGACCAATCTGTAACAGTCATCATGTAGCCTTCCTCAGATCCCATGCAGTCTTTGCTGTGTCTTGACCTCAGAAGCCACCTTGTGTCCTCTACCAGTGCTTTCTTCATTCTGGATTTGGGCATCCCATCTGTCACCTGATGCCCAGAAAATATTTTTAGCTACTAACCATGACACAAACTTCATCCCAATTCACAACTGGGGTGAAGAGAGGATAGGAAGGGAAGTTGGAGAAGATTCCACCAGCCAAAGGGCTAATAGCTCCTTGAAGGAGATTGCTATTAATAAAAGACAAGCCTGGTCATGCTCCACCCTTTTCTGAAACCCTTCGCTGACTCCCTGCTGGAAAAGGGTGAGATGCCTCAGCATGGCTTCCCCAGACCCTTCCCCATCTGGTCCTGGCCGGTCTTTCAGGCCTCAGTCAGCCCCTGCCTCTAACTCCCACATAACCATACTCCAGCCACAAGTACACATGAGTGTTTTTGAATTTGTGCACGTCTCTGCTTTGGGTCACACTCTTCCCTTTGCTTGGAGTGTTCCCCAATCCGTTCCTCCATCCTGTGAATCTACTTCTCCTTTGTGAAGTCTTTTCTAATCCACCCATCCTGTGAGCAGAATGTTGCACCTCACATTCCTGATATACCTTTGCAAGAGCATTTGTTGCACAAAGTGTTTACTCGACTGCCTTGAACAACCAACCCTTTCAAGGGCCATAGATTAGACTCACCTTTCCTGTAGGCCTGGCCAAATAGGTCACAGGGACCTATGTAGATATGTTGGAAAAAATGATCCTAAATGTAGATAAGGCCAAGAAGGTGACTGCATGTTCCTTCAGTGTCACACTGAAGCTCTGTCTTACAGACCCACAGGAAGATTATTTGATTCTTTAGAACTGTGCTATCAACAGACGGCTATTAAGTGCTGGGAATGTGGCTAGTGCCACATGTCAAAATGACAATATTTTGGATATGTTGGCTTAAATAAATTATTAAAATTAATTTTACCTCTTTGCTTTTACTTTTTTTTTTTTTTTTTTTGAGACAGAGTCTCACTCTGTTGCCCAGGCTAGAGTGCCAGTGGTGTCAGCCTAGCTCACAGCAACCTCAAACTCCTGAGCTTAAGCAATCCTCCTGCCTCAGCCTCCCAAGTAGCTGGGACTACAGACGCAAGCCACCACTCCTGGCTAATTTTTTGTTTCTATTTTTAGTTGACTGGCTAATTTTTTCTATTTTTAGTAGAGACGGGGCCTCACTCTTGCTCAGGCTGGTCTCAAACTCCTGACCTCAAGAGATCCTCCTGATTCAGCCTCCCAGAGTGCTAGGATTACAGGCGTGAGCCCCTGCGCCCAGCCTGTTTTTACTTTTTAATGTGGCTACTGGAAACATTTTAATTGCACACATGGTTCACATTGTGTATCTATTAGAAAGTGCTAGGCCGGGCGCAGTGGCTCACGCCTGTAATCCTAGCACTCTGGGAGGCCGAGGTGGGCAGATTGTTTGAGCTCAGGAGTTCGAGACCAGCCTGAGCAAGAGCGAGACCCCCATCTCTACTAAAAATAGAAAGAAATTTTATGGACAGCTAAAAATGTATATATAGAAAAAATTAGCCAGGCATGGTGGCACATGCCTGTAGTCCCAGCTACTCGAGAGGCTGAGGCAATAGGATTGCTTGAGCCCAGGAGTTTGAGGTTGCTGTGAGCTAGGCTGACATCACGGCACTCTAGCCCAGGCAACAGAGTGAGACTCTGTCACAAAAAAAAAAAAAAAAAGAAAGAAAGAAAGAAAGTGCTGCTCTAGAAGACTATAATTGTCTAACTTTGTTATTTGCTATTATCAATTAGGGGCTCAGACTGTGAAGTTACATATCGACTTTTATATTTTTTTGGTCTGGTAGAGATTCAAATGATTTCTGTCCAGTAGGAAAAATAACCCCAGTTTTATTGCCCTTTAGGACATTAAGCACATTTGTCCTTTTTTTTTTTTTTTTTGAGACAGAGTCTCACTCTGTTGCCTGGGCTAGAGTGCCGTGGTGTCAGCCTAGCTCACAGCAACCTCAAACTCCTGGGCCTCCCGAGTAGCTGGGACTACAGGCATGTGCCACCATGCCCGGCTAATTTTTTCTACATATTTTTAGCTGTCCATATAATTTCTTTCTATTTTTAGTAGAGACAGGGTCTCGCTCTTATTCAGGCTGGTGTCAAACTCCTGAGCTCAAACGATCCACCCGCCTCGGCCTCCCAAAGTGCTAGGATAACAGACGTGAGCCACCATGCCCAGCCTCAGATTTGTCTTTAACTTAAAAAAAAATTATTTTGGTGTGCCTTTCTTTTAAATCCTGATTTCTCAAATGCTCTTTGAACCAACTTTATCATCGTATTGGTTCCCTTGTTAATTAATGAGTTCAGTAAAACCTTTCACACATATTTGTTGCATATCTATGAGAGACTCATGTTTTTAACTTTCTGGATATTATACTTTGACAGACCTCTGTCTCCTGTCCATCTTGAAGGCAGAGACTGAACTGTTAACATGTCTAGTGTTAAGTAGGAGCTCAATAAATGTTGAATGAAGAAAAAGCACTTGTTTGGCATTGGGACCTTAAGGTTAATCTGCCAACCACACTTTGCAGTGGGACTCCCTTCGGCCACATGCCTGGAAAGTGGCAGATGTAGGAAAGTTGAAACCTTCTTTTCAGGACCTCACACTGTTTGGGTGGTTCCCCAATTCTTAGGCCGTGTGATCTCAAGGGGATGCTGGCCAAAGCAAGTCCCTTCTGTTAGCTCAAGGGTGAGGCCCTCCAGGCTTCTGGCCCTCCCCACCCATCCAGGGTGCTGCCCGAAGTGGGGGCCCAGATAGGTTTCTTGTCCCTTCCTGCCCCATAGCCTGAGCTCTTGCCAACTGCAGCACTATAAAGATTCTGTCAAACAGCCCTAACTGCTTCTCAAGGTCTGGACACAGAGGCACTTTTGTTGTCAGAGGTCGGTAGCAGGGCTGGCTTCAGAAGCCAGGTCTTCTGGGGGCCCTAGAAAAATCTCTTTGGGTCCTGAGTTCTGGCAGACAATTGCAAAAGTATGTCTCTTCCCCTTTACCCTCCTGGACATCTCAACGATGGGGGATGGCAACTGAGGGTGGAAGTTGATTGCAAATTGCTTGAGGGCAGAAGCTTTTCATTTGTATGCCTGGCACCTGGTTAGCAAGTTGCCTGGTGCACAGTGGATGCTTAGTGAATGCTAATCTGCCTCCCCCTCCCTCTGCCCAACTCCAGCCCCAGTGCCAGCTTCCTTCCAGTGAGCCTGATATATAGACTCCTCGGCCTGAACAGAACATTGATTCATGCATCCCCCCTCTGGGAGTCTGGGCAGGATCAGCTGATAATTAGGCATCAAGCTCAGGGTTGGTGACCTTTTAGAAGTGTCACAGTGAGTCTGCCCTTGTTCACTTTCCTTAAAAGAAAAGTTGGTAGAGGCTTTGCTTCTGGAGGAGAATAAAAATGTTTTTTTGAAAAAATTGTGGTAAAATTATACATAACATAAATTTCTTATTTTTCAGCGTACAGTTCAGTGACATTAAGTACATTCACATTGTTGTGCAACCATCACCACCATCCATCTCCAGAACTCTTTTCATCTTCCCAACTGAGACTCTGTACCCATTAAACATTTGCTTCTCCCCGTCCCTGGCAGCCAGCATTCTCCTTTCTGTCTCTATGAATTTGACCAAGTACTTCATATAAGGGGAATCGTACAATTTTCAAGTCCCACCTTGATGCTGTTATGAGCTAACACTTGCCTTAATTAACAATTAACACCTTAGCAGGAATTAGTTGCTGACAACAAGAACGGGTCATCACTCCCTTTTCTCATGCCAAATGAAACACTGTCTTCCAGATGGTTCCCAGACCCAGCTCCCCTTTCCCAGGCTCTCCACCCCTCCTCCCCCCGCATCACCAGGCCTCCCTCACTCACCAGGCTAATGCCTGCTCAGCTCAGCCCTCATCTCCACCCAGAAGTCCAGACACGCCCCCAGGAGGGGACCCTCCTCCACGGTTTCTTGGACTTCTGGGCCTCACTCCTGGCTGTGCTCCCCACGGGCACAGGTCACATCAGTCCCTTTGTATAGCTGGTCCCTCCCAATGTCTGATGCTCTGTAACAGTTTGAATCAATGAATCAATGAGTGACTCACTCAATCAATGACAGTAAGAAGGACAGGAACAAAGAAAGAGAAAACCAGAATTACCCTCCTCCACTTCACTGTTTGTGTAAGGCCAGGCTGTTGAGTTGCTGGAATAATTTGTGTGCCATATTTGGCACCACTGTGCAAGGCTGAGCCACTTTGTGGTGGGAAACTCCCAGGAAAAGCAATGGAATTGTCCTCTTGGGGAAGTTCGCCTACGTGGTCGGCCTAAGGAAGGGGCAGAGGTGCTCTCGATGTGGGCAGAGATCTCTGTCCTGAGGAAAACCAAATCCCAAGGGGATGAATTATTTTTGTGACCTTTAGCACGGTTATTCCTTCCTCCCATCCTTCCTCCAGTCATCCCACAAACACACAGTGGCACTTGCTCTGAGTGAGGCACCGTGAGACACGTGAGGGAAAAGAGGACAGGAAAATGCCTTCCTGAGGTGTGTGTGCTCATACACAGCCTTTGTGCCAGGAGAGGCTGGGCGGGGGCCAAACCCACTGGTCAGGGAAGCAGGCGGTTGCTCCTGAAGTCAAGCCCCTAGATTACCTGGAAGGCCTGGCTCACCTGCTGCAGACCCAGCTAGCAATCCGGCCTTTGATGTGAGGACTAGAGAACAGCACCAGGGCCATGTAGTGGGCAGACAAGGGAGATGAGGCCATAGGTAAACAGACAAGGCCAGGTATCCTGTGTGGCAGCTGCTTACCCCAGAGGGTGATAGGGGAGTCCTGCAGGGCAGGGGCAGAGTCCCTACAGGACTTCCATGTGAGGGGTCGCGAGGTCATTGCCTACCACTGCACCCTAGTCCAGGTTGGCTTAGAGAGTCTGTTTACAGGACTTCAAGCTCCACACGCCAAGAACATGAAATGTGTAGCAGAGAGAGACAGAATTTGAATCTGATCAAAGGGCAAGGATTTGGGATTATTTGCCCAGAGAGGAGGCAGTTAAGTGACTTGGTCATTCAGGATTATTGATAAGGTGTTAGGCTGACAACATTAATTCAAATGGTCCTCACATCAACCCTATGAGATGAGCAGGGCAGGAACAACTATCCCATTATGCAGGCAAAGAGAACAAGACAGCAAAAGATTAAGGCCATTGCTGGCCACTCAGTTCATTAGTAAAGGAGCTGGGCTTTGACCCCAATGTTTCTGTCCTTGGTCTGGGGTCCTTGCCCAACCAGGCTGCTCCCTGACTGCATGGGTCCAATGGGAGCCCCACATTAGGGGGACTTTGAGAGCAAGCCCACAGTGGTGAGCTGTCCAGCTGCTCCAGGTAGCTCTTCTGAGGACGGGCCCAAGGAGGGAGCTGGGGGAAGCGGACAGGCTCTGAGTCACCTCGGCCCTGTGCAGCACACCACATCCACCCCCACTCTTCATTTTTTTTATTTTTATTTATTTATTTATTTTTGAGACAGAGTCTCGCTTTGTTGCCCGGGCTAGAGTGAGTGCCATGGCGTCAGCCTAGCTCACAGCAACCTCAAACTCTTGGGCTCAAGCAATCCTTCTGCCTCAGCCTCCCGAGTGGCTGGGACTACAGGCATGTGCCACCATGCCTAGCTAATTTTTTCTACATATTTTTAGTTGTTGAGATAATTTCTTTCTATTTTTAGTAGAGATGGGGTCTCGCTCTTGCTCAGGCTGGTCTCGAACTCCTGAGCTCAAACCATCCGCCTGCCTCTCAGCCTCCCAGAGTGCTAGGATTACTGGCATGAGCCACCGCGCCCGGCCACACCCCCACTCTTAATCAGGGTGCCCAGGACCCGGGGATCCTGGAGTTTGAGTGCATTTATCTTACCAAGCATTGGAATGGTGGCTTGGGGAGCTCAGCAGCTTCCTAGCTGGGGGAAGATGCCTAGGTTCTGTGAGTCAGTGTGCCCACAAGAAAATAAATGCACTAAAATGATTTCTCTTGCCTTCCAACAAAGAAATAATGTTCACAACCCATCCCTGGCTTTCAGAGCAGAGTTCTCTCCAAATTCTTTCCCTGCCTTGGTTATAGCTGTTAAATTGGTTATTTGGGTTTCACGGGATCAAATTCTGCCCCATAAGGCTGTGGTTGGTCCTAGTTAACTCATTGACTCAAGCCTGAGAGGAGGTAGGGACAGGCCAAACTCCCCACTGGGCCCTCCCTCCTGGGCACAGATGGAACATTGTGTGGTTGGGGCACTCAGAGATGCTCTTCCCTGGTCACAGGGCAGAGGCTGGCTGGCTGGCTCAGCTCAAACCCTTCCCCTCTGCTCAAGAAACTTCCCAACACCCTGCCTCCCTAGAGTGGGTCTGGTGCAATATTGCATTCATCAAGCATCTCCCCTGTGCCAAATGCTTACATATCTCATCTCATTTAATCCTAATACTACCCTTTGAAGGAGGTATTCTCCCCACTCTAAAAATGAGAAATCTGCAACTCGGGGAAGTTGGCTTGCCTAGGTCAGGCAGCTAGTGAGTTGCAGAACCATGGCCCGGATCTAGTGTAAGCCTCACAACAGTCACTTCAGGTGGGTCTTGGTATCAGCTTTTCATCAGTGAAGGAATTAGGACTAAGATAGGCTAATTACACTTGCCACAAGGCAAACAACTGCTACCTGAGGGACAGACCTAAAATTGGAGCCCAGAACCCAACCTGTGTGTGGTCTTATCTCCCTGCTCCCTCTCAGGCAGGCTGTCTTCCCTCACCAGGTCCTGAGCAGGGCCTCCACTCTGTGCTCAAAGGTCCCTTCCACCCCCAGCACCCTCCCCAACCCCCTCCTCCCAGCCAGCGCTCTAGAGCCCGCATACTTCCCAGTCCAACTCCAATGGCCTTCCTTGCACCTGGGGCCTTCCCTGCACCTGGGGCCGTGCTGACCCTCCCATTCTCCTCTTCCCAGTCTCCAGTGGCATTACTGACTGTGTGGGCACGTCAGGTAAGTTTATGTGTCTTCTTGCCATTTGGTGTGTACTCCTTGTTCCTGCCCACTCTGGTCTTCCCTAAAGAATAATTACAATCATGCAAAGTGTCACATAGCTCACAACCCTGAGCTGTCAACTGCAGATCATACAAGCTTCTTAAGGGTGGAGGCCACCCCTTGCATATCTGCCACGGTGCCAACCACAAGGCAGGTATTGAGTGAAGTCCACACTTCTGTGTTATTGTTCAAAGCCATTGAATATCCCTTGCCTTGATGGATCCTCCTGAGAGTTCTGAGATGAGAGCTCAGACTCTGAGGTGCTTAGCTAAGGTGACAAGCTGGTTAGTGGGAGAGCAGGACTGGGACCCAGCTTTTCCGATCCTGAGTTTAGGGCTCTTTCCTCTGCACAGGCCACAGATAATCAACAGTTTTTTGGACCGTGTCCCGATCAGCTGATTTTCTCACTATTTCATCCTCCACAGAGTCAGAGAAGGGCCCTGCTGGAGCCTGTGAGGAGGGTCGTCAGACTGGCTCTGAGGGCAGCTGAAGCCAGAGGGTGGGGTGGTAAAAGCATCTCAGGTGAAGCTCTGAGTGAGTCCAGCCACCTGGCCAGGCAGAGGTCCTGGTCAAGAGAGGACCCCCCAGGCCCCTTCAAGGATTCTTGTGTCTACAGGGTCCCTGCCCGACCTCATGGTCATGCAGGGAGCCACAAATAGAAGCAGGTGATCAGTTACAGACCAAGCCCCAGGTAGCCACAGGATCCTTCCTCTAGCAGGAAGGGAAAGAAAAACCATCAGACACCTGGCTTGCCTCACGTGAAGGAGGAAATAGGACAGAAGGGGGTGCTGTTGTTGTTTTGCCCACAGAGTTCCAGGAGGGAACCCCAAGCAGCCCTGCTCTGGATCCCCCCCACCCAACCCCGCCTTCAGACATCTGGAGCTGCTTTGTCGGAAAGAAGGATTGGGTTGCATGGAACCATTCTCATTCTCAGTCAGACAGCCCGAAGGACTTAGGGTGCGTCCAGGAGCCCAGCCCCTTCTCTCTGCTCCAAGCCAACTAGCCAGCCACAGGATCTGACCCCTGAAGCTCGGGAGGGCAGTCAGGGTCATCGTGGCATCCTTATGTGACCGGCTGTATCATTTGCACCTCACAGCACCTACTGTGTGTCCAAGAACAATCCAAAGAGTCATGGTCATTTTCTATTTTTCCATCTTGTGGTTTAGCTACCTTGTGGAGGAGGCTGGGTTGGAGTTGGAGACTGGGGCTGAGTGTGTGACACCTGCTTTTTTAGAGCAGCCCTGGCGCGGGCTGCTTGCTCTAAACTCTGTACAGCTTCCTGCTCTGAGAAATGCAGAATTAATTGAATGACATGTGCAGCGATTACGGGAAGAAGGAGGTGGGTGGGGGGAGGACTGTCTGTAGATTCTGCCAAGGAGACTAGGAATTAATTCAATCTGTCACTCTATACTGAGCTCCCTTAGGAGGTGTCAGTGGAGCAGTCACCTCGTCTATCCTGAATACAGTACCTCACAGCCTGAGCACGCACTTTGCAGCATCAGCCAGAGCCTCTGGGGGGCCCAAAGAGAGCTGTAGCAGCAACGCTGTTCCATTCTAGTCCATCCCATTCCATTCAGTCCTGTATTAGGTTACCACCTGCTATGTTCTGGAAATGGTGCCAAGGTTATAAGTAAAATAATCTTGAGGCTGAAGAGGCTCACTGTGTAGTAGAGGAGACATCCAGGTATACAGGTGGTATTTCTGGACTTGCAGAGCTAATCCCAATTTTAAACATTCTGTAAACTCTAGTGAGAGCAGGAAACATACAGGCTCTTTTATTCGCACCTGTAATGCCAGTGCCTGGCACAGAGCCTGGAGCAGAGTAGGTGCTTAATACACGTTTGCTGAATGAGTGAATGAGCAAATGCCTAGATCGTCTGAGTTGAACCAGCAAGTTTTCCAGAGCTCTGCAGTGAGTTAGGATTCAATACACTCTCACCTGGTGCTGGCTGTCCCCCCAAAACCCCTCGGTTTCCTCTCAGGAGGTCCTCTTTACCTCTTCACCTCTGCAACACACCCCTCCAGACCTGGGCTCTGCAATTCTGCATTCAACACCCCATTCCATGTCCCCCAAGCCCATGCTGCTGAAGATAACTAATATTAGCAGGTCAGAGTCAGCGCAGATGCACTTTAAGATGCTTAGCAGGGCTGGAGAGCCCTAGACAGAGCCAGTGTATTTTTAGCTCATTGGGTATCTGGAAAGGTATTGAGATGCAGTCATCATTACAGACATCCCAGCAAATCAGTATTCTGCTGCTGGCCTCCCCACACCCGGCAGTTTCCATTCAGTGTCTCAAAAGCAGGGGTTGCCATGGAGATTGAGTGCCAGAACAACCGAACTTCCTGTTGGGAAGCAACAGCACAGGTAGAGCTCTGGGCCAATGGGAATCAAGGAGCTCCTTGGATGGCCACAGCTTGCTCTCCTGAAGGCAAACGGTGGCAGAAGTTTCTGGCACCTCACAGGGGTCAGAACTGCATTCTCTGTCTCTGGAACTGCATTCAGGGAGGGAGGGGTTGGTTTTGTTTCTCACTCATACCTGCCGTGGGTCTGGTTTAGTTCTCTTCCTGAATCTTCCTTCCCCAAAGGGCTTAGGCCACCCAAGAAACAGTCTAGAAGCAGTGGGCCATTTTGTAGTAGAGAGCAGTTCTGGCAAACAGCAGAACACAAGCTCTGCATGTGGCTGAGGGAGGCCAGGTCGGTCACCTCAGTCCTGGAGCCATTAGAATTATAGTAGTCCACTCTTCTGGATGGCACTGTACAAGATTATCTTACTCTATCCTTGCTCTCGTCCAGGAAAGCAGCTAAGCCAGGTGGCATGATCTCCACGTAACAGACATTTCCTGTGTACCCAATATGCTAGACAACTGAGATGAAAAACCCTACGCTCCGAGAGGCTTAGTGACCTATCTGCAGTGACATAGCTAGTAAGAGATGGAACCAGAAGGACACCTAGGTGTGTCCGGTCCCTAGATTCAGTGGGATAACAGCCCAGAGAAGCTCTTACAGAGCACTTGGTCTGACCCTCACACTTCATAGAAAATAAACTGAGCCCCAGACGGAGCACGTGACTTGGTCACTCAAAGACTTGTGGTGGAGCAGGACCAAGATTCTCTTGCCTGCTCTTCTTGTCACCCAAGCCTATTTCCAGAGAAACGTGCTGTCCCAAACTTCTCCTGGACACTCCTTCTGTGTCAGGCAGTAGTCAGCAAAGAATTACATTCAGTTGTGATTAACCTGACCACAGTGACTTAAACAAAGTAGGGATGTATTCGCTCTCATAAAAGAAGTCCAGACGCAGGTATTCCCAGGCCGGTATGCTAGCTCTTGGCTAGTCATCAGGGATGCAGGCTCCGTCCAGCTTTCTGCACCACTGTCTTTAGCACGCAGGTCCAAGATAGCTGCTGAAGTTCTGGCCACTACCTCCACATTTACACAGGAAAAGTGGGAAGAGAGAGGAACAAAGGACATGCATACCTGACCTGCCTGCCCACCTCCAGAAGTCTTCCTGCAAACTCATCTAAGTTCCATGTATAACCTTTTAGTGCCTGGCAGTGCAAGGGAGGTTAAGAAATGTTGTCTTTTCCTGTTCATGTTACTACCTTAAATAAAACTGGGCTTGTGATAGGAATAAAGAATAGGAGAATGAGGCCTGTTGCGGTGGCTCACGACTGTAATCCTAGCACTCTGGGAGGCTGAGGTGGGAGGACTGCTTGAGCTCAGGAGTTCGAGACCAGCCTGAGCAAGACCCTGTCTCTACAAAAAATAGAAAAAAACTAGCCCAGCGACTAAAAATAGAAACAAAAAATGAGCCGGCCATGGTGGCACATGCCTGTAGTCCCAGCTACTCAGGAGGCTGAGGCAGGAGGATCCCTTGAGCCCAGGAGTTTGAGGTTGCTGTGAGCTAGGCTGATGCCACGGCACTCTAACCCAGGCAACAGAGTGAGACTCTGTCTCAAATAAATAAATAAATAAATAAAAGAATAGAAGAATGATATGGGGAGCAACCAGCAATTTCTGCCATAGACACTTGGCTAGGAACTGTATGGAAATACTATGGATGGCACAAAAATTTTTATTTCTTTTTTTTTTTTTTTTTGAGACAGAGTCTTGCTTTGTTGCCCGGGCTAGAGTGAGTGCCGTGGCATCAGCCTAGCTCACAGCAACCTCAAACGCCTGGGCTTAAGCGATCCTACTGCCTCAGCCTCCCGGGTAGCTGGGACTACAGGCATGCGTCACCATGCCCGGCTAATTTTTTCTATATATATTTTTAGTTGGCCAGATCATTTCTTTCTATTTTTAGTAGAGACGGGGTCTCGCTCTTGCTCAGGCTGGTCTCGAACTCCTGACCTTGAGCAATCCACC
>CM052444.1:25188851-25224830 GCA_028533085.1 Varecia variegata
GCCTCGGCCTCCCAGAGTGCTAGGATTACAGGCGTGAGCCACCGCGCCCAGCCGGCACAAAAATTTTTAAAACAGTATTTGAACAACATTAATATCAATTCAGTTCAGTTGGAAGGGAATCTACAGACCACATCAACCTTGGGAGAGGCACAGAGCAGAAGTGGCGAATCCACCAAGGAGCTGGAGAGCTGGCCAGCCCCCACCCCCAGCCTCTCCTCCACCAGCCCCCAGCTCCTCGCAAGGTCTGCTCCACCTGAAATCCAATGGCCTCAGGGCTGTGGGCTGCACGCCTGTCTGGAGTCACACTGAATAGCAGGGGTGGACTCTGTGGGTCTGCCAGTGAGGTGCTGCCTTTGCACAGCCTGTCACAGATGGCTCCAGTCACTTATGAATCAGAGGTGTCCTCTTCAAGTACCCATAAAGTAGGTCAAGGACATGGAGGAGTCTGCTTTCCCCACAGTACACCACAGCCGGGCCCTGGACCCCTTGACCCCTGCCACCCCAGTGGAAATAGCACAGGGTGTGACTGGGGTACACAGGGAGCCCCCCCAAGACTTTCTCCCAGTGGGGTGCTTGTCCAAGACATGATGAAAGGGTTTTTAAGAGGGGTCAGTGAAAAAGCAAGGATCCATCTATTCAATATGGAATTGAAGCAGAGGGTGGTTCCTTCATGAGATGAGCCCAGACATTCCTAGTTATTCCAGAATCCTCTCTCCCCTTCATCTTTACTAAATGGACACCAATTCCACTTGGGGCCCTAATGGGCTCAGTGGAATACCTGATCTCTCAGGCTCACCTGCAGACGTTCACAGCTCTGGACAATGACATATAGGTAAAGGTCTCTGGGAAGGATGTCTGTCCCTGAATAAAAAGGCAAAGGCCCAACAGGAGAAGACTGCGACTGGCTTTCCCCTTCCCCTGCTTCCTGCCTGGAGGAGGAGAAGCCTGGGAATGAAGAGCTGCCTCACACCCCTGAAAGGAAAACCCCATGCTAGGATGGCAGGGCAGGAAGCTAGAAAGATCTGAGGTCCTTCAGACCTTCCTGACAACACCCCTGGACTGGCTACTTCCTGACTTCTTATTATGTGACGAAAATAAAAGCCCTGTGTGGGTGCGCTAGTGTGGTTGGGTTTCCGTCACAGGGAGCCAAATGCAGCCCTCACTGACACCTAAAGATTGTCAGAGGGGTGCCTGTTTGTGTCATTGCAGACTCTCCAACCGCCGGCAGTTCCTGTCCAGGCTCTGTCCGCAGGGGGACTTCCTCTGCCATTAGAACCCGGACAGGCTGAATTCCCCCAGCAGAAGTCCCCGCAGGCCTGGGCGTGCACCTCAGACGAGGCTGAGCTCTTCCTCGATGGCTCATCTGTGTTTATCACTCTCCGGAAAGTGAAGAATAAAATCCCATGGATTGTTTTCACTCCTCCCCAGAGAGAATGTTGGCATACAGGAAAACACTTCTTGGCTGAGAAGTCCCTGAGAATTAAAAACTTTTTTTTTCTTTTTTTGAGACAGAGTCTCACTTTGTTGCCCTGGCTAGAGTGAGTGCCAGTGGTGTCAGCCTAGCTCACAGCAACCTCAAAATCCCGGGCTCAGGCGATCCTCCTGCCTCAGCCTCCTGAGTAGCTGGGACTACAGGCGCTCTTGCCACCATGCCCGGCTAATCTTCTGTTTCTATTTTTAGGTGACTGGCTAATTTTTTTTCTATTTTTTGTAGAGGCGGGGTCTCGCTCTTGCTCAGGCTGCTCTCTAACTCCTGAGATCAAGCGATCCTCCCGCCTTGGCCTCCAAGAGTGCTAGGATTACAGGCGTCAGTTACTGCGCCCGCCTGGCTGAGAATTAAAAACGTGATCCTCCCAAACCGTGAACACAGTATTCTCCTTCCCCCTTTCAAACTATTGAGGGCATAAGGATGTTTCCCACTGACTGCCCCACAGATCGTGGATCTTAATTCTTTGGGATCTGTAAGATCTTAAGGCTTTGTAAAGAAGGAATGGTGCATATATCATCTATCAGATTTTTCTCAATCAACATCTTTTTAAGTGCCTACTATGTGTCTATATAACCTTCACAAAATGAGCAAATGTCTTTAAAAGATTCCTGCAAAGAGATCTGGATTGGAGCTAATATCGATAATGAAAGCATAAGAAATACTAAGAAAATATCTGGAATGACCCACTTCCTTCTTTAGAAGCTCTTTATTAGTCACGTTATAAGGCAAAAGCCATGAAAATCTAATTGGATCTGAAAAGAAGTTGACAAAAAGTTCAACATTTTCAAAATAATTCTGTGAAATACAGTTGACATTTATTGTTGCTAATCATGGTTATTATCCTAGGAGTTTTTGCCTTGAGATATTTGTTAATGATAGCAGAAGCAGCTAGACCATGGAGATAAATTTTCTCAATTTTTTCATTGATGCTTAAAGTCATTACAATGCTTAATTCAGTATTTAACAACATTTCATTAAATCTAATGATAAACATATACAAGAATCTTTTGATGTTCTTAGTAATTGTAAAACACAAAAAGCCACATGCCCTTAGGGGAACACTTGCTTTTTCTACCATGAAAAATGGCTGAAATAATACATGAAAAACAATACGGCAATTAAAAAATGCAATCTTTTGTCAGCAGGCATTATTGAAAGATGCATAGAAAACATAAATGAAAAATGAAAAACGAATATTAGGATAAAGTATGCCTTATAGGAAATTTGCTATATATTTGATTTAAACTATGGGGATTTCTAACACCTCAGTTAATGGAATTTGCTAGATTTTGTTGAAATACTAGAAATATATGACAAAGAGCTAAGGGCTATTTTTGAGCCACTATAAGAAAGATGAGAGGGAGAAGAGTAAATGACTTCCTTAATAAAATGCTTTATGGGAAAATTGTTGACTGGAATAAAAACAGGGGTCTGGTGTAACCACGGAAATAGAATCACACTTGATATTCATTTACTAGGCAGCAAAGATGTTAAATTCAAATGTTCACAAAACACTGTGTTGTCATTGATGTTGTTAATTTTATAAAAATAAGGTCTGTAAAATATAGTATTATGGAATCTTTACAACACTTTGTAATGGGATATAGAGTGACCAGGAAGATCTTCTGACTTACATAGAGGTTCACTGGCTTTCTCATGGCAAGTACTTAAAAGAGTTGCCAAAATTAAAGATAAGTTACATGTAAAAGAAAAAAAATAATTAAATAAAATAAATAAAAAGAAAAAACAAACAAAAAAAGAAAAAGAAAGGTAAGTTACATGTTTGTCTTATACAAAAAGATAAGTGTTCCTTTTTTTGTTCTTTTTGCCCTCTCTCAGCAGAATCAGACAGAAGTGTTCCATTTTCATTGTCCTTCTCTGTGGTGATAAATGGCTGTCAGGTTTGTTTGTTTATTTATTTATTTTGAGACAGAGTCTCACTCTGTTGCCCGGGCTAGAGTGCTGTGGCGTCAGCCTAGCTCACAGCAACCTCAAACTCCTGGGCTCAAGCAGTCCTTCTGCCTTAGCCTCTCGAGTAGCTGGGACTACAGGCATGCGCCACCATGCCTGGCTAATTTTTTCTACATATTTTCAGTCTTCCAGATAATTTCTTTCTATTTTTAGTAGAGACAGGGGGCTCTCACTCTTGCTTGGGTTGGTCTCGAACTCCTGACCTTGAGCTATCCTCCTGCCTCAGCTAGGAGTGCTAGCATTACAGGCGTGAGCCACCACGCCCAGCCCATGTCAGTTTTTTTTAAAAAGCACCCCTAACCTGTTCGTTCCTTCAAGATAAAGATGAAGCTTTATCATCTTTCAAAAATTAAACCCATGTTAACGAAAGAACATTTGAAAACAGATGTTTGGATGTTTCCATCATTACACAATTTTGCCCAAAGCCCTGCTTTATAATACCTCTAAATCTCTCATACCCGTACACTTAAAAAATAGTTGAATCAGAATTTTCTACCTTGTTTTAAAATGTTGTAAATGAGAGTCACCATAGGTTTTGATTCCATTTTATTAAAATTAGAATAATATAATTATGTAATAAATAATTATAAAATATACAGTTATAAAAATCTTTCTGTTTGCTTAAAAGAACAGACTTTGGGTGCTAAAACAATTATATGACACTTATTGCATACTGCTTTAGACTGCTGGCTTCTTATCACAGAGCACTTTGTCTTAGAACTGGAAGCTCGGTGACTATTTCTTATTCTTCTTTCCATTCCTCTCCCCTTCCCTGACTTCCCCCACCCTACCCTGTCCCAGTACCTACCTCTTTGTTCTACAGATGCTGCATTTGTGAAAATGAATTTAAAGTTCAGGCCAGCAAGGATTTGTCTTGTATCCAACATTTGGAGGCCTATTTACTTATCCTACTCTGTCTCCTTGAAGGCCATAGGATAAACTCAAAACTTCTTTGCAATGCACCTGTGCCTTTGCCTCACCTGGTATCTATCAACATTGTGGAACTCACCTTTCCTGATTCTTCTCCGGGAGCACTTCCTCTTCCTACTTATTTGAGGTTTAGGTTTGTGCCGAGATCCTGCTCAGGTCCCATTTCCTTCCTGCTCCTTGTCAGCCCTCTGACCTCCTCCGTCCTCTCTGGCTTTCCCTCTTCTGAGGGCTTTCCTACAGCACTTACCTGCACAATCAGGCACTATAATAAGTATTTATCATGAGAAGGATGTCCTGTCTCTCCACCTGTCAAACCTGTGAGTGGCAGACCGAGAGACTCCTTGTAGTCCCAGCACTGAGAACAGCCCTGTGAACAGCAGAGCGTGCAATACACAGGCCTCATTCAGAAAATGCTCATTGGTGATAGCATGACCTCTGATGTCTGCTTGGTGACCTGTTTGCATCTGTCATTTGCACTTTTTTCTAGGTGGAGGCAGTGGCCATGTGCCATGTGGCCTTAGAATTGCTGTCTGCCTGGTGGCAGAGAGGACATGTGGGGTCAGGAGGGGTGGGGCTGCTCAGCTTGTTCTGGGGACAGCCGGCTCTCAGAGAACTGAGCCCAGGGAACTGAGGCCTGGATGCTGGCTCATCCCTTGGGTAAGAGTTACGGTAATAGCAGCTATTCTGGGCCAAAATACATTTAGTGACATCCTGGGAGATTTTGGTGCATGAGGCATGCTTTAAAAATACATAAGAATTTAAGGAGTTTTTTTACCCACACCTGCTGGGGAAACATGTCCACACATCTAGGCTAATATTAGTGCTGTTTATTTCCTAAGGTTAACATTTCCTTGGCCACCTAAGGTTGCTACTAGAGACAGGATGACTGATATTTATTTTGGCATCCTACATCCAGAAAGGATTATCAAGGGGAAATAGGAGCATGTCTGGACAACACAAATGCAAGGCTGGTGGCGGGCACCCCTCCCCTCCCTAATGAAAAAAAGAAGAAGCCCACGTGACCTGCCGAAACAATGCCTGCAATGCCCAGCTAAGTTAAAGAATAGCCACACCTGGATGGTTACCCTGATAAGGGTCTCGGTTCCTGGAATCCATACATACCACCAGCCCCTCCTAGTTCTCAATACCCACCCTAAAACTGTAAGGGAACGGAAAAACCCCCATCCCCCAGCTCTAAAACATATATAAGCCTACATAAAACTTCTGGTCGGGGCAACTTCTGGGGCCCCTCTCTCGAGACCCGTGAACCTCGCTCGGGCTCCTCTCTTGGGACCCGTTACCCTCACCCGGGAGCGCTCAAATAAAGCCTCGTTGCTTACCCCTTTCAACTCTGCTCGTCTTTCTTTCTCTGGCGCCGACCACCCAAAAACCTTACAACAGACAGACGCCCAGAAATATATGGGCAACTCCAAATGGGTCATCATCTGACCCAGAGTAGTTTCTGGGGTTCAAAGTGGTTCTTACATAAAGGAGTCCAGGTTAGAGGGGCACATTTCATGTCGGGGACTGATAAGTTCAAAATCCAATTTTACATACAGACTAAGAAAAAGCTTTTCCAGTGGGGAACAAGTAGAGTCCTGGAAGGCAATGACCTCCCTCTCTAAAACCAAACCAAGCTGTCCCAAGCTTTGAGTTAGCAGGGGGTCGGAATGGGGTCTTCATTTGATAAGAGTCCTCAAGCATCTCCTCCTCTCTGGGCTTTGCCTCCCCGCTGGGTACACAGCTCCCCCATTCTCCCTGGTCAAATGGATTGGGGGAAAAGTCTCTTTCCCTTGTTGCCTTTGGTACAACTAAAGCAGACTAGAATTTCAAAAGGGACTTTACACATGAAAGGAGGGAGGAGGAGGAGGAGGAGGAGAGGAAGAGGAAAGGTAAAAGAGAGAAAGAAAATAAAGTACAAAAACAGTTGCAATGTCAAAACATAATTTATTGATGCTATACTGGTAACTCCTTTTACTCTGTTCCTTCCTCCACACTCTTCGAGCATCTCCAGAAAATCTCTCCTTTACAGTGTTTAGGTTCCTGCTAGGCTGGAGGTCTTGGGAAATAGGTTTGCAAGTGGCATACAAGTGAACAGTAGAACTTCCTGAATCTCCAAAAGCAGAAATAAAATATAAATAAAATAAAATAAAATAAAATATTCCCCACCCAGATGATAGCCCCTAGCAGTCAGGTCCTAGGCTGCTAGGAGACGGCTAGGAGCCCCAAAGAGCTTTTGGAGAAGAGGGCCCAAGAGGTCCTCTGGGCCCTTGTCCCCAGACAACACTGGGGAACTCACACTCTCACACTCTTCTCCCCTGCTGCTTGAGTTCTTTGGATTAAAACAATACTTAAGTCAAATGTTAACCCTCTTTGGTTTGGGGGGAGAGCCCAAGTAGTTATCATCTTCGATTTTAGCACCAAGGAGCCTGTTCTGGGGCCCAGAAGAGAAACTCAGAGGAGAGGCCCTTGAGGTAGACAGGACAGGATGGGGCCTAGACCCTCTCCTGCTCAAAACACAGAGAGATCGGACCAATGGTGCAGGGGTATTAGCTAGGGACAGTGAGGACTGGTCCCCAGGGCTCCACGAAGACAGAAGAGGCAAGATGGAGCATTTACTAGATGGAACCCACTCTTAAGTACAATTCACTCAATCCCCTAACAGCCCAGGGAAGGAGAGGGAGAAATAATGGGCAGAAAAGCAAGTTAAGTGGGTGATCAGGGATGCAAATGCAGAGTCTCAGCAGAATAAAAGGAACAGACCTTGAAATATTCATAGCCACAGGGCTGAAATTGCACCCTGGAGGGCTGAGTGGGGAGGGAGCAGGGCTGGAGCACCTGGTCCCACAAGTAAGTCCAGCCCCAGACAGTCACTTACCTCTTGAGGAGCAGCAAAATTCGGCTAGGTTCTTGGAACTCAATGGAGACCCCTGTTGGTAACTCTTATTGAGTCATTACAAACAGCCAAGCTTGGCTTTTACATAGGATAATTCATTTAGTCTTCCCAGCATCCCTGAGAAGTAGGTACTATTACTATTCCCATTTTGCAAATCAGGAAAAGTTTAACTTGTCTAAGGGCACAGAACCTGTAAGTGGCTGGGCTGGGATTGGAACCCAAGCAGTGTAGCTCTAGTCTTTGCTCCTAGCTGTAAGGCTGCCACAGCTGTTCTTGCCATTCTTGGCCCAGATTGGCCACTCTTGGTGATGGGCCCATTTCTTCCACTAAGTCCTTGGCATTTGCACCCCAAGGGCCCACAATACCAGGAGAGACCTGAGGTCATGTGTTCCCTGGGCCCTGATGTGACATTGTCATGGGGGTGTTTGCTCCTTTTGATGTTTCCTTACCATCTCCTTGTTAGTTCTCCTGGGGCACCGCACTTTCTTACCTTGGCTTGCTGGGCAGGCTGAACAAACACCATCTGCCAAGGGGCCCGCAGCAAGAGAAACCACGGCAGCCCCAGCGGTCTCCCAGCTTCCACTCTGCAGGCAGCCTGCACGCCTCTGTGGGCGGAGCTCCTGGGGAAAGGGCTGCTGTTCCTCACTTGTTTGGCTGCAGGTGGCCCACGCGCTTGTGTGGGGTGAGCTTTGCTGGGAGGAAGGGCACTGGCTTTGTGGGAGCCAAGGGGCAACTGGAAGGGGTTGGGGCCCAGTGGGGCAGCTGCTGGACTCCACATCATGCCCTCAGGCTGCTTGGGTGCATCTTTGCTCCATTCTGATGCGGAGAAACCTTGTGTTTGCTTGTTTGCTATTTATACTGCAGTTGCCGTGTTTGAAGCAAACTGGTAAGCTCCAGGCACGAGGCACATAGTACCTTCCTGGCTCAGTGCTGTGCTCACACACACACACACACACACACACACACACACACACACACACACGCAGCTGACAAGGCCTGTCCCTACTCCCCTGCTTCCTCCAGGTCCTTCCCGAATCTGTACATTCCGGACACTACTACTCCCCCTATGCCTCTACCCCCTACACAAGCACACTCCTAAGTATGTTGAGAATTTGGCTCCTGGCTCCTGCCTCCTTCCCTGGCCAGTAAAACTTCATTTCAGCCTTTCCTAGGTTTAGGCCCTGTGTGCCCTTAGCCACCATCTTAAGCTGTCCCTGTTAGCAGGATGTGGCCCTCTTTAAATCCAGTCGCCATTTTTTTGGGGGGTGGGGGGTTGCTTTTTTTTTTTTTTTTTTTTTTTTTGAGACAGTCTTGCTCTGTTGCCCTGGGCGGAGTCCTGTTGCCCTGGGTGGGTAGAGTGCAGTGGTATCACTGTAGCTCACAGCAACCTCAAACTCCTGGGCTCAAGTGATCCTCCTGCCTCAGCCTCCCGAGTAGCTAGGACTACTAGCACACACCACCGTGCCTGGCTAATTTTTCTATTTTTAGTAGAGATGGGGTCTTACTCTTGCTCAGGCTGGTCTCCAACACCTGAACTTAAGCGATCCTCCCATCTGGGCCTCCCAGAGTTCCAGGATTACAGGCGTGAGCCACCGCGCCTGCCTGGCCACCAGTCATTCTTAGTTGTCCCTGCCCCACTTCCTACATGCCTCACCCCCAGGAAAAGTCCACTTTCTAGGGAAGTGAATCCCCTCAGACTTTCCTAGAGCCTAGTATCTAAACTACATAATATTTTGTTTTTCAGTCAAGTTTATTAAGGTGTAATTTATACAAAGTAAAATACAGCCTAAGATTTTTGACAGACACATACAGTTGTGTAACCACCACCACAACCAAGATACAGAATAGTTCCATCACCCCAAAAGGTTCCCTCACCTTTGAAGTTAACAATGCCCCCATCCCCAGCCTCTCACAACCACCAGTCTGTGTTGCTTTTATTTTTCCTCTCCAGTTTTGCCTTTTCCAGACTGTTACATAAATGGAATCTGGAATCTGGCTTCTTCCGTTCAGCGTAATCCTTTGGAGATTCACCCATGTTGCTGCATGCGTCAATAGTACCTTCCTTTTTAATGCTAGATAGTATTCCAGAGTATGGATGTGCCACAGTTTGTTTATCCATTCACCAGCTGAAGGACATTTGAGTTGTTTCCAGTTTTGGGCAATTATGAATAGGCTGCTATAAACATTCCTGTAAAGATTTTTATGCAGACATATGTTTTCATTTCTCCTGGGTAAATACCTAGGAATGGGATTCTGAGTGGTAATGTAAGTATATATTTAACTTTTAAGAAACTGCCAAACTGTTTTCCAAAGTGGCTGTATAATTTTGCATTTCCACCAGCAATGTATGAAAGATCCAGTTACTACTCCACATCCTTACCAGAATTAGGCACTGCAGTTCCCCCATTCCAACCTCCCTTCCTTCTAAAGATGTGCTACATGGCACTGTAATGACCTCTGTGTTTCCTTCCCTCAGGGGGCAGTCCTAAAGGCAGGAAACAGGATTTATTTCTAGAATGCCTACACAGACTATATCAGGATAGGAGCTTAGTATATATCTTTATCATATTTATCAACGAATGAAGGAAGCTTTCCAGGCTGCCTGGCAGTCTCTAGAGGATAGAGCCACTGATGCTCCATCCTCCTCATCTGGAAAAGCACTGAGGTCCTCTTACTGACCTCACAGTTCTTGGTCCACTCAGGGACAAACTTTGGCACAAGACTGAAAATGGAATGTTTACAGGCAAGGCTTTATGTGGGGGCGGGGTTTTGCTTGAACAAAAGGGAGACAGTGCTGGTTAAGGAGCAACCAGACTGGCTCTCAGAACAAAGGGCTGGGGAACTTTTAAAGGGTAGAGAGAGAAAGTTTAGTGCCAGCCTTGAAATCATAGCATGGAGAGGCGGAGTTTTGCTGGCAGCTGCCTATTTGGCGATCAGGCTGCTTTATATATCATGTTTCATTAGCATGTTAAATCTCCACCCTTGAGTGTGAGTTTTAGCATTAAAATGAGGCAAACGGTCTATGAGTGGTCAACTTTGGGCTTAATCTTGGCAGTAACCAGTTTGTGCTGGCTTTGACTGGGGCCGGTGGACCCCTGCTCCAGTGGTTGCCATGTCCTGTTGAAGAAGGCAGAACTACCTTCTCTCGAAGGTGGGTGTTAATCATTTTCAAAGCTTTTGTTCAGTATTATAAGCAGACTTAAGCTTTGGCTCAAGGCTCGGACAGGTAGCCAAGGCCCACCTCCTATACTATTAATATCTCAGTCCAACAAACTTCCCGCAGTCAAGGCAGCTCCTGCTCTACCCCTGTTCTCGCCGCTTCTTGAAGTCATGCCACCCTCAGACACTCCTCTCTGGTCCTTTCTCTCCAGATGCTGCCTGCTCCATGAGCATCATTCCTTAGGGAATAAACAGAGTGCAGAAAGGGCCTTCCCCTCCAGTGTCAGGTTATAGCCAGCGGATCCCAGGGGACAAGCTACTGGAGAGATACAACGGATTGAGAGGAAACCGTTATGAAGCACAGTTGCTTCTGCCTGGAAGGTTCAAATCAAAGCTCAGGAGTTGGATGAGGATATACTGACAACCTCTGGGTGGACTTAGAGGCAGCCTGGTGACCCTGTATGCACACGTTCACTGCAAGTCCTGCAGGTTGTCCCCACAGGGTGGCTACCAGGCTTCTTTAAGGAGATAAGCTGCTCATTGGAGGGTGAGCACAAACTCCAAGAAAGGAATGGCTGAGAGGGAGCTCAGGTGAGGACTACGAGCAGGAGCACCAAGTGCTGGGGGAAGCAAGGCAGCAAGGTGGGAGGGGGTCACCTGCGGGGCAGGCCTGGTCCTTCTGCTCCCACCACACAGCAGGGAGGCCAGCGGCCAGTCAGGGCCTGAGGGCCTGACCACAGGATGCCTGGCCTAGCCTCTGGCCACAATGCATCTGTCATCGTCTGCAGTTACACACCCCAGGACAATGGAGGAGTCTACTGATGTGGAAGTTCAGCCCTACAGTAGATTTAGACACTGGGGGGTGGAATGGAACTCACCAGAAGGATCTTTTCCCAAGGGCCTGAGGGCAAGTGGAGGGATCCTGAGGACCACAGTTCTGACGGAGGGTAGAAATAGACAGGAAACAAACAATGAATAACTCCAGAGTCAAGAACATTCAGTTCCCCTGGCCACCCAGATCCGGGAGAAATTGAGCAGAGAGGAAAGAGAAGTGAAACCTTCAGAGGTGGCCCAAGCTGGGGGTGCCAGCGTGCAGCTGGTTGCTGGGGCCATGGGTGCCGTCCCAGAGGCAAAGGTGGCCTTAGGCTTGGTGCTCCCTGCACACCTCCGGGGCTTGCACCAAGAACCACCTGCCGAGAATCTGCGACAGCAAAGGGTACAGGCCAGTGAGCTACGAGGAGGCGCGTGCGCCGCACCACATCCCGCATAACCTGGATGGGGAGGATCACGCTTCAGCGAACGGTGGGGGATGTTTTCCTTCGCTAGTTCATGCTGGGTATCTTCCCAGGCTGCCTGGCCCGCCAGCTGGTCCTAAAGCGCTGGGCTGCCCAGGTGGAGATTGTGCCCTGGTCCTGAGGCACCTGCCTGCACAGCAATGCATGGGAAAGAAGTAAAGTAGAACTAGGGGGAAAGGCATCCTCTTGGAGGATTGAGGCATGGTTTCTCAACTGCTGTTGAATAAAGACTCTCTATATTGTAAAAACAGACAACAAACAACCTTCAGAGATGGGAATTTTGTGAGTTCAAGGCATGTCCCCGCTGAGGTGAGGACAGCTGAGGGCTGACGATGTGCTTGGGTAAAGGCTGGGTAAGAGATGGTCGAGAAGAGAAGAACCTTAGAGATCATCTACTCCAAATTCTGTTTCAACAGGAGAGGGATGTGAGGCTTGGAGTGGGAAAGGGACTTGCCCATGGTCACATGGCTAGTTAATAGCAGAGATAATACTGGAACCCAGATGTCTGGACTCTTTTTTTTTTTTTTTTTTTTTTTTGAGACAGAGTCTCGCTTTGTTGCCCAGGCTAGAGTGCCGTGGCGTCCTCCTGGCTCACAGCAACCTCAAACTCTTGGGCTCAAGCAATCCTACTGCCTCAGCCTCCCAAGTAGCTGGGACTACAGGCATGCGCCACCATGCCCGGCTAATTTTTTCTATATATTTTGAGTTGGCCAGATAATTTCTTTCCATTTTTAGTAGAGACGGGGTCTCGCTCTTGCTCAGGCTGGTCTCGAACTCCTGAGCTCAAAGGATCCGCCCGCCTCGGCCTCCCAAGTGCTAGGATTACAGGCGTGAGCCACCGCGCCCGGCCCGTCTGGACTCTTTTGAGAGTAGTTTTGAATCCAGAATCCTGGCAGCTCATCAGGAAAATCTAGTCTAGAAGACTTCTCTTAAAGAGCAAAAAGTTAAAAATGGGAAGCAAGACTCATTTGAAGGCAGATCTATTTGGATTGGTTCATTCCTATCCGAAGTACCTGCACTTGTGTAGCCTTTGGCTACAGGGGTTTAAACTTGCAAGTGCAGACTGGTGGACAGCTTTCTCCTTCTTTAGAAGACCGTTGCAACAAAAAGTGGGTTAGCTGCTCCTGGAGACATTTGGGCCCAGTTTCACCAGGAAGCAGATAATGACAAGGGGCTGTTTCTACTGTAGGGTATGGCAGAAAGGGTTGAGGTGTGGACTTGGGGAGACTGCATCACATGCTTCAGGAATCTTCCCTGTTGCTGCAAGCCGTATAGTGACTCTGGGAGGCAGCTGGTGGAGAAGGAGGCTCTGCTCACACATAAAAGGCTAAGAGTAACCTGAACCTTATACTATACACTAACCCATAATTATCCTATATTCGTCTAAACGATCAGCACCATGATGGACAGATCCCCTCTTCCTGCCACAATTTTCCCTAAAGTTGTGGACCTTTTTGATGATCTCAAAACTGACCTCACATATTAATTTTGTTCTGGAGTACCTGACCCGCTCTGTCTCTCTCTGGGATCTGTCTTGGTCTCTAAGCCCTACTGCAGGGACGGGCTCAGCTGCCATATTTGTTCCATGTGACCATCCAGCTATAGCTGATTAGACCAGAATCAGATCCTGTCTCAATACTGAACAATCTATTGGCTGGTCAGCAACTAATCAGATTCGCCCTCTCAAGAATTTTAATTATGTGCTACAGAGACAGAACTTGATCAGAGTTCAGAGGTTTCTGAGAATTGGGAACACGGTCAAAGGTGTGAACAGGCTGAAGACAGAGAAGCTTCTTGAGGAAGCTGCAGAGATAAAAATGGCCACATATTTAAATAGATGAGACACCATGGAGGCCCCAAATAAAGAGTATCAAGGAGAGGGATTATAGGTCATTTCAAAGAGGGCTTGTATGACTATGAAACCAGAACCTCTAAATGTTACATGATCAGAAACTGAAGCTCTCCAGAGGATGCCATAATGGTTCAATAGTGCTGTTTTCCTGAGGAGGTATAAGACTTAGCCACTCATACTCACGGCAATTCATTCTTAATAATCCATGATTGGAGACGTAGGAAAGTGAATAGATGCCTCAAAGTTTGTTAAGAAAGAGATAGCAGGAAAGAGAAAGAGAGAGAGAGAGAGAGAGAGTCAGAGTCTACTTCAAGCCCTAACATTCAGATTTCCCGGATTGAATTTCTAAAGAGACTGGGCTGTGCTTTATTTCCATGAGCTGCCCTAGATCCTTACAATAACTACCTCCTTTATTTTGGCTTGCATGAGTGCTTTTCTGTCCTTTGCATTCAGTAAATCCATCCTAAAATGCCTTTATCTTCATGTAATCTGATTTTCTTTTATTATAAAAATGATTCCTCCCCAATCTCCAAGGGATGGCCCTGGAGTTGGTGGTGGTGTCTAAGTCTCCACAGTTCCCATGACAATTGGCCTTGGCAGAACAAAAGACCATTAGGAAGCTGAGCCAGGAGAGGAAGGAGGAAAGCTTCACCTCTGTAACTGCATATAAAGTTTCCTGGAGAAAATGAGCTTGGGAGAAAGAGGGCATGTAGTTAGAGCTGCAAAGTGTCTTTCATTGACTTGGTGTGGTCCCTAGGGAGAAAGTGCTTTGTGTTTCCTCAACTGGTTCCTTTGCTCATTCCATAAACATTTATTGTACACAGATGCAGGCCTGATCTTGAGCTTGGTGCTGAGAAAACCTAAATAAGACACAGTTTCTTTTCATGGTTTAGTGAGGGAGACATTTTATCATTTGTTGGTACTGCAGCTAAGACTTTGCTATGGCCTGCCTTCCATGAGGGTTATTTATGTCTGTGCAGGTCTATTCTACAAGATGAAGAGTCCAGAAAGAACAGGGACCCTGAGTTATCATCTCTCCTTCCCTTCACTGAGACCAGTGCTGAGCCTGGCACTCAGAGAGTGACTGGAGAATTGACTTAGAATTGGTTTAGACTGGGTTTGTACTGTCCCCTGACGGCGACCCTGGCCCTGACCAGCAAATTGTGGAAATATGTGCTCCTGATCACAGGGGGAGGCTGGGGAGGGTTGAGAAATGAGGGTGAAGTCATTCAACTCCACTTTGGAGGAAGAACCCAAAACACATGCCCACCAGGTGTGCGTGAATGGTGTCTATAGGGAGGTGCCCTGGGACTTACAGATAAAGTCACTCACCTGCCTAGTCATCCTAAAGGTCACTAGATGCTCTGAGTTTTCTGAGGGAGTCACCCCACACTTGAGAGTCTGTACTGGTGGTACAGAGGACCTGAGACACTCTCATGACCAACTCAGGGACATAAGATACTTTCTCAGGACTATAATGTCATTAAGAACTTAATGTGTGCTTTGTGACCTTTATACGTGTGGAATGGGTTAGTAAAAGTGGTTTTCATGGTGTCCAGAGAAATAGGACATCTGGATCAGACAGAGAAGGAGGGAGCATCAGTGTCTCTCTAGCTTTGTCAGAAGAAGAGGGAGCCCTCACCAGCCCCCTGGGTACCTGGACTCCTAGGCAGGAATTTTTCAGGTGTGGAGATGTAGGTACCTGGCTCTCATGGTACAATATAGTGATCATTGAAAACAAATCAACCTCCTGCACCCCACATTCTGCCTCAGCACCATCCAGTCCACTCCTGATTCCAGGTTGTTTGAGTTACATTTCTCATAACTATTTTGATTTATCATCAATCTCTCAGGAGGCTAGTCGGCATGTGTTAGTCCTATAGTGCATCTAAATGCAAGAGCATCATCTTCAGGCAGAGAGAGCAGGGCATTTTGTGTTCAACACATCCTAGAAACAAGTGTCCTACCAGACCCAACAGCTTAATATCTCACGCAGGAATAGTGCATCATGTCACCGAGCCAAAAACAAACTAAAGACTGACAAACATGGACCTTAGGAGGAAAACTGCAAAAATGAGTTGATAACAGACAGTTCCCCCAAAAAGTTCTCAACAGTGCTAACACCTACGTCATATGTATTTACCAACATAACCCATATATTTTTAATTAGTTTGAGAGTCAAATTTTACTAAATTGCAAAGGACCTGTAATTGTCCTTTTCTTGTGCTTTCTACTCTGCTTTCTACTACCCCACATCCTGCCGAAATCTAAATTTAGCCATCTCCTTTCCCTATTTCAGTAATCACAGGGACTTAGGCTTACTTGATAGGGGTGATATTATAAGTGAAGTCAAGAAAGAACACATATCATTAAAAATGTTCAGGGCCAGCAAAATGCCTTTGAAATTGCTTGCTTTTTAGCTGGAAATGTGAAATAGCAGCTCGGGAGCAGGTCTGGATGCCTGCATTAGAAAGATAATAGAAATGTAATGCTACTCCCTGTGCCACTTCTAATGCCCTGGGCAACTCTGGGCTCTAGCAAATTAACAGTGGGATGTTCTTTTCTTTAAAGAAAAAGAAAATAAGGTTTATTGGTGAAATGGACAGCCCACCACATTTTTTATTGCCACCTTATCTGTTCCTGAGATAGCTCATTGCTACCAACCCTGAAGTTCTTCCCCTTTGGAAGGAACTTAGGTCTTTTATCCCCCTTCAGTACCAAGACCTGTAAGGTCTGGCATTCAAGTCAGCAGCACTGCCATGGGAGCTGAGAGTGACAGTGCTGCCATCTCCAAGGCCTGGTACATTTTGTTCTAAACCAGATTCCAGGCATGTCTGAGTGGAAAGCAACATTGTGAAAGGCCCCAGACCCAGCTACCCCAGGAGGGCGGAGAGGAGCAGAGCCCTCCTCTAATGAAATGTAGGCTAACTCGAAAGGTTTTTATATAGCTGTACTCTATGTTTTATGATCACACCAAGTGCATATTTATAAGATCCTTTCTGTGGATGGGGGTGTTATAGAACAATTTTCCAGGAAGAGTCACCAAAGAACATACCACGTGTCCTTGGGCAGGTCACCTTTCTGGACTTTAGGTTTTTAAATTTTGATTGATTGATTGTACCTCAATTTCTTTATCGATATATTGAGATGACTTGCGTCAGTGGTTTTCAACAAGGGGTGCTTTGCTACCTAGGGGACATTTGGCAACATCTGGAGATATTTTGGGTAGTAACAGTGTGAGGAAGTGTGTGGCACAACTGTCATCAATGGATGCTGCTAAATAGCCTACAACGCACAAGCTCTCTGTGCCCAATAACAAAAAAGTATTTGGCTTAAAATGTAAATTAGGCCCAGGTTAAGAAACCCTGAAGTAGAGGATCTCTAAGTTGCCTTCAAGCTATAAAAATACCTTCCCTTTTGCATGAGTATTAAAAACTCACATGAGCATGTATATAATTGGAACTTCCGTTGTTTTGGTGGCAAATCTCAGGGCACTTGTTTAAGGCACCAGGAGGGCATCTTGCTTCTTTCTGTGCCTACCTCCTGAGCTCACCTTCCATGCCAAGGAGACCCAGGGCCACCTGCTGCCAAGTAATCTGCCACGCCCAGGGTCAGCAGAACATCTATCATCAAGGAAAGCATTCCCAGTTAGAGAAGCTTGATCGGAGTGGGGACAGAGTCTACAGTGGCATCACTCCATCAGTCCGCTAGGTTATCACCTGTCACTGGGCTTTTTTCACTGCCAGGTTTCTCTCATTATCTGGTGAACTCTGCTCCCATCTGTCAGCATGCCTGTCAGCATGTCAGGGGCCCAGCTGCAATCTTCCTGCACTGTCTCGTGTCTATTGCTTTCCTCCTTTGGGACTTAGGTATGCCAGCTCTGAAGATTCACCTTCCCCAGAGCTGGGGACTGAAGCTCTTCACCACCACCATGACCACCCCAGGCTTGGATTCATAGTCCTAGACAGAACCTCGAGATTCAAGCTGTGGGCTTTTATTCCAAGATTTTGAATGCAAGGAAAGGCTCAATGTGCACATCAGTGGGACGATGGTATCACTTCTCTTTCCTGAACCCATGGAAGACATTGCTAGTCAATTACAAAACTTTTCCCCATTGAGCTGGAGCATGGCTGAACACAGCTCTCCACATAGCCACTTCCAGTTAGTCAGAGTTGGCATTCTGTGAACCATCCAAGTGAAGATGGCAGGGGTTGGGAGAGGCAATGAGATGAGATCTTCAACAAGACTGTAAGTTCCACGAGGCAAGGACAAGTTCTGTTTCATTCACTAGTCTACCCCCAGTATACACAGGAGAAGCTCGATAAAAATTCACTGAATGAATGAAGAGCCCCCCTAGCTTGTGGTCTCCATGAGATGCACACTGCCCCCTTGGCTCCAGGAGTGAGTGGACCCCAATGCATAGCCTGCCATCTGGACTAACACTGGATAGAGCAGTCCTGGGGAAGGAGAGATTTAAAGGAAGAAAGGCGATTTAGTGAGCTCTACTCTCAGGTACAAAAGGGGAATGCAGGACTGATGGTTTCCATTATTTCTAAAAGAAGAGTAAGGGCTGTCAGTGAGAGCTTTGAAAGAATCTGGTACTTGTGTCACTTCCCCACATTTTTTATTATCCATTTCCTGGTTTCCTATAGTGGTTTAAGGGCTTTAGGCATTTTTAAGCTATCATTTATTGAGTGCTGTGTTCCAACAGCTTTACGAACATTAACGCACTAAATGATTACAATAAGTTGGTTCTCTTTTTGCCCCATTTCTCAGAAACCAAGGCACAGAGTAGTTAATTACATGCCCAGATGCACAGCTAGTGGGTGACTGGCTCAGATTCACACCACAGGCCAGTGTGGCTCCAACACTGGCGTGCATAAACCCTTCAGATGGGGCTGTGAGTGTTTGTGCTTGGTGGCTACAGGCTGGGAGGAGAATGCACCCCATGTCTCTGCCACATTTGAGGAGACAAACCCCAAGGGAAGGAGTGATGGGGCGCAGAGTGGAGAGAAGCTGAGGGCCTGAGACTTTAGGGAAGGCAGAAACAAGTCCCATGGAGATGGCCTGCATAGAAAATAGATTCTCAGCACCCAACTCTCAGAAACCCCTGAAGGGAAGGGCCCAACTTAAAGGTCCAGGGCGGATGTAGTTCTGGTCCACTGCCCCGTGATCCCCAGCCCACTGCTCCACCACTACCCGTTAGGGTTATCAGATTTAGCAAATAAAAATACAGATGGCCAGTTAACTTTGCAATTCAAATAATAATAATTGTTTAGTATAATTATGTCCCATGGAATATACATACTTGTACTAAAAAATTATTCATTGTTTATCTGAAATTCGTATTTAATTGGTTATCCTATATTTTATGTAGCAATTCTATCTACCATCCCCGGCCCACTCCCCACTGTCCCCTGGCTGACTGATGTACTATCCCTGGTCTGAAATTCCTGGCCCCACACGGACCAGGCCTGAGTTGCTGTGTCACAGCCCCTACCACAGCTGCCCAATGACCTTCACCCAGCTTAGCCTCTTCAGGAGCCCTCGTAGAAGCAGACAGCTGCAGCCCTGAGGACAGGGACCTAAGCATCCTCCCCCAAGTGCTCAGAGCCTCCTGGGTGGTAGATTCAGGATCCCTGTGGTGGTGGTGAGGGGCTTTTGGACCGGCAAAGTAACAAAGCTAATGAGCCCAGAAATGTTGCCTTGTGGTTTGGAAAACTTCATCACTTCCCTGGCTCCGGGCCAAAGCAATCATTTTAAAGTGTTGGAGCAGGGAGGCAGAACCGAGAGGAGGGTGGTTTGTTGTTGGTTTTTCCTTCCAGACTTGCCAACTGCAGACAGGATAGGTTAATGAGCTGTGGAAGCAGAATTCACCCAGGAAATGATGTGGGGCCTCCCCCTGAGGCCTGTTCCCGAAGGCTGTGACGCTCTGGGCTTGGAATGAGTGAAACCTGGAAACTCATTGCCTGTTTGGGGGTTACCACTTCTCCCTTCTGACATAACATGGAGACAGGAAAGGATTTGGCCTTCAGGCAGGAACCCACAAATTGAGGAAGACATGAGAGGGGGCCAGGAGGAGGAAAGAGGAACTAGAGGAGCTGCGCTTTCTGTCTCCGCCCCCAGGTCTATCACGCACGCGCGCACGCACGCTCGTGCACAGCACAGGCGCTGGGAAGCTGCGTTCTTGCGCCTGTTCTGCTGCTCACGCTGAGCCAGTTGCTCCCCTGTCTAGGCCTCAGTTTGCTCATCTGTAAAGTGTAGAAGGATTAGAATCTCTCAGGCCCTGTCTGTAATAGTCCAGGAGTTCCATATCCCCACCCAACTATGAGCTCCCTGAGGGCACGCACTTGGCTTCAATCCCTTGGGTGACTGATCACCCAGAACCCAGCCATTTTGGGGAGGATCCGGTAGTGCTGGCTTCCATTGTTGCTGCTGTCCCTAGACCTGGACACTGGTCACAAAGCCAGAGGCATTTCCCAACATGTGAGCTGGGGCTTGCCCAGGCTGCTCTGGCAGAGGCTGCAGGAAGTAACAGGCTCTGGAATTCTAAAGCAGGCAGGTTACCCAGTGGGCACCCTGCTCCCTGGCACCTTAGGCCCAGTCCAGGAGACAGGGCAGAGGAGGACATGTCCGGTAAGTGGCTCCCAGGGTCCCATCCCCAAGTCATTCACACACTTAGAGCCACTGTGAGTGCCTTCTACTTTAGCTTAATTAAGCCATCTGCCCACATTAAATGGTAAATTATCTCTATCACTCCCCCATCCTAGAGGGGAGAAAGAGATAAAAGGAAAATGTCATCTCTTGAGTGGAGCTAGAGGGCTCCGCCCGCCTGTGCTGACTGCTCCCTTGGTGAAGGATAGCCTCCAGTGTACAAATCCTTTTCTGTCCCCAAAACTCTAACTCCACCTGTTGCCTCACTGCTTCCTTCTCTTTTTAGGGGGAGGAGCAAGGTTCACGCATGTCCGACCATAGGTAGGAAAAAAGATGAGAGCTTTTCTTTGTTTTCCCTCTACCTTGGGGTGCTTGAGTATCTGTGACATTGCTGTCTTCCATGAACCTGTGTTATTTTTGGCCCCCCCTGCTGAGGAAGCCCTGTGCCCCCACTGAAGTGACCTGTGAACCTCACGCTGCTGGGCAGGCATGTGGCCAGAGGCTGAAGGATGGAGGGATGTCATTATAGACTCTGTGTGTGAGGAGGGGAGAAGCACTGTCACAGGGTTGCTGTGGACCAGGGGACAGTCCTCGTTTAGCTTTGCAGGTCCAGAGACTAGATTTATAAGCATGCTCATAGTTGTTCAGGTTCAAGATGCATTGACTCACAATCATTAAACTTCTACCTTATCTTTTTGTTTGTTTGTTTCAGAATTATATTCCATTTCTTGCACAGACACAGTCATTAAACTTCTAAGAGACTGGGTGTCTTAGTCTATTTTGTGTCCCTATAACAGAATACCCAAGTCTGGGTAATTTATTTAAAAAAAAAAAAGGTTTATTTAGTTTACAGTTCTGCAGGCTGGGAAGTTCAAGAAGCATGGCACCCGTATCTGCTCAGCTTCTAGTGAGGGCTTTCCTGCTGCATCAGGACATGGCAAAAGGTCAAAGGGGAAGCGAACACATGCAAAGAGGAAAAACCCAAGGGGTGTCCTGGCTTTATAACATCCCACTGTCTCCAGAACTACTCCAGTCTTGCAAGAGTGAGAACTGACCACCTAGAGCACAGCACCAAGCCATTCTATGAATGGCAGAGGAAATGCCCCATCTAGGTGTGGCCTCCTGGAAGGTAAGTGCAAAGGCAGCAGCCACCTCTTTGAAGCAAGCAGTAATCAGGAAGAGGGGTGGGGTGGTGAGCCAGGACGACCTGCCTTCTCCCTTAGTAAAATCCCAGACCTCCAAACTAGCTGGTGAGGGGACCTGGGCCTCACTGTCTCGGACTGAGAGATTCATACTTCCCTCGGGCATGTTCTGACAATGACTGCTGCCTCTCACAGGGCCTCACTTCTAAAGGGCCAGTCCAGGACGGGGCATAAGATCCTGTCCTTAAGGCCCATTGCTGAATGGGCAGGGTGTCTTGAAGTCATGTCCTATGGTCCATTTTACTGTCTGCATTTATTTCTCCTGTCATTCCTAAGCTTTTAGTCAAGTCTCATCTAACTGGCCCAGCCTGGTTTCTACCAGACAAAGGGAAAGGTCTTGTGTTCAGGCTTGAACTGGAGCATTAAAGAGATCACAGGCTTTCTGCAGCGTTGCCAAGAGAATGTGTTCCAGGTCAGAGTGTCATCTGCATCCTCTTTAAGGAGATATACTGGGATGGCCTTGTCACAGTAAGACTGCCATGAAGTCCACGAAGTTTATGGAATTGCTCTAAGGCCCTGACCCCTGCTCCCACACTCAGGACCTGGCAGCTGATGCTCCTGCTCTCGTTTGCCCACGGTGGTTCCAGGTGGGAACTATTATCCAACACCACACCCTCCAGAGTGTGCCCCTAACCTGCGCCCCAGGGGCTGGCAGCCTGGCCATCACTGGAGCCTGCGGAGAATGCAGAGGCTCTGGCCTGCCCCAGGCCTTCTGAATCAGGGTTTGTATTTTAACTGATCCCAGGTGATTCGGGAGCACATGAAAGTGTGAGAAGCGCAGATCCAGGGAAGGCGCACTTAAACTGGGATCATGAGCTTGATGGGGAAAAAATAGTATTACTGCTTTATTTTCACCAACCACAAACTGAAAATTGTCACTTCCTTCAGTTTGGGATGTAGGTGACAAGTCACAGAAGTAATAGCAATACTTGTGACTTTGTCACCAGTAGAAATCATGAGTATTTTCATAACCCATTGTACTTGTTTTAGACATCTTGAAATATCATATGTGTTCACCAATACTTCCAAATTATAATAGTTATTAGATCTGAAGCTAGATTATGCTATTCAATATAACATAATGGTAACAAAACTTGTATGTTATGGTATCACAAGATTTTAAAAATATTTTGGTGACTATTTCAAAGGAATTGATTTCCTTTATAATCCTATGTATTTTACTTTCTGCATTAGCAATTATTCTGAGAAGGAGTCATAGGCCTTACTAAGTTACTGAGAGGTCCATTACTCTACAAAGGCTCTAAGAATCACTGGGGAGTCTGGATGGTGTCTGGAGAATTGCAGAGACATAGTGGGATGAGTATCACTCAATCTAGAAAGTTCCAGAAATCACACTCCCCCACAGACTGGTGGCCTTCGGAGCAGGCCTGGCTGGCAGCTAATGGTCTACTTTGATGGCTTCTTCATTCTGTCTTCATAAAAAGGTGGGTTTGATAAAACCCACACTAAGCAATAAAACTAAGATTCCAAGTAGGGAAGATTGCTGGTGTCAGCCCCTGAGAAAATCGGGGACCCACCGGAAAGCACATGAAAAGTTGTTACTTTTATCAGCCCCTCCCTCTCTGCTTCCCTGCAGTGATCCGCAGTACAACTCTCAAAAGGAAAATGGCCCCTGTGCCACTGAGACGCTTGGTCCCTTCACAGCCACCAGGGTGGGTAGAAGAGTCCTGGGGGGTGAGAGTGGGTGGTGGTCCCAGGGTGGGGGCTGTCGCTGGGCCTGAGGGAGTGGTGGGGTGTCCAGATGACACATGACCCTGAGGCCAATAGCAGGCTTGGACTGGCCTCCAGAACCTCTTCTTGAGGAGAGGGAAGTGGCCGCCCTGCGGGGAAGCTCCTCTGGCAAGAGTGTGACAGAGGGAGAGTGGCCCAGGTCAGCGCCGTTCCCTGGGCCCTCAGCATGGGGCAGGGTGGGCAAACGGGTGGTCCCAGAGCTCAGGGGGCCCAACAGTCTCATGCTCCTCGAGGGCCTTGAAAGCAGGATCCCACAGGGCTCTGGTGAGGCTGCTTTGGGCCAACAATGGGCTGAAGCCACAGAGGTGGGGCTCCCTAGGTGAAGACTAGCCTCCTCTGTTCTTCATGAAAAATCATGATAACTTCACACACCGTCTAGTATTTTAAACTTTACAAAGCTGCCTTAAAGCAGCCTGATGTGGTAGTGCAATAGACCAAAACTGAAATCTACCTCTGCCCATGGGGGAAAAAAAAAAGCCATAAGCCCAATTCCTTCAGTCCTCTTCGTCTGTACAGGGGGGTAATAATAGCCGAGGAACCTGTTCACTTGTTTGTGCGGGAATCACTGGCAGTGGGTAGGGAAGATGAGGCTTTGCTGTGGAAACAAAAGGTATTGTTTTCTCTGAGCACTTTTACCTCCTGTATTAGTTTCCTAGAGCTGCTGTAAGAAATTGCCAGAAACTGAGTGGCTTAAACAACAGAAATTTGTTGTCCCACAGTTCTGGATGCTGGAAGTCCAAGATCAAGGAGTCAGCAGAGTTGGTTCCTCCTGAGGGCTATGAGAAAAATCTGTTCCATGCTTCTCCCCTCATTTCTGGTAATTTGCTGGTGATCATTGGTATTCCTTGGCAAGTAGAGGCATCCCCCTGATCCCTGTCTTCATCCTCATATACTGTTCTCCCTGGTAGGGTGTCTGTCTCCAAATTTCCCCTTTTTATAAGGACACCAGTCATATTGGATTGAGGCCCTCCTACTCCAATAAGACCCCATCTTAACATCTACAACAACCCTATTTCCAAATAAGGCCATATTCTGAGGTACTAGGGGTTTGGACTTCAAATTATGAGTTTGGGGGCAACACAATTCAGCCCATAACACCTCCATTAGCCTATCTGATGCTCCTTGGCGGTGGGTAGCCTGGAACACACACCTAGGTCAGGTGCAGGGGATGGAGTAAGGTGGCGAAGTTCCAGCTATTCTGGGCAGACAGCTCTCAGTTGACTTGAGGTCTTCCACCACCTCTTTTATTAAACACTTAAACATTTATTAAACATCTACATTATGCCAGATATGGAGGATATAAAAATGAATAAAATATTGTCCTAGCTTTCAAGGGGAAAGAGAGACAGACACGTAAACAAATCATTGCAAGGCAGCATGATTCACACAACAAGAGATTTATGTGGCAAAAAAAAGAATGGGTTCAGGACAAGATTATCAAGGAAGACTCCCAGAGGTGGTAATATTGGAATTGAATCTTGAAGATGACTAGGAGTTTTCCAGGCAGACAGGAGGCAGAGGCATTTTCTCTAGAGGGAAAGCACCATGACACAGAAGTGTCAGAGCCTGGCTTGGGTGGTAGTTTGGCTGGGCTGGAGATGGGGGCTGTGGGAGACAGAGGTCAGGGGTAGGTTAGGGCCAGGTTAAGGGGGTTATCCGCCAACCTAAAGATTGCAAACTTTAGAATGTACATCCTATAGAACAGCTATGGAAAACTCCTTCTACACTATAAGCTCTGATAAGGCAAAGATCTCATTGGCTGTGGGAGATGAGGCCAGAGTGCTAGCATAAAGCCTGGCACACAGTAGGCACTCAGAATGTACTTGATAAATACATGAATGAATGGATGGATGGATGGCTTTTAAGCAGCACAGTGGTATATGAGAGGAGAGATAGGATGTGTATGGAAGCAGAAAAATATAGTCAGGATAATTTGCTGTAACCAAGCAAGTGTCATGAGGACTTAGAATGAGGCTCCAAAAAGAGGAGAAACACCTGTGGCCTTAAATGGAAGGAGGGTGGAAAAGGTGAAAATACAGGTGCATTGGTAGGGGCCCTAGGCTGGGAATTTGAGGGAGTTCCTGCCCCCTGGCCTCAGTCGTCTCCATGGAGCTGGTTCCGGAGGGAAAGGGGAGAAGAGGCTGCAGGAAGCCACTTCTGCTTCCACTTCCTGGGAGCCTGGGGACTAGCAAAGAGCAGGAGGAGCTAGAGCTGAGCTCAGCAGCCCCAAGGTGAGAGAGAGATGCTGAACGCTGGTCCGGAGCTGAGTGCAGGGATTTGGAAGGCAGGTGCAATAGAAGGAAAGAGGGAGTCCACAGTGAGATGAATAGTGTATCCCCAAAATTCATATCTACCCAGAACCTTGCCATGTGACCTCATTTGGAAATACGGTCTTTGCAGATGTAATTAAGGTAAGATTGAGATGAGATCATACTGGATTAGGGTGGGCCCTAAATCCAATGGTAGATGTCACTGTAAGAGACAGAGAAGGACACACAGATGCACAGGGAAGAAGGTCATGTGAAGAAGGAAGCAGAGACTGAAGTTGTGCTCCACAAGCCAAGGACTGCCAGGCACCACCAGCAGCAGCTGGAAGAGGCAAGGGAGGATTCTCCCCTAGAGCCTTTGGAGGGAGTGTGGCCCTGCCAGGCCTTGATTTTGGATGTCTGGCCTCCAGAACTGTGAGAGAATAAATTTCCCAAGGCTTTAAGTTCTTCAGCTTGTGGTACTTTGCTACGGTCACCCCAGGAAACTAAGGCATGGCCAGAATGCAGGCGGCTGGCAAAGATTGGATCAAATGGGCAACCACAGGGTGGAGACCTAGGTGGGAAAGAGAGGAGGGGCAGGAAGGACTGGTAGATTCAGAGGTTGAGGGCTGAAGGTCTTGAGGAAAAATGACAGATTTAGGGGAAAGCTGAAAGGACAGATTTATAGCCTTAGAGCGGCATGTTTAAGACTTCAGAGGGGGAACAGTTCCAAGTGATTTCAGGTGCAGTCAGATTGGTTTCTCTCTTAGAGGAGAAAAGCTACTGGACAAACAAATTTACCCTGAACTGGTGAGACAATCTACCCTCCTTGGAGTCTGCATTTTAAATCCAGACAAAAGAAGAGCCCATGTTCTTCTGTGGAATTCCTATTAGCTCTTTCCATTTTATGGCATTTCAGATACTATCTGAGAGTTTTGTATTCTAGGAAGGAGGGCTTGGGGGGTGGTGTGCTCAAATCTCAGCCCAGGTTGGGTCTTCCCAGGCCTGGCTAGGCTTTTGGAGGGAGGTGCCTGCCACAGGCTTTCAGAAAGGGTGCTCTTCTGCAGCCCTGTGGGACATTAGGTGCCGGAGAAAACAAAACATGGTAACATGGGAGTGGCAGCACAAAGCTGGGCCACCTGAAGAAATTCAGAAGGAAAAACCCCAAACAAAATCTTAAGGCAAGTAAGTGACTTCTCTGGTGCAAGCCAGAGAAATTCTCTGAGTTGCCCTGGGGCCAGGAATTACTAAATTAAATAACAAAGCCCCAAAGGGAAATGGAGAAACAGTGCCTCCTCCTCCTTTTTCACCTGAAGCTCTGCTCCCCTGCTCAGTTCACCCCATTTGCCCTCTGCCAGCAGCTTCTCCCCGCCAGGCCCTACCCTTGGACCAGTCTGCGTCAAACGCCAGCCAGCTGCCGTGCGTTCCTCCTCTCCCCTCACCGCTGGAGCACTGCTCCTCTCTGGCTTCAGTCCAGGCTGTTTCTATCACCTTCTCCCTCGAGCTTCCTAGCTGAGCTGCTGGGGGTTCTCTTTTCCACCTTCTCCTAATATTTTGACAGGAAAGGGGGTTTGAGGGAGAAGTGGACAGGCAAGGAGGAAGCTACATTTCCTTCTGTACACAGTGGCTGAGCCGAGGGCTCTGACTGAGCATCCTCGTGCCAACCTCTTCAGCCCCTGCACAGTCCCACGCAGGCCCTCGTGCTCGCCTGCCCGAGCCTGTCAAGGGCATGCCCCCGGACCACGTCCTCACATGCTCTACCTGCAGCCCGTTCTCTCCTGCCGAGACCTCAGCTCCTTCCTCCTCTCCCTCGCCCTCGCCCTTTCTCCAAATCCACCACGTGGGAGGGATGGGTTGGGAGCAGAAGGCAATTTAGCTTTCACACAGCCCAGTGTGAGGACCAGATAAGAGCTCTTCCAAGGACCCTGTTTTCCAGAAGGGATTAGGTATGTAATCAGTGAAGGTGTTTCTCTCCAAGCAGATAGCTCATCTCCAAGAGCCTCACATTCATCTTCTCTTGACGTTTATTCAGGTGGGAGAAGCGGCTCCTCTTGCCCTCACTGCCTGGAGATCATTCCTTTTCCTTTCCACAGTTCCTCCCAGTCACATCTGGAAATGGTACCTTTCAACCCGCTCTCTCCTGTGAGAAAAGCCAGGGGTGGTGAGAGGACAGGGACCTGGGCGGTGACAGGATATGTCAAAGAGCGGTGATGGTCTCTAGGTTGTAAGCAGTCAGGGGTAGCATGGAGGGGGGGTGATTGTATTGAGTCAACACTGATGAAATATTTATTGAGCGGTGAAGGAAATACTCCAGAGTAAAGCAGAGAAGCAGTAACTGGTTTGAGATGCAGGAGTTCAAGCTCTCACACCATTGCCTTGAGATGCAGGGCCAGCAAGTCCCTTAAGCTCTCTGGGTGTCAGCTCACAGGCCCGGGGTGTTAGGGCAGGAAGGAGCAGCCCTCTATTGTTACTCCACAGTTTAAGATGGGGCATTAGACTGGAGAGGCTGAGCTGCCTCACACTGCAATTGCAGACAGGCAGAGGCAAGAACAGCACCAAGAGCAAGCTTCCAGTCCCTGGCCACTGTCCTGTCTATCTGCTAATTAGTTTGGGAAAGACCTGGACCTGTTTGACCAGCAAAGAAGCCACTGACTTTCCTTCTAAGTATCTCCAAGAGGAGCAGCCTCAGACGAACGTTGAGAGGCTTGGTCAGGTCCCAGTGGGAAGCAGAAGGACACTCAACTGGGATTATGAAGGTAGTTGGATGAAAGGAGCATTTGCAGAGATGTGGCAAGGTTAAAGGGCATCAGCAAGCAACAGAGGAAGCTACTCCAACCCTTAGGCCTGAAGAGATGCATGGAAGAAATGGTGCTCTCAGGACCCAGAAAGACTTGGAGCCATGCAAGGGGGCTGCCCAGAAGGAGCTGTAGTCATAGAATTAAAGCAGGACAGGGAAGGAGGGAGCAGAACAAATACTCTGATCTCTCTCTCGTGGCCTTTGATCTGCTGTCAAAGCTTTCCTGTTCCCAAACTGGAAGGCAGAGGACAAGAGAGCCCTGTGACACCATCCACACAGATCAGTCTCCTGGAGCAGGCAGCATGCAGCAGGCAGAAAATGGATCTTGGGCTGGGAGCATAGCAAAATAGCAAGGCCCGCAGGTGACATGTCATATGTGGTACACCCCAGTAGAAAGAGTAAGTCCTCAGAGCCAGTAGTCAATATGAATCCTGAGTTTACTGCTTACTACCTGTGTGATCTTGGGCAAGTCACTTCACTTCTCTGAGCCTAGTGTTCTTCTTGGAGTTAATTATACCCTGATGATGGAATAGTTGAGAGGATTAGGTGAGGCACCTTATGGGAAAGTGCCAACCACACCCTAGGTGCTTATTAAGGTTGTCTTCCCTTCCGTTCAGTGTCCACCTTCCAAGGTGTACTTGGAGGCGCTGATGTGGAGTGGAATGGAAGAAATACACAGGCTCTGGACCCAGACCCTGCTCCATAGCTGCCAGCTGCACAACTTTGGGCAAGTCACTTATCCTTTCTACCTTTGTTTTCTTAATGGAAAATTGGGAATAGCCAGTTCATAAAGTTGTTATGAGGATTAGAAATGACTTAAGTTAAAGCACTTGGGCTCATAGTAGGTGGGCCCTCAAGTCAGACTAATTTCAAATCCTACTTCCCTACTTATTAACCATGCAATCTTGGACAAGGATTTTGATCCCTCTGAGCTTCAGTTTTTTCATCTATAAAATAAGGATAATGAAAGCACTTCTCTTAGAGCTGTGATACTGAAATGAAGTAATAGGCATAAAGTTGGCCCTCAAAGGTTTTCTATTGTTATTATTACTGTTATCAGCCTTGTAACGTTTCTTGTGTTTCTTTCCCCAATCAAGCATCCAACCCCAGAGTCTTTCCTGGAGAAAGGCGAGTAGAGAATAGGGAGAGGGGAGACAGAGAGCTAATTCAGAGGGGAGGGACTCAGGCCATGAGGATGGCTCAGCCTGCTTGGCAAGCACCTTTGCCCAGCACATGCATCCAGACAGGAGGTGTAGTTGAACACTCGGCCTGTAACTCTCCTTGGCCCTCCTCTACCAGGTCGCCCAGACAAGAGGAGGGACTGTCCTCTAGCTTTCCCACCCCCACCCTGGGCCGCCTGATGCCGTGTTGTGACTCTGGCTGGCTTTCAGTGGGATGAGAACAGAGGGAAAGGGGGAGCATACAGTATGCCTAGACCTGACACTGTAACCCCCAATAATGATTTGCTGAACACTTACTATGTGCTTGGCACCACTGGAGACTTAACATAATTAGCTTGCATCAATTTCAACAATATTATAAAATTAGTCAAATTGGAATAGTAACATTATTAATATTGGCAGCTGAAGCCCAGAGAGGTTAGGGAACTTGGCCAACATCACACAGACAGTAACTGGCAGTGTCCACATTTGAAATCAGGTCTGATTGTTCCCAAAGCCTAAGCTTGGGCAGCCGTGCCAGGTGGCCTCCCGGAAGGATGGCTCATGTGTCGAACATCAGTGGAAGGGGGTTGGGGAGAGAATGGGAAGACAGGAGTGAGGAATGAGCCCAGAACAGATGTGAGAACAGTATTGTCTGCCATCGCCAGTCATTTCCCTGGGAAGGCTGGATACCGAGGATCTCTGAGCTCCCTCCCCTCGGATGCTCTGTGAGCCAGACTCTGACTGCCAGGGCCCTAGAGAGCAGAGAGAGCAATCCAGCTTCCCGGGCTCCACCAGTTTGCCTCCTTCCCTCTGCCTCATCCTAGTGCCCTGGGGCCCTGACCACTTTCCCTAGCCTGAGCTGCAGAGAGCGTCTTGGCTGATGGCTTGGTTGCACATCCTCCTGAGGTGTGTCCTAGAAGGTGGCTAGAAGGAGATGGTGTCCCAGATGGGGCAGGAGTGGGGAGGAGGGGGTTTTTCCTTACATCACAATGCATTTGAGCCCTTAATCTGCCAGCCTTTCAGGTGAGATCTGTGGTCTCAAGTGAAAGTGGCCGGGCCAAAGGGTTCCAAGGAGCAGCTGCTGGACTCCTGTGGCCTCAGTTGGCCTCTTCAGAGCACAGGTACTCTTGGGACTTCTACAGCCAGGACACCACAGGGGCCCCAGTGCAGTGAGGAGCCCAGTCTTGGGGTTTCACAGATAGGGGAGCACCCCACCCTGGGTGCCCCTCAGAACTGGACCCCAAGATGTTCATGGGCTTCTTCACAGATTCTGTAAACAGTCATGGAGAACTTACTTTAGTATGAGCCTGTGCTGGCTGAATCAGACGGTATCGTGCCCTCAAGTTGCTTAGATCTGGTAGGGGAGATGAAACCTACACAAAAATACCAGAGCATGGAAAGTTATCCAAACCCTTCTTTGGCATTTACAAGTGTGCAAGAAGAGGGAGAGACAGCAGGGGAGGAAGATGCTTACATAGCACTTCCTATGTGCCCCTCACTGTTCTAAGTGCTCTGCATATATGAACTCTTGTGATCCTCACAACCACAACCACCTTGTCATTTCATGGACGAGGGAACAGGGGAAGAGAGGCTAAGTGAAGTTCCTAAGTGGATTTGACCCAGGCTGCGTGGCTGGGAGACTGTGTTCTTAGCCTTAGGTTATCGTGCCTGCTCCTGCCCTGCCCTCAGGTCTCAACCACCTGATTGTTAAAATGCAATCACAAAGAATGCGCACTGATGTCTTTACCGGTATTAGGTTTAGTTGTTAAAAATCAGTGTATCTGCAGCATGTTTGTGTGTGTCATTGTTAGATTATAAGCTACAGAGAATCTCATTCAGCTATATTTATTGAGTTCCTGCCAAGAGCCAGACACTGTTGTAGCTGCTTTCGCATATTCTAGGTCAATTTACTTCTTGCAACAGCCTTGGAAAATAGGTGGCAATTTCTTCTGTGTTCCAGAGGATAAAAACGAGAGACAGACAGGAAAGAGGTTTGCTATACCAGTAACTCATGGAACCAAGCTTTGGACACAGTTCTTTTAACACTCAGTTCCTATTTTTAACTTTAAAGATGAACATTAATACTGTTAATCCTTATTATATGGAACCACATACAACATAGCCTAGAACTAGTATCTTTTTCATTTGTTTGCTTTTGCATGTGAGGTAGGCTTTATTTTTTATTCCTTTAGCACCAGCATCTTAACGCCTGGCATTAAAAAGCATGGAATGGGGGCTTTGGGTTTGGCTTTGAATTTAAGTTTTCTGACTATCACTTTAGGTGCATAAACTTGGGCAAATCTCCTCAAATTGCTGAACCTCAGTTTCCTCATCTATAAAATGGGATCATAATAACCAACTCCGCAAGGTCACTGGGAGGATTACGTTGAATTTTATGCAGCAAGTGAAGAGAACTGTGTATGGCACCCTAAAGACTCCCAGTGAATGACAGCTGTTCTTTATAGAGAGCCACGTACATGGGCCCAATACATGTATATCAGAGTGATGGGTTTTACACAGTACTCTAACATACATTTTCATTTCACCCTGTGGGTATCCTTGTGAGATAGACAGTCTCATTTCAGAGAGGGCTACCCCACACATAGTAACTGGCAGAGCAGAATCTCAAATGCATGCCTCATGTCTCCATTCTGATGACCTTGCCACCTTCCCTCATCTGTGCAGTGGGGACAATGGCAATGCTAGCGTCGCCATCTACGGGAAGGTGGGGGAGATTTGTATGATGTGGCAGATGCCCAGAGGTGCTTTATAAACAGAAGGATCACAAAACACTAGTGGTGACCATATGGTGCTGCCTCCCTGATGGTGAAGACAGGCTAGTGCCTCTAAGGCACATTTACCAAGGTATGTTCCGCCCCCAAAAGAATTCCTTGGCCAAATTTGTTTGGCTGTGGCCAGTCCTGCCTCAGAAAGCCCCCTATTTGACTTATAAAAATTCCTACATCTGCAGCTTAGTTAGAAATTCAGTATCTGGAAACTGGCTGTGGGGTCCAGGTGTATGGTGGTTTGCGTGGAGGTTTATCAGTTAAGATATTGATGATGGCCCATCACCCCCCCTAGGTTGAGAGGAGATAAAACCCTATGAGGAGACTCATGCACCCCTCACCTAATGGGGAACCCCTGTTTGGCTTAGCTGCATGAGCCCTACGATTGATCTAGACTGCATCTGTGTGAGGTTGCCTTACTTGTTGATCTTACCCTAGTCTTTTCCCTAAACAGTTGCCTTCTTTCCTTTACCTGAGGTAAATAGATATTCTCTACAATCCTGAGTGCTTGTCTTAGCATCCTGTGTCTGCTGCTCTAACCCGTGGGGGTCTTGGGCTCCCACATCTTTCTACTCGGAATGTCACAATGTTCATGAACATACCAGGGCTCTAAGAGATGTGTTTTAGTTAATCGTGGGTCTCTTTATCCTACAACACCTATTAATGTCCTGAAATCCAAAGAACACACTTCGAGAAATATTGTCCTAGTGAAAGAGAACCCAAGTTTCACAAACCCCTCAATGAGCCTCCACTCTGAGTAATCAACAAGAAAGCATTGGAGCTTACTGTGTGCAAAGGCCTGTGGGAGAACATGGAGAATGTGGGAGGCTACAAAGCTGTACTTACCCCCAAGTCTGCTCTCAAGGATCCGCAGCATGATCAAGGGAAATAAAACAAGCCCGTGCAATTGAGGCTCGAGGAGGCCAGGTGTGGTTTAGTGCTACTGGATGGTGTAAGGAGGGACCAGCGTGTACTCATGGACACGGTACCGGTCCATGGCCTGTTAGGGACCGGGCTGCAGAGCTTTGCCACACCCCCCGCTTCCCCGCTCCGTGGAAAAACTGTCTTCCATGAAACTTAGGAACGGGGGTGGGGGTGGGGCACAGCAGGAGGTGAGTGGCAGCCTTCATCTGTATTTACAGCTGCTCCCCATCGCTGGCATCACCACCTGAGCTTTGCCCCCACTGTCTGTGGAAAATTGTCTTCCATGAAGTGGGTCCCCGGTGCCAAAAAGGCTGGAGACCGCTGCTCTAGGGGGTGTACCCAGGGAGAAGGCCAGGGGAGAGAAAACAAGCTGAGTGGTAAACTGGTGATGGCCCCAGCACCACGGGTCTTCCTTCAAAGGAGAAGGGGAAAGACAGCCCAACCTGGAACCAGAGAGAGCAATCCCAAGTGAGGCTGAGCACCCAGCCAGGTATGCCATCAGGTGTGGAGGAGGAGGCTTGGCAGGGCTCTCGCTGAGCAAGCAGCAGAGCAGTGGAGGAGCAGCCACCGTCAAAGCCCTGCACAGAAGGAGCATCCATGAATAAGGCATCTCCGCTGCTCCTGGGGATGGGGGAGGCCGTGGGAAGCGGGTCCCAAGAGAGCAGTCCAGAGATGGGGGAGAGTGTGCCTGGCCCCAGCACCGGAGTCTCTGGCTTTACATTACGGTGGGCAGGGAGAAGCAGCTTACATCAGTTGTCCATGAGACTATTCTTGCACTGCTCTGTAGACCAGAAAACAACAAAGAATAAAACAACAACAACAAAACTAAAGTCTGAGCTTAGCGTCTTCCTGAGAGCTGAGTGCTGGGAGTTAGTCATCCAATAACTATGTGTGCAGCACCTGCTCTGTGGAAGAGACTGTACCAGCCCCACCTGGATCTCTGCCCCTCTGCAAGTAGAGGGCTGGGGTAGAGGCCACATGCGGGAAACAACAGCTCTCAATACCAAACAAGTGATGAAGAGTGCTTGATAAACTCTATCAACCGGAAGTCCTGCAATCCTTCTCTCACCTGGCCTCAAGTGGAGACAGTGTCCCAGGCTGGTGGTCAGCCTGTGAGCCAATCCATTCAACCAGCTGATAAGAATGAGCCCAGCAGGGTGCTAGGTGATAAGGGGGGTGCTGGGTGCTAGGGGTGGGTGCAGGGATGGCTAAGGAAATTAAAATGACAAAACCTCACCTAGGTGCTTTGACAGAACCGAGAAGAACCTGTCAAAGGACCTGTGTCTGGCATGAGGGAGACAAGAGGTAAGTCACAGAGGTGGTACGCCTGAGTAGGTGGGAAGGGCAATGTAGAGTAAGGGCAGGTGCGAGCAGAGGAGAAATGGGTGGATTTAGAGCCAGCACACAGGGAACTGTGAGCAATCTTGGCTAAGCCCAGAGGACTAGGCCTCCCAGAGGACCACCATGGCTCTGTGTGGAGTAGAGGGGAAAAGGGAGCATCCTGGCCTGGTGAGAGGGCGGGCTGGGCGAGAGGAACAAGTTGTGACAGGGCTTCTAAGTCGTGCTAGGGAGTCTGGCCTCTAATGGGCAGCCATTGAGGGTCCACTGGAGGATGTCATATGGGGCAGGACACCATTAGCTTTGCCCTTTAGAAAGAGCTTTCTGCTGTCTGGGAGAGCTGGTGAGACCAGAATCAGGGGACTTGGGCAAAGCTGGAACTGGCTCTCAAGGGTGGCTCAGGCACATGTAGAGAGTGGGGCAGCCTTCAAGCTGGAGCAAAGCCTGGGCCTTCAAGTGGGAGCAAGGCCTGGGCCTGAGGAAAGCTTAACCCCAGGCACAGGGGTAGGAAGCAGGCCAAACCCCACCTTGCAAGCACACTGTGCTCCATCTCTCTCCTAAAAACTCCCTCTCACTACCTTCGAATACTATTCTGGGGACCAGCCAACCTTGGCTGGTCCTATGGAGAGGATGGTCCAGTCCTATGGAGAGGATGAAAACCAGCTTTCCATGGGGGGTTGGGGGGATAGCAGAGAAGAAGAGAGAGAGAAGAAAGAAGTGAAGAACTGTGAATTGAGAGAGGAGGAGAAGGAATCAGCATAGGTCCTGCTCCTCCAGCTTTGTGCAGGGGCCAGGAGGTGGGCAGGAGAAGTCTTGATGGTAGAATAAATTCCGGGGACTCCGGTGTCGGCTCTGAAGCACTGGCAAGGCAGCCCAGGCCTGGAGGTCCCTCGGGGACACAGAAATGGACAGTCATGTCTATGGATAATGTTCTCTTTCAACATTTTGAAGTGACAAGAGGATGGGGGACAGTGACAATAGGCTTCGAAGCAGAGCAGGTTTGGTTGATCTGGGAAGCAGGAGGGAGGACTTGCTAGATTCAAAATGAAGCAGAGGCTCAAAGACAGCAGACATCTAAGTATTTACCATCAGACAGTATGGGCATGGAGTAGGCAAGTGGCATTAGACAGTCTGGGCACCGAGTAGGTGAGTGGCAGATGCAGTTATGTTTCCTATCCTTGTGCTGTCACACTTTGAGCATCTTGCAGAATGCTACCACATCAGTCAGGCCTCAGTGGCTCAGATCCTCCTACTGATGGAGAAGTGGTCACCAAAGCCCAGTGCCTTGAAAAGCAAGGGCAGAAAACGCAAGGTCCAAGCCCCTTTCAGAGCTCCAGAACGAGGACCTCAAAGATTCAGTAATGCTTCCGGCTGTCCAGCACTCTGACCAGTCTCCTACCCGTGTTGTACTGGTCAGTCTCAGTGACCCACAGAGACAAATGGGAATATCAGAGACCAAAATCTGCCCAGAGCCAAGGGTAGAACTAGACTGCCACCCACCAGGGCTCATGCACAGGGCAAAACT
>CM052444.1:25225330-25246325 GCA_028533085.1 Varecia variegata
GGTTGGACAAGTCTCCATCTTCTCTAGGCCCGGTTCTTTCATCCGGACAGGGTCTCTGGGGCACTGCTCCAGGCTTGTTTTACTCCTAATCAATTCCTTTCCCCCTCATCCCAGCAGCCTTACTTACACTCATTTTGTTGGCTCCTCTCCATTTTACTGCGATTTCCTTAAATATCTCCTTCCTTTCTCTGCTCCATCATCCCCTAAGAAGTAAGTGTGGTCTTTCGTAGGGCCCTTGTTTCTCTGTGTCTCCTGGGTTACTCTTTCTTTCCTCATCACAACCATCCACCTGGTCCAGTCTCCACCCCTCAGGTGCTATAACATGTCATCAATTGAGTGTGTGGTATGTGCCAGGCACTGTGCAAATGCTTTGCCTGCATCTTTTTCATTTCATTTCCTTGCAACAACCCCGTGATGGCAGATGCTATCATCCTATTTTAGGGTGAGGAAACGGAGGGAGACCCAGAGATGTTGAGTAACCTGCCCAGAGCCACATAGTCAGTGGAAGCAGGAATTCCAGCCAGGCCTCCTGTGCTCTCTGCTCAATCTAACTGACACATAACTCAAGTCAGCAGATGTTTATCAAAAGCCTATTGCATACAAAGCACCATGGGCAATAGTTACACGGTGAGGAAACAAAGAGAAGCAAAACAAGATTCTGTCCATGCCCTCACAGAACGTCCACCTAGCATAAGAGACAGATGCATACATATGTATAATCCTACATGGAAAGCGCAAAGGTTAAACAGAAGCACAGTTTCTGAGCACTTAGGAGCAGGAGTAACTATTAGCATGAGGATGGGCAGCTCCCTTCAGGAGGCTCCACGTAGCATGAAAGATGGAATGAGAGCACATTTTGGGGAAGGATCCTGTGGTCACCACAGGAAAGCAGGAACTGTTGCACAGCATCTTAGATGTTCGGCACCTGAGCTCTGGGTTAGATTCCTGATCACCCTGACCTTGGGCAAGGAACCTAACCTCTTGGAGCCTCAGTTTCTGTATTTATAAAATGGGGGATTTGTACTGCCTGCCTCATAGGAGTGTTGGGAGGATTGAGATAGTACAGTACAAGTAAAGGATCGAGTATAGGAACTGTGTGTTTTAAGTGCTCAATGATTGTCGACCTCATAACCTTTTTTCTTTCCACAAAGTTTCCCACTCCTACCCAGTGAAAAATAGCATTTACTTACATCTTCTTAGAGTGCGGTGGCTTCACATGGGTTAACTCATTCAATTCTCAGAACAAAGCTGTAAGCTTTGTTTGGTGTGTTGGTTGTCACTGTTTTAACAAATGAAGGAGCCCAGGCCCAGAGGGTTTGGAAATTTGCTCAAGGTCATCTGGTTACTGAGAGGCCTTCACCAGGACTCCAGTGGCTCTGCCTGGCTCTGCAAGGCCATGTTTTCCCCCTCTGCATGAGTCACCAAAAAGTCCTGGAGTGGAGTCACCAAGTGGAAGTGGAGGCAGCAAGATCCAGGGGACCTCAGAGGACAGGCCCCATGCTGAGGTATTTCAGAGGGAGAGGGCCTACTCTAAGGGGACACTGGGCATTTAGCTGGTGGCCCTGCAAATACTGAGTTGTTGTCCTGCTTACAGTGGGGACAGGCAACCAGAGCATCTGGTTTTCCCTGGAAATGTTATATTTCTGCCAAAATCTGCCCAGTCTGGAAGAGGGGCAGGGAGGGTGTTGTCCATCCTTGCCACAAGGCAAAAGGAGGACACTGGGAGTTGGTATCTTATTGTAATAGACATAGGATTCAAAGATAGATGGACATAGATTCAAATCTCAGCTCCAAGCCTCAGAAGCTGGGTGACCCTGGGTAAGACACTTCTGACTGGCCCTTGGTTTTCTTTTTTTTTTTTTTTTGAGACAGAGTCTCACTCTGTTGCCCGGGCTAGAGTGAGTGCCGGGGCGTCAGCCTAGCTCACAGCAACCTCAAACTCCTGGGCTTAAGCAATCCTTCTGCCTCAGCCTCCCGAGTAGCTGGGACTACAAGCATGCTCCACCATGCCCGGCTAATTTTTTTTCTATATTTTTTAGTTAGCCAGATAATTTCTTTCTATTTTTAGTAGAGACGGGGTCTCGCTCTTGCTCAGGCTGGTCTCGAACTCCTGACCTCGAGCGATCCACCCGCCTCGGCCTCCCAGAGTGCTAGGATTACAGGCGTGAGCCACCGCGCCCGGCGTGGCCCTTGGTTTTCTGTATCCAAACAAGTATGATCATAATCACACCAGCCTCCACTGACTCCAGAGTGGTCATTAGATCCAGTGAGTCACTGCATGGGAGTACACTTCACAGAGTCAGTTATAACTGGGCCTTGGGTAGTTGCTGAGTGAATGAGGCAGGCATTTGGGGGAGTTCACTGCCTGAGGGAGGAAAACCAACCTATCCCCTGCCGGAGAGTGGAGAGCCCCTAGCTCCAAGACGCCCTCTGGCATTTAGCTCTTCCTTTTCCAACTCCCTATCCCCCGTCTGTGTGTAGTCACATACATTTCTCATGGATGCTCCAAGCCAGTCCGTCTGAATCCCCTAATGACACCCCCACAACGGTTGCCCAGTGCCACACACACAGCAGCTGCTGAATCACCGCTTATTGACCGACTGAATCAGTGATGGGGACCTGCTTCTGCCCCTGCTCGTTTTTCTTTGCATAGCCTCCTCCTCACTTTCCAGCACTTTCCCCTCACATGGAATCCAGCCCTCACCTGGGCCTTTTCCAGCAAGGACCTTCCTCTGGGACCCTGGTTTCCTTTCAGGTCTTCAGCGTTTGCCAGGTGGCTGAGGGTGAGGATCTCCAAGCAGGGCCACAGAATGTAAGCTCTAGGCTGGTTGTCCTCGCTTCTGCCAGCAGGGCTGCTTGTCCTCATCCTTCCCTGAAAAGCCTTGGCTGGAACCAGATGCCAATAGGCCAGAGGCCCTTTTGCATGGACCTTCACAGCTTCCAAACCAGGAAACAGGGGCTTCCCTGGGGCTGAGTGACCTCCTCTGGGAAGTGGGCCAGGGCCCATCAAAGTGCTGCCTCTTCAGCTGCTGTGGCTATGTGAGGCCTGGGCTGAGTCCCAAAGAACGAGGGCCCAGCTCTACAGCTGAGAATCTCAGTAGGTGCAGGGCTACAGGGCCCTTTGAGGTCAGCAAGCTCAACCTTGTCATTGTCCAGAGGAGGATACTAAGGCCCAAAGAGGCTTAGCAACTAGGATAAAGTTCCACAGCAATCTGGGAGCAGAGACACACTAGGCCATGGCCCTGTTTCCCAGCCTCGGGCTATTTATGCCACCCAAAAGCTCCTAGTGCCTGGAAGGGAAGAGTCCAACGTCCAGCTTCTGTCTTTCTCCTTTCAGGTCTTGCTGTTTGGCTTTCCCAGGGAGAAAGATGGCTGTTTAGTTTAGTTTATTCTTGCTTGCAATTTCAAATTAAGAGCAACTGGAAAGAATAGTACCTATATGGTAAATGCTATTATTGTCCTCATTTTACAGATGAAGACACTGAGCCATGGAGATACCAAGTATCTTGCCTAAATTCTCACAGCCACGCCATGGAGGTGCTAGGATTCTAACTCAGGCAACTGACTTTTTCTCACTATGCTGCCCAGCACTACTCATCTAGTGAATTAGTCCTCAGGCTCAGAAGTGCTTGCTGCTCCTTGGAGCCCCAGAGGTTAGGCTGGAGCTAGGACAGCTCAGTCTGTCTCACACCTGAGGCTGGTAACATCAGCAGTTGCCAGAGTTCAGTAGGGAGGACATGACAAAGAGAAATCCCTGAGGAGACAGACTCCAAGTTTGTGCAGCTCACCGTAGGCATCTGGCAACTTTCCCCAAATGGTCACAGATGAAGATTCTAGCAGCAATTGAAAAAGATAGGAACTTTCCTTGCCCTAGTCTCACTGTTCTCTGAGCCTCAGTTTTATGTTTTTAAATCAGTAAAATTGGGGACTCAAATTAGTTCTCCAAGATTCCTTCCTCATTAACGACCAACAAGGATTGAGCACTGTGCTGAGCTTTCTTCTAGCAGCATCAGCACTCACCTTTGCTGGTGCAGCAAAGGCCTTGCACCAAGGTCTTAGATTAGTGGAGAAAAGACATAGTTTGAAGAGTGCATAAACTGGTCCTTGACTGCAGGTTCGAGTAGCCCTTCTGTCCATCACAGAGTCCATGAGGGCAATGGGAGTTTTGGGAATGGCTCTTTCCCCATTCCATCCTAGAGGTCCCACCCAGTCCCAACTCCCTTATTTCTCAACCTTCAAAGACCTCAAGAGGCCACAGCTTGAGGGTAGCAAAGACATGCTTTCCCCAGGCCTTCCCATCTCTCTACAGCAGGCTTCTGTGCAGTTGGGAGGAGTGTGGGTGGAGGTGGCTCCATGTGCTCCACACAGAGCAGCATTCCTGCAGGATGAGCTCACCCTGCCCAGGCTAACAGCACAGCAGGCACCTGCTCCTCCCTACCATGCTTCAAAGGCATCTGCTGTAATTGTTATCCCGGAACATGGTGTACTGACCAGGCTGGGAGATAGGTAACGAGGAGGAAGAACAGCACTCTGCACGCTTGCATCATTCTTCCACTTAATCTTTATAATAGTTGGGTGCAGCAGCTCATGCCTGTAATCTCAGCAACTCGGGAGGCCGAGGCAGGAGGATCTCTTGAGGCCAGGAGTTTGAGACCACCCTGGGCAATATAGTGAGACCTTATCTCTGCAAAAAATAAAAAAATTAGCTGAGCATGGTGGTGCACGCCTATAGTCCCAGCTACTCTACTCAGGAGGCTGAGGCAGGAGGATCCCTTGAGCCCAGGAGTGAGAGGCTCATGTAAGGAGGCTGCACTAAGCTATGATGGCCCCATTGCACTACAGCCTGGGTGACACAGTAAGACTCTGTCTCTAAAAAAAATAATAAAATCAAAAAAATTTTTTAAATTCTTATAATAGTTCCACCAGTTTATAGAAAAGGAAAATGACGTCTGAAAATAACTTACCCAAGGTCCTATAACATATAGGTGGCAAAACCAGGACACAAAGGCAAATCTGACTCCAGACCTGCCCCCTAACCACTAAGATCTCAAATCTGGCATTTACCAATTCATGTCCATCTGGTTAGCCCTTCCTCCTCTTCCAAATGGGGGTTTCAGCCCAGCCTAAAGAGAGCCTCAGACTCCTTTAGTGAGTTCACAGGCTCTCTCTGGAGCAAACCATCCCACCCATCCCTGCCTTGGCAGGGATGGGCTCCCAGGGCTCTTCTCTAACACGTAGCCTGGGCAGTGTCACCTACTCGAAATCCTTTGCTGAGAAGAGATTGCCCCCTACCCCTGAGCCATCCCATGTTATCAACCTCATCCCTCTTTCCTTCTTTCTGAGAGAGGGGGTGACCTGCCAGACCAGAGGCCTGATGAGGGCTCCGATACCCTGCCAGGTGGCATCTGGGCCCTCACAGCCCTTCTTGGGGAGGCCCAACGTGCCCACGCCCCTCGGAATATTTGCCGCTTGGCAGGACCGAGTGACCCAGTTTCCCCAGCGGGGAGGCTCAGCTCGCAGGCCGCACAGCACTCGGCATCTGCATGTCTCTCCTGCCCTCTGCCGGTCGGTCGTCGGGCAGGAAGCTTGCCCGTGCAGGCAGTCCCACACTGGGTCCGCGGCGGGAATTGACTCTCAGCCCTGTAAATGTTTGCTGAATTAACTGAATGATTGAGTGGACTGTGTACAGTTCTAGGCTCTGGGGCCCCAAGTGGCCAAAGAGATAGGGACTGCCCTTGGCAAAACAGTGAATTTGACAGAGCTGGGCCTGGGTTCCCAACCTGCCTCCCCCTTTGCAGTCCTTCCCACCTCCCTGCAGGACCCTTCCCTGGCTCCCTCACAGCATGTTGCCTTCCTGGGATGAACTAGACTTTCCCGGGCATAGGTCAACTAGTGTCATCACCACCTGCCTCATTACAGTTCCCTCTACCACATTCCCACTGAGTGGTCTCAAGTCCCTGCTTGAATGTCTCCAGTGACAGGGCACTCATTATCTATCAAGTAGCCATTTCCACTTTCTGAGGGGTATTATCAAATGAATGCACTTTCTTTTTCCTTCAACTACATCTGTCCTTGACACTTCCACTCACAGGCCCAGTGCTTGCCTCTTGGGTGACTGATTACTCAGAAGTCTGACCTGTCTACCCCATGACAGCCTTTCAGCTCCTTGAAGACAGCAGTCACATCCCTGGGACTTCTCTTCCCTCCGAACATGCTGAGCTCTCTACTTCCTGAGAGGTTTACCTTATTATGGGGTCTTAAAAACCAAGAAGTCTGGAAGACTAAGAAAATGAATCTCCAGTGGTGGAATTGTAAAAGATGAAGGCATTCTCAGTCTGAAGACCTTCTGAAAGGCAACTATCTACCTACTCCTAGGAGAAGTCCTAAATAACAAAACGGGATCATTCTTTAATCACAATTTGCACAGTGTTTTAGATTTAGAATTTATAAAGCTCCTTCATAAGCGCTATCTCAGTGAGTGAAAGTGTTTTCATTACAATTTCAGGGATGAGGAAAGTGAAGCCTCAGAGAGGAAAAATGCTTTGTAGCTGACCATACAGGAAGCAAGAGATAGCTGGCATTCAGATCTGCCCTTCTGATCTCACGCCTGCTATTCTCTCTACAAAAGCATTGCAGCTTCTGCCTCTTGAGAATACAAGGAAAGAAATACTAAAAGAAAATAAGGCAGAGAACAAGTATTGAGCACTTACTGCATGCCATAAACTGTTCTAAGAGCTTAATATGTCCTGATTTAATGTTCAAAATGACCATGTAAGGTATGTCCTATTGTCATTATTATTCCCACTCTCTTTTTCAGAGTCAGTAAGTCCAAAATCCAGCACACTAACCCACCCGTGCGGTTCAGCTCCAGAACTGACTCCTAGCTGCGCCACCATAGCTCCCATGCTTGCTGAGCTTAAGCATACATCTTTGCGTCTCTTCTTGCCTCTCATTCACCTAACCAATGATGCTACAGAGAAAGTTAAAGGAGAGTTCCCCAGGGGTGGCAGTGGGAGACCTTCCTTCAAAGGCAGCCTGGTGTGATGGTCAGGAGCCCAGGGACTAGTTCAGATTCTGGCTCTGCCACCTTCCAGCTGAGTAACCTTGGCAAAGTTCAACCTCTCTCCCCGCCTCAGTTTCACTCTCTGTATAATGGGAGTTTCACTAGCACCTACCTCATTTGGTTTCTGTGAATTATGAGTTAACATTTCTGTAAAGTGCTTAAAGAAGTGAATTTTTATTATTAAATTTGGACCTTCGATTGTTTGAAGTGACTGGGGAAAAGTCTGGAGGGCAGGTCAAAGCAGGGGCCATCCTGTGGGAACATGGAGGGAAAGAGTCCTGGAGCCCAGATGAAGAATGGGCTTGTGGGAGGTGGGGGGTGGAGGAGAGAGGAACTGATGGAGGACCTAAATGACTTTTGGTGGGACCTGAACTTTTTGTGGAGCCCCGGTTTCTCTGGATTAAAAGGATCTTGGGTCATCTAATCCAACCAGGCCATGGAGCAGGCAGGAGTTTCCGGTCTCAGCCAGAGGCCCTGGAAGACCAAAAATTCCCTGGTTCCTAAGACCAGGGACACACTGCATTAAAATAAATGACATTTGGGCTGGAGTTGAGGGAGGTTCTCTTTGGCCTCTTGAAGAAATTGACAGCAGGGATATAGGGTCCAGATGCCTTTACACCTGACCTAAATTTGGTTTCATATTCTGTTCTCAGGAACAATACAAATCTGCAGCTGAACTGCATGAATTCCAAGCTGATGGCACATTGATAACGATAGCTAACATTTATGAGGGATCCTCATGCACTCGACACAATTCTGAGCACTCACTTGTATTAACATGTTTAATCTTTACATCATTGCTTTAACGGTATTAGCCCCACTTACCCAGGAGGAAATGTACACACTGAGAGCTTAAAACACTTGGCCACCATCATGCAGCAGATCGTGATTCAAGTCAGAGGGTGAGAACCAGATGCTCTGGCTCCAGGACCAGTATTCTTAACCACAATGGAAAACCAGTCATTATTTTCATTTCAAAAATAATTGAAATCATGTATTTAAAAATCTTAATTTTGTCTGAATATTTAACTGGATCTTTAGAGGTTTTAGAGAAGCAGGTTTATCTCATAGCTTATAGCAGCATTTTCTCAGAACCAAGTAGGGCCATCAGTAGCATCCTGCATTCCTCCAGCGGGTATCTGGGTGCTCATTCCATGCTAGGCATGGTATTAGGCTCTGGGGATGTTGCACAGAGTGACACAGACACAGTCACGTCCCCGATAGAGTTCTACAATCTGGCGAGGCAGAGATGCTAGTCAAATAGTCACACCAATATATAATCCACATCACCCTGAGTGCTGAGAAGGAAAAGCCCAAAATGCTCTGAGAGTACATGATGGGCAGCAGAAACTGCCCTAGACCGAGGGGTGGCAGGGGAGGAGGGAGGACATGGGTTGGGAAAAATTTTGCCTCCACATATGTAAATGAATGCTTTTCTTATGAAAGAACATGTTTTTCTAAGGTTATTTCTGTGTTAGTGTAAATAATAAACACAGACTCAAATTTTGCTCAGGGGTTCAATACTTAGACACAGAAAAGCTTCACAAAGAATCTTCTGAAACTGCATAGTCCCTGAATTAAGAGGTGAAAAATGCTTCTCTGGTGTCCAGAGTGAGCTGGCATGAGGAATCTTCATTGATCCCAGGACTCTCCAGTGCCATGCTCTCCTTTATAGAAGTGACAATTCCTACACATTTATGGCACACTCCAGTATTCAGTAGCAGAGTGATGTTAGGAGCCTTGGCTCTGGAGTCAGACTGACACATGGGGTAAGTTACGTAATTCCCATAGGCCTTGGTTTCTACTCTATCAAATGGGTTAATAATAGCATCTGCTTTCAGGTTAATGTGAAATGCAAATGAGATAACACATATGAAGCATCTGAGAATCACGCTGGACACAGCAAGTGTTCAACAAATGTTAGCTTGTATAGCCTCCAACTTTGGCCATGAAAAGTTAGGGCAGTGACATGAGTCTGTATTTATCTCAAGATATAACACGGAATTTCATTTCTTTCTATGTAAACCATTGCTTAAGTTGTTTCCACTCTTTGGTTTCCTTCTTTTCTTCCTTTCCTATTTACCTATCTATTTACATCATTTAATTCTATAAACCTTCAAGAAAAAGTTCACACTATATAAAATTGCTTGGTGTTTCCTATATGAAAAGAGAAGGAGAATCAATATAGAAATTGAATTCTGTTCATCATTCCCAATGGTTATTTAAAAAATTTACCCAGAGGGAGAAACAGAACTCTAAATATAAAAATCACATAGAAATTTCCATTTAGGGAGCCCTAAGTGCTTTATTTTGAAGGTATTATTATGATTGTGGAAGCTATTATTAAATTTCAGACACTGTGGGGTGGCAGGAAAACCCCCAGGTGAATTTTGCCCACAACCACTCTGGGGCCCAGGGGAGGAGGGGCCCATGAGTGGCCTTCCGAGACCAACCACACACTAAAGCTGACTCGGGGGTGGCTCCAGGCAGTGCATTTCAGAAATGCCTTTCCCTCTCCCCAAAGCAGTGATCAATCTATAAAGAGAAAGATGATCCTATGGGGGATTCCTGCCTAGGTGTGCCCTGGGTGTATAAAAGTGGTATCCAGGGTCCTGATCCTCTGAGGGCAGGAAAATAGCTCCTGCTCCCACAGTCTCTAAGAGAACACACTACCACTTATCTCTCACCCTCAACAATGGCTGGAATGCTGCCTCTCCAGGCAAAAATAATTGCTCACCATAATTATACTTGGCATTTGGGCAACATTTTATAGCCACTAATTAGTTAAAAGCATGCAGCACCTGTGAGACCAAGAAGGATCCTGGCTCTGCTTTGTTGAGGGGAAAGATGGGGTGGGTGGTAGGCCATCAGGTACAGCCTGAATCAGAGAGGCCCTGCTCCTGGCCCTAGACCAGGCACAGCAAGCTCTGGGCAACAGAAATGGGTTTTAGCTTTCTTTTCCCTCAGAAGACAATGAGATGATGGTTCCCTAAACTATTTCTTCTGCTACAGTAATGGAAATAAAAGCAGTACACTCTGAGCAATCTCTACATCAATTGGAAGCCCCGGTTAACTGATTGCCATGCACCTATTGAGCTCTACCTCTGCTAAACATCATGGGTAAAAGGCACGTCTCCATTCCTTCCCTCAAGGAGCACATAACCTAGCTGGGCTGGGGTGGAGCAAAATAACATACATGAAATAAACAAAGGGTAAGTTAAAGTGGAAAGAGCGACGTGCAATGGAGTTTACTGAAGATGGAATGAAGGAAGAACTTGTTGCTGGGAGTGCTGTGAGTGGACAACCTGCAGTTGTCACCTGCTCAGATATTTCCTCAACTGCAGAGAATGCCTTGCCCAAGCTCATGCTCCTTTCCACGGTGGCCCATCTAATGACTGGAAAATGCAGAAATATAAAGGCTCAGTCATCTCAGCCTATCTTGGGACAACTCTGAAGGGTTGTCCCCATGGGGTTGGCTGAGGCTGTTGTTGGATCTGTATTGCAGCTCTACCTTTTCTCCTTCCCTATTCTGGACCCTTTCCTTCCCTTCCACAAGTGTCCTTCTCAAAGTCACTCCTTAAGAAGCATATCTTGCATGCTAAGTTCTGCCTCAGAGTTCACTTTCCAGGGAACCCAATATTAGAAAGTTAGATAAGTGGACTTCCATTAGGGGCCCACTCTAGAAAATGGGATGTTGGATTTGGAAAAGACTAATCAGGCTTGGGTATATAAAACAGGTAGAAGCAAGGGAGAGGGTGGAGGCAAGAAGATCAGCTGGGAGGCCAAGAGATGAGGAGGGGCTGGACCAGGGTGATGGCAGAGGATGAAGAGAATCCATGAGCCAATATGAAGGAAGAAGAAAAGATAGGACTTGTTAGCAGATTATTTTCAGAGAAAAGTCAAAGATAAAAAGGTTTTAGTCTATTTTTAAAAGTTATTGCATAACAAAATAATCTTATTATTAGGATGGTTGTTGTGATAAATGTTGTTTTAAACTTGAATTTGAGTTGACAATAAGATTTCCAAGAGGAGATATCTTGTGGGTAGATGTATATACAAAAGAAATCAGTTTGGGAGATTTGTATTTGAATTTTCCAAAGATGGCCACAATATCTCCCATCCCACATGCTCTTCTACATTGTGAACTGGCCACTGCCTTCATTGAGAAGTGTAATCTAATTCTCCTCCCCTTGAATTTGGACAGTTTTTGCCTGATTCAGCTATTAATAATGGAGTATAGTAGAAGAGATGTTGTGTGATTTCTCAGGCTAAATCAGAAAAAGCCACACAACTTCTGCCTGGTTCTTTTGGAATGAAACCATATGCCATGTAAGAAGTCTGACCACCCTCAGTCTACTCTGCTGGAGAGGCCATGTGTAGCAGATAACAGCTGGGATCAACTGACAGTCATGTGAATGAACCACCTTGGATATTCAGCCCAGATGAGATGACTAAAGCCCCAGCCAACATCTGACTGCAACAATGTGGGAGACTTCAAGTATGAACCATCCAGCAGAACCCTTCCCAGATTCCTGACCCACAGTTGTTTTAAGCCACTCAGCACTGGGACAAATTCATTATATAGCAACAGTAAGGGTAAAAAGGTCATTAGCAGAGAAGAGAATAGAACCTCATCATTGTGTCCTGCACAATAACCTCCTATTCTCCAGTCCTGCTCTACCTCCCACCCCTGCCTCACCTCCCTCCCCCATCACCATCTACCTTCCGCATAGCTGCCAGGGATCCTTCTTAAGTACTTCCCAGCTAATATGATCAAATCACTCCCTTCTTGAAAATCTCCCATGGTTCCAAATTGCCTGCAAAGGTCCTCAGATTTCAGTATACATTATATGCAATGGTTAATTATGTGTGCCAACTTAAGGGTGCCCAGGCATTTGGTCAAACATTATTCCAGGTGGGTCTGTGAGAGTGTTTCTTTCTGTATGATATAGCCATTTGAATTGGTAGATTAAGTAATGGAGATTGCGTTCCCTGATGTGTGTGGGCCCCATCCAATCAATTGAAGACCTCAATAAAACAAAAAGGTTGAGTAAGAGGGAACTCCTCCTGCTTAACTGTTTGAGCTGGGATGTTGGTCTTTTCCCATGTTGGGACTTGAACTAAAAAACTGGTTCTTCTTGGGTCTCAAGCCTACTGGCTTTCAGAGTGAAATGAACATCGTGGGCTCTCCTGGGTCTCAAGCTTGCTGACTGCAGATCTTAGGATCTCTCAGCCTCCACAATAGCAGGAGCCAATTCCTTATAATAAATTACACACACATACACAGTCATGAGCTGAATTGTGATGTTTTGGTCAACAATGAACCACATATATGGTGATGGTCCCATAACATTAAAATACTGTATTTTTACTGTGCCCTTTTTGTTTAGATACACAAATACATTGTGTTACAATTGCCTACAGTATTCAGTACAGTAACATGCTGTAAAGATTTGTATCCTGGCCGGGTGCGGTGGCTCGCGCCTGTAATCCTAGCACTCTGGGAGGACGAGGCGGGCAGATTGAGCTCAGAGGTTCAAGACCAGCCTGAGCAAGAGCGAGACCCCCATCTCTACCAAAAATAGAAAGAAATGAGCTGGACAACTAAAAATATATAGAAAAATAATTAGCTGGGCATGGTGGCACATGACTGTAGTCCCAGCTACTTGGGAGGCTGAGGTAGAAGGATTGCTTGAGCCCAGGAGTCTGAGGTTGCTATGAGCTAGGCTGACACCACAGCACTGTAGTCCAGGCAACAGAGTGAGACTCTGTCTCAAAAAACAAACAAACAAAAAAAGATTTGTATCCCAGGAGCAATAGGCTATACCATACAGCTCATGTGTGTAGTAGGCTATACCATTTAGGTTTGTGTAAGTCCACTCTATGGTGTTCACACAATGATGAAATTGCTTAAGAACAATTTTTCAGAACATATTCCCATCGGTAAGTGATGCCTGACTGTGTGTGTTTATATGTATATATACGTATATGCATATATGTATGTATATATACATATATATACAAAATATATCTCCTATTGGTTGTTTCTCTGGTTTCTCTGGAGAACCCTGACTAATACAGGTGGGGTCCAGGAATTTGCTTTTTTTTTTGAGACAGAGTCTCGCTCTGTTGCCCGGGCTAGAGTGCCGTGGCTTGAGTCTAGCTCACAGCAACCTCAAACTCCTGGGCTCAAGCGATCCTCCTGCCTCAGCCTCCCGAGTAGCTGGGACTACAGGCATGCTCCACCATGTCTGGCTAATTTTTTTCTATATATATTTTTAGCTGTCCAGATCATTTCTTTCTATTTTTAGTAGAGATGGGAGTCTCGCTCTTGCTCAAGTTGGTCTTGAACTCCTGGCCTTGAGTGATCCTCCCGCCTTGGCCTCCCAGAGTGCTAGGATTACAGGCGTGAGCCACTGTGCCCAGCCCCAGGAATTTGCTTTTTAAAACAAGATCCCCAGGTGATTTTGATTTTGGTTCTGACACTGGTTGACAAACATTAACCTACAGAATCAATATTCTACTCCTTCTTTTGTTAAAAATAAAAAACTCATCATCACCCTCAAGAGAACAATGGCTTTGCAGAACCTCAGTACCGTCTATATTTGTCAGCCAGCTTTCCTAGTTTGCTTTAATTTCTGTAATTTGTATTATGAAAACAATTTTATTCTCATTCTTGATAAGTGTATAAAATCAAATCTATAAATTAATATTTTATGTAATGTGGTTTCAAATATGCATGTGCATAAAATTTATAAATTAAATAGTAACAGGAAAAAATATATTTTTCAGGAAAATGTTATTTCCATCACTACCCTCCCTTCCAAGCCCCCAGAGAATCAAATACTCTGCCCTGCTGTATTGGAAACTACTACTTTAGCCAGTGAGGGCTCTGTAAAAATCCCATTGGTGCTATTCTTTCTGCCTGGAAGGTGTTTTGTTCCTTTGACAAATATTTACTGAAAATTTAGCACAGGCTAGGCACAATGGTATGCAACATACCCCTTCCCCCATAAAGAAGTAATTGATTCTTTCTCTGAGGGCTACAGGTCCTGAGTGCACAATTCTATAATAGCCTCACCACTCCATGATAAAGTTAGCTGTCTCCTTCACTAGACTGCAGCTTCTTAGGTCAGGGACTACATCTTGTTCACCTTTGTGTGCCAGTCAGTGGCACAGGGCCTGATTCCCAGTATCAACTCAATTAATGTTGATGAATGAGTTAATAAACCAATGATGATAGCCCAGTGTCTGGCACATCACAGATGATCAATAAATATTGGTTGAAATGAAATTGAATTGAAAGTGCAGGTCACAGAAACGAGGGCAGAATTTCAAGAAGGAGAGGTTTGTAAACACTGCCAAAAAGATACCAAAAGATCAAGGAGAGTGAGCACTGGGGAAAAAAAAAGAAAAAGAAAACACTGAATTTGACAAAACAGAAGTTAATGTTAAATCCTAGAATTAATAGCAATTGACAAAATGCTTATCACAAAACCAACAAGTAAAGATTAGTAATTACCCTGAGTGTTTGTGGTACCTCTTTAAATCCAGTTACTGGGTAAATTCCTTTGAACTGCAGGTTAATTATGCTACATTCTTCACTACCTAGCCAGTTAAATAAAATGCCTACACATTGGCTATCAACATTTAAAGATCTTCCACTCACACTTGAATTTTAGATTTAACCACACAATTACCATTTCCATGAAAAGATGTGACTAAGGTGTTATTACCCTAGATACTTTCTCCCTCCATTCATTCAACAAAAAAGTATTTATTGTGTTACAAACTGTGCTGAGTAGAGTCCATTATTCAGCTAATGGTGCAACTTTCTATTTGTAGAGCTTGTTTGTGCTTGTGGCTCCATTTTTGAAATCTTAAATCCTAGACTCGCCTGGATTTCCAGGGCAGCTTAACTCCTGGGAAATTCCTCTTAGGAAACATTTAGAACTCTTCCTGCTATTTGCTGCTTCCAGAAATAGCACTAGCATGGGCATCCAGGGAATACCCCTTGAGTAGAAATGCTGCCCAGAGTATGTCCTGGGGAACCCTGGTTTACATCCTGTGGTCAAATCAGTTGAGGACTTCTTTACTCCAGGATTTGCCTGTCTTTTTGTAAGGGTGGAGAGCTCACTAGGCGCTCACGGCATGGGTAGAGAAAGAATCCTCACACAAAGATTAAGATATAAAGAAGTAAAAAGTTTATTTTACTTTATTGAGAAGGAAAGAACAGGAGAGAAAGAGAAAAGGGAAATGGCACGATACTGAGAGAAATTAGGGAGGGGTGTCAGCAGCTGAGGAAGAGCGGCTCAGGCTATTAAAGGGTAAAAATGGCTTTTTTTTTTCTTTGCTGCAGACTGATAACAGGAGGCAGCAGGGTACACTTTCTTCCTCTTTTTCCTGTTTCAGAGACTCTCTTATCTCTGGAATGTAGTCAGGCTGGTCTGATGAATGTAAAGGAAAATTTACACTCTTCTTTTGTCTGCTCACCTCCTTTTAGTTGCTGTGTAAACACTCTCAGCAGGTAATTAGTTAAGCTTAAAAGACAGGTAATTACGCTGCTGGTGGGACTGCAAACTAGTACAACCTCTATGGAAAGGAGTATGGAGATATAGCAAAGAACTAAAAATAGAAATACCATTTGATCCAGCAATCTCACTATGAGGCATCTACCTAAAGGAAAGTCATTTTATAATAAAGCCATCTGCAGTTGAATGTTTATGGTAGCACAATTCACAATTGTAAAGATGTGGAAACAACCCAAGTGCCCATCAATACATGAGTGGATTAATAAAATGTGGCATATGTATACCATGGAGTACTATTCAACCATAAAAAACAATGGTGAACTAGGACCTCTTGTATTATTCTGGATAGAGCCAGAGCCCATTCTTCGAAGTGAAGTATCACAAGAATGGAAAAACAAGAACCACATGTACTCACCATCAAGTTGGTACTAACCGATCAACACTTAGGTGCACAAATGGAAGCAATATTCACTGGGTGCTGGGCAGGTAAGATGGGAGTGGAGAGGATGGGTAAATTCCTAAGTAATGGGTGTGGTGTGCACTGTCTAGGGGATGGGCACCCTTGCAGCTCTGGCATGGGCAATGCAAAGACAATATATGTAACCAAAATGTTTGTACCCCCATAATATTCTGAAATTTAAAAAAAAAAAGAAAAAAAGAAAAGAAAAAAAAAGAAAAGGCAGGTAATTAATCTTGAAAACAGCAATAGAGGGAAGTTAAGGTAAGGTCCTCTTCGTTCAATCTTGTAGACAGCAAGTTACATAGTTATTTTCTCTGTTAGATAAGTCATTAGCAAAGCCATCCTTTCACTTTTCTCTGCAAAGATTCATGGGGGTAGGGATGGCAGCTTGGGTAACACGGTACAAAGTGTTTTCCAAACTCACTTAACTTTTTTTCTTGGGTTCATTTTATAGGATATTGGGAAATATTGCCATAGATTATGTTCATTCATTTACTCAACAAAAGTTTCTGCATGCCAATTATGTGCCTGGCAGTGTGCTGAGAACTGTGGTAAAAAGGTGACTAACCAGACATACAGGCCTGTCCTTGTGAAGACTTGGGGGGAGATAGACATGAATCAAATGCACTAAACTGTAAGTCAAATAATCACAACAAAGGTAAAACTGTAATTGTGAAGGTGCAAGAAAAGGCATATCCCATAGCCAAATGAGAGCCTATAATAGGAGGCTTCAGTCTGATCAGGGAAAGCTGCCCTGAGGAGGTGAACTGGAGCTGATCTGAAGCATGAGTAGGAGTTCACGTGCGGAGGATGGTGGAGAAGAGCACTTGCTCCTAGATGGGAGGGAGCTCCTAGATAGAAAGAAAAGCCAGTGGAAGGATGGGGAACAAAATGAGGCTAGAATGGTAGGAAAGGCTATGCCATATAGGGCCTTACAGGCCATGTTGGGAATTTTTGTCTTTACCTGAGGAGTAATGGCGCCATCAGATGTGTGTTTTTGAAAGATGATTCAAACTGCAGAGTGGAGAACTGATTGGAGGTGGCCGAGAGTGAACCTAGGTAAGCTGTTTAGAAGGCCATTAAAGTGGTTCAGGATCATGGTAACTTCTTGGCCCATGATGATGGTGGTGGAAGAGATGCTGAAAATAATTCATTCTCATGTGCCAAGATCAAGTCTCTCTTCTCAAATAAAGCAGCTGAACTCACCCAGAGCTGGCTTTGTAATAACTTATAGATACCCTGTCTACTTCACCAAAAATCTCCCCTTCATACCTGAAGGATTGGGGGTGGGGTGAGGAATGGAGTGGTCTGCTCTCACCTCAATTCATTCAAACAAGGCATTGTGTAGAAATGCTTTGAATTAATTGTTTTGGAAGGCTGGATTTCCTCAAAGCTGGTGTCTTCTAGCTAATAGTGGGCTCACAGAGGTAACTTGTGAGATCTCAGAAGTTGATTGCATTTGTGTAACAGACTGTGCTAAACACCCCAGAAAATATCTGTATCTGCCACTTTTGGTCCAGTTGAAACACAGTTGGTGACAGAAGCACTCACATTCCATCAACTCCATAACGATATCAGTTTTTATAGGTGGTGAAATGTGAGATGTGAGAGATAGGAAGACTACATAGAATATACCCTCACGAGCTCTTTAAACTGGAATTTCCAACAGACACTAGGAATAGCAAGAGGATTTTGCCTAATACCCAACAAAGAGCCACAAATCAGCCTTTTCCGGTCTCTGACTTTAGAAGCTTTGTCTAATAAGTGAGAGTCCCTGAATCCCCATCTCCTTTTCAAGACACCTAAGTTTTGCCTCTAAACTGCCTACAATCAAATGCAATATTAATACTCTCCTGTGGTTGCTATAAACTATTGAGGTTAAAGCAGCATTCTTAAAGCAGGCAAATATTAACATAGTCACTATATATTTCCCTGTTACATTTTTTTTTTTTATACAATTTTTTTTTTTTTTGAGACAGAGTCTGGCTTTGTTGCCCAGGCTAGAGTGAGTGCCGTGGCATCAGCCTAGCTCACAGCAACCTCAAACTCCTGGGCTTAAGTGATCCTACTGCCTCAGCCTCCCGAGTAGCTGGGACTACAGGCATGCACCACCATGCCCGGCTAATTTTTTGTGTATATATATATATATATATATATATATATATATATATTTTTTAGTTGGCCAGATAATTTCTTTCTATTTTTAGTAGAGACGGGGTCTCACTCTTGCTCAGGCTGGTCTCAAACTCCTGACCTCAAGCGATCCACCCGCCTTGGCCTCCCAGAGTGCTAGGATTACAGGCGTGAGCCACCGCGCCTGGCCTCCCTGTTACATTTAGTGACCTGAGGAATTGCCTGAATCACTTGTCAGCAAATTTTCCTTGTTAAAGTATTGTGCCTGTTCACAGCAAAGGAGGGGAGAATGGCAACCAGTAGTGTCACCCATAATACATAAAGATGACTTAAAATCAAATGCTTTGCTGGTTGTGGGGGACCCTCCATCATATTATTCTTAAATATTTACAAAATATATTAGATCTCTGAGCCTCAGTTTCTTTATCTGGAAGAAGGGGAATTATAAGCCTACCTATCTCCTGGCATTGTTGTGAGGGTAAAGTAAGTTAATGTGAGGAAAGTTTTAGCAGAGTGTCTAACACATAGTATGTGTTCACTAAAGGCTGGCTTTTATTTTTATTATCTATTGGTGAATAAATCATGTAATAAGATTTATTTGTTCACATCTCTACTTGTGGGAAGGAGAGCCTGCTGCTGAAGAGCCATTTCATTTCTAACAACCTGTTCACAAGGGATACAGTGGAAAGTGTCCCTTGGTGGCAGTCTGTGGATCTGAGTTCTGTTCCATGTCTTGCAAATTATGTGCCAAATTGGAAAAGTCACAGAACATAGCATTACAGGAATTTATGGGGGTAGATTCTGTCTATAGAACTTAGGACTTCAGAATGGTGCTACTGCTCCTTTCCTGTTGACTCTATTGCCTCCTTTAAAAACAAAGCAAACAAATAAATATCACCACCACCAATAACTGTAATTAGCCTCTCTTAGTTTCCTAATCTGCAATTATGATAATCATATTAACTCCTACGATTATGAGAACCAAATTAGATAATGTAAGTGAAATTATGAAATGACATGTTTTAGCTGAATCCTACTAAGTACCACGAGCTTTACATGCATTGTGCCATGCAATTCACCCAGTGGATAGTTGTAGAAGAAACTGCTAGTTGGGCCCAATGTCTGCTCTCTCCCCTTTTTCCTTAGAAATAAGACCTCTCTGCTTTTCACCTGGGCTTAAATAAATTAAAAATACACCTCCCAGGCCTCTCTTGCAGCTAAGTGTGACTAGTATCTCCACTTTTACAAGTAAAAGTGGAATGCTGCTGTTCTTCTCTTCTTCCCTGTTGGCTGACTGGAATGCTTATCATGGCTGGAACTTGAGAAACATAAAAATTGCAGACCAACAAAAGAGAAGAAAATGATCCATTCCTTCAAAGTTTTCTGAATGATTTAGAGGAAGTTAGAGGTAGCCCTTTACCTTTAAATATTTTAGCATATGTCTCTGAGATCAAAGGCATTTTCTTAATAACCATAGTATAATGATCAAAATCAGGAACTATAACATTAACACATTACTATTAACTAATTCACAATACATATTCAAATTTCATTAATTATCCCAGTACAGGTTGAGCATCCCTGATCCAAAAATATGAAATTCAAAGTGCTCCAAAATCCTAAACTTTTTGAGTGCCGACATGATGCTACAAATGGAAAATTCCACACTTAAGTACTTAACACAAACTTTGTTTCATGCACAAAATTACTTAAAATATTGTACAAAATTACCTTTAGGCTATAAGGTATATATAAAATACAAATGAATTTTGTGTTTAGATCTGGGTCCCATGCCCAAGATATCCCATTATGTATATACAAATATTCCAAAATCTGAAAAAAATCCAAAATCCAAAACACTTCTGGTCCCACACATTTCAGATAAGGGATGCTCAACCTGTTTTGTCCTTTATAGCTTCTTTCCCCATCTAAGATATAATGTAGCATCATGCATTGATTTTATTGACATGTCTCTTTAGTTTCTTTTACTTTGGAAGAAATTCAACATCTATTTATGATTAAAAACTTCTTAGCAAACTAGGAATAAAGTGAATTTCCTTAATATAAAGGTAATAAAAAAACATGAAATAAACATCATTTTAAATGGAGAAACATTAAAAGCATTCCCTTTAAAATTAAGCATAGGCCTGACACAGTAGTTCACGCCTGTAATCCTAACACTTTGGGAGGCCAAGGCAGGAGGATCTCCTGAAACCAGAAGTTCAAGGTTACAGTGAGCTATTATCTGGCCACTGCATTCCAGCCTGAGCTACCGAGTGAGACCTCGTCTCCAAAAAAAAAAATTAAAATAAAAAATAAACTAATAGGCCGGGCGCGGTGGCTCACGCCTGTGATACTAGCACTCTGGGAGGCCGAGGTGGGAGGATCGTTTGAGCTCAGGAGTTCGAGACCAGCCTGAGCAAGAGCGAGACCCCGTCTCTACTAAAAATAGAAATTATATGGACAGCTAAATATATATATAGAAAAAATCAGCCGGGCATGGTGGCACATGCCTGTAGTCCCAGCTACTCGGGAGGCTGAGGCAGTAGGATCGCTTAAGCCCAGGAGTTTGAGGTTGCTGTGAGCTAGGCTGATGCCACGGCACTCACTCTAGCCTGGGCAACAGAGTGAGACTCTGTCTCAAAAAAAATAAATAAATAAAATAAAATAAACTAATAATATAAGAGTGCTCATTACCATTCTTTCTATTTAACATTATATCAAAGATTCAAGTTAGCACAATAAGACCAGGAAAAAAAATCATAAGGATTGGAAAGAAAGAAACACTCTTATTATTTATAGATGATA
>CM052444.1:25246425-25259306 GCA_028533085.1 Varecia variegata
GATCCACCCGCCTCGGCCTCCCAGAGTGCTAGGATTACAGGCGTGAGCCACCGCGCCTGGCCAAGTGGCTGCATTTTGAATCACTGACAACAGACAAATAAAAAGGATAACTGAAGAAAACGGACACTATTAACAACAGTAACAAACCATAATAAAAGACATGCAAGAGTACTGATAAAAGTATAAAAACTTTGCTAAAAGAAATTAAATAAGACAATTAAATAAAAACATACTGCTATTCACTGAGAGGAAGACCTTGTATAAGGAAAAAGACTTTTTTAAATAATACTTTTTAAAAAGGAAAGCTTTTTTATAATTTATAAGAAAAAATAAAAGTTTAATAAAGGCAAATCCTGGTGGCAGGGTTGGAGGAAGTGATGAGGATTCCTTACACAAGATACAAAAAGTGCTAACCATAAAAGGTTGATAAATTCAATCTTATTTAAATTAAGGACTTCTATATATTAAAAATCAACTTAAATTAAGTGAAAAGATAAGCCACAACTAGAAAAAGATATTTGCCACACATATATCCTACAAAGAAATAGAATCAAGAATATATGGAAAACTCCTACATATATAAGAAAGATACAACTTAATAGATGAGCAAAAGAGATGAATAGTTCATAGATGAAGAAACATATATGGCCAGTAAACTTATAAAGAGATATGCAAATTTACAAGTAATCACAGAAATACAACATTGAAACCATAGTGAGATTCTGTATTTACCCCATTTGTTTGGTTAAAAAAAAGGTATAAAATGCCAGTGACATGGATCAATAAGATCTCTTATACTTTGCTGGTGAGATTGTAAATTGCTAAAAACCACTTTAGAAAACAATTTCACATTATCTTGTTAAATTGAACGTTCAACATAACCTTTAATCCAGTAATTCCACTCCTAGGTATTCCTCACCCTCCACCTCTCCATCCTATGCCAGACAAAGTCTTCCATGTGTGCCTCAGGACACATGAATAACAATCTTCATAGTAGCACTGTTCATAATGGCACAAAAAGTAGAAATTATTTATATGCCCATCAAAGAAAGAATATATATATAAATGATGGTCTATTCAATATAATGGAGATTTTACAGCAATGGAAATAAACTATGTATAAGCTATGTATGATAGCATGGAAGAATCATAGTAATACATGGTAATATACAGAATGAAAAATGCAAATCTCAGAAGATTACATGTACATAAAACATATAGTATGTTATTCAAATATAAGTTCATATAATGCTAAAAACAAGTGAAACTAAAATAGTATACTTTTAAGGTATGTGTGTAGGCACACACACACACATATACGTTCTTTAAAATTCCTTTAAAAAATTCTTTAAAGTCTTTAAAAAAGCAAGGATTGCTAAATATTAGATTCAGGATATCTACAATGGTGGGCAGTGTCCAAGACAGAGGAGCAGCATTTAGGTAGAGGTAAATTATTGGTAATTTCTATTTCTTTGAGTGCTGGATTGAGTGCTAGGTTCATGGGTATTCACTATGTCGTTAATAAATACTGAAAAGTTGAAAGGCCCAAAGACAGACCATTGATGATTGTGTGTCATGAACTAAAGATTATAATTAAGCTAATTCTATGTACCCAAGTTCAAAGAGAAAATATATTAGTTATAACAAACATTTATATTGTGTTTACCAGTGCCTGACACCATTCTAAGCTTGTGGTATGTTTTTTTTTTTTTTAATTTTAATTATTTGTTTTTCTCTTTTTAGCAAGGCACCTTCCAGTGGAGCATGGCCTTGTTGTATGTTTTAACCCATTTAATTCTTCCAGTGAAAAGATTCTATGATTATTCCCATTTTATAGAAAAGAAAACCAAAGTCCCAAAGAGGTTAAGAGGAACTCCTCTGAGCCCCAGAGCAGAGCTGGGATTTTATCCAGCCTGGCTGGTTCCATAGCTTGTACTTTTATTCACTACCCTACAAGGTGTCTATGTAAATGAAAGAGACAATTATATTAGGACTTAGTTATGTAGAAGTTAGAGTGCTTTCTATAACAATATTAAAGGAGGAACTGTATACACAGCTTTGTAAGTATACTAATAACCATTGAATTGTATACTTTAAATGGGTGAACTTTATGATATATAAATTATATCTTAATAAAGCCGTTTTAGAAAAACCCACCAACCACAAATAAATAAGTGACTTTAGAATGCAAACTGGGTCCCCTAAATGATTGTTTGCTATTTTAGGGATTTAATATATGTCTACGGGTAAAATACACACTTTTTATTTAAGCCAAACTAAATAAACCTCACTGTCATGAGACCACTCACTTTATGAAGGAAGATGAAATAGAAAATTTTCTTTCTTTTTTTTTTTTTTTTTAACAAGTACTAGGAGCAGCAGAGAAGCCAGAAAATTTTAATCTATTATTATGGGTGGGAAAAATTTCCAATTCCCAGCTTTAGCGTTTTTGCATCTGCCAGGAAACCAAATGACTCTCAGCTCCCAAGATAAATTTCATATTGCAATCATAATTGTCTGCATGTGTATTGAGGACACACAAACAATAAAACCTAGGAAAGAAGAGGGTGGAAAGAAGACATCTGATTGAAACACACTGATATATTTTAATTGTGCAGTTTTCTTCCATGTGTATAACTTTTGCTTTTTCCTTTTAAACCTAAAACTGATTTTAAAGGAGATAGAAAAAAGCACCTCATATATTAATAGAAAGCTAGTCGTGAGTACTGGGCTGTGTCCTCAGGGCCTTCAAGTTGTACAGCTCCAAGGGGCCAACACTGATGCCAACAGGGGCTATGGCAGCTTTTTCTCAAAACTATTTCTTGGTTTTTGGCAGGGCACTAAAGGACAGATTGATCAACATACTGCCATGATGCTCAGAGAATGTTGGTAGCTTAACTTTGTTTTCATGACCACTGAAAGATCCTCCTCACCCAGGTCGGCTGTCCTCACAAATCTGGCCATTGAACACAAGGAGACTAGATGAAAATGTGGATTATACCTCAACAACTCCATTGCCTACACCAAAAGAAAGGTTAAAAGTCTTGGCCCTCTAAACCATGGGTCACTTTTATCCACTTTTACACATGCCCTCTCTAAAGCACATGTGTAAACATAGGCTGATAAAACCTAAGCAACTTCATGCTTTAAAGAACACAAAGGACAACAAAATTAATAACTATTTTAACCACAGCATAGATCCAACATACTGTCATTATTCAGTTCTGTCATAGACACACACACATATCACAGGGTACGTTTTCGCTCTGTTCCTGGCAATGGAATCTAGGCCTTTCCCATCTAACCATTAAACTTACTAGTCTTGGATTGAACTAGGCTATCAGGCCCCTTAAGCAAGCCTTCCTACTACAGCCAGCTGTGGGCAGTAGCTTCCATCAAGCTCCCTGGTATTTCAAGTGGGAAGCCACTAAGCCTGGCATGCCTCAAGCATTGCCACACGTACTGGTACCCGTTCAGCTCCCTGAATTCTCTCCCACAATCCCTATCATGAGGTTTGAGAAACTATACTGATTTGGTCTTATCTTTTTCTCTGATCAGTGAGTCACCTAAGCAGATCAATTTAGGCCAAAAATAGTCATTCTGGAGCCTGGTTTATCTGGATTGGGTACTGCATTGAGTAAGATAATCAGATAATGGCTTAACTTCAATTTCCCTTTGTGTTGTATTAGTATAACCTTGAAAAAGATTAAAAACTCCTATGTAAACCCTTTATTTTGTGCTTTTACAAATAATGTGTTTGTGTGTTTTTATCCCCAACATCCAGATTTTTATCTTTAAATACCATTTCCCACTAAAAGGAATCAGAACTCTGTGGAGAAATGGCTGATTCTGTGTCTGGGAAATGTATCAGGTAAGTCTGGAACAAAATAACCCAAAGGGAAGAGTGGGAAGAAGGACGTGTATGGAACAAGACTGACATATCTAATTGTTGAAATAGGGTGTTAGGTAAATGGGAGTTCTTTATAATGTTCTATCTTTGTATATTTTTAACTTTTTCCATAAAAATAGTTTAAGGAAACTAAAAATAGTTATTTTTTAATTGAAAGAGTAATAGCATGCACATGGCAAAACAAAAGCTTTCTTTTAAGCATGCATACAAAGAAAAGTTAAGTCTCTCTCCCACTCCAGACCCTCAGCCTCCCTCCTCAGGACAATCCTAGTAACGATTTCCATGTTATTATTCTCAAGGAGTTTGCGTGAAAATATAAAAAATATGTACATACACATAAATAATACATATAATTTTAAAAACCACAAATGGTAGCATATTATTTATACACACTATTCTATGCCTTATTAAGTTTTATTTTAGTAGCCCATTTTAATACAATGAGTATGTTTACACACATTAAAATATTGTGGATTTTTGTGCTTTACATATTGGGCTTCTTTCAAGTTTCTTTGATCTAATCAAGAAATAAAAGGCTCTTAACTTTAAATTCCTCAGAATTATTTACAAAAAGGATGGCTCAGGCGGAGCTAAACAGGCTGCAGTCCCTAATTTTAAATCTTCAAGTTTAGACCTGGCACGGTGGGGCTAATGCCTGTAATCCTAGCACTCTGGGAGGCCGAGGCAGGTGGATCGCTTGAGCTCAGGAGTTCGAAACCAGCCTGAGCAAGAGGGAGACCCCCCCATCTCTACTAAAAATAGAAAAAATTAGCTTGGCGTGGTGGTACACACCTACAGTCCTAGCTACTTGGGAGACTGAGGCAAGAGAAAAGCTTGAGTCCAGCAGTTTGAGGTTGCTGTGAGCTGGGCTGACGCCACGGCACTCAAGCCCGGGCAACAGAGTGAGACTCTGTCTCAATTAAAAAAAAAAAAAAAAAGTCTTCAAAACGGTTTCAGTTTTGGGGACATTATTGTTACCTTGAAAAATGTCATGTTTAAAAACACCTCACATCCTCTGCTATAGATTGGATCTTCAGAATTGTGGTTGAGGACAGGATCAACACAAGAATCCTCATAAACTCGGCCCCTGCCCAAGCTGGGATACTGAAGAAAGGCATCACTTCTGACCAACTCAGCACTACCTCCCTTCAAAAGACGGTGGGAGCCAGGGCATAGGCTGTACCAGTCTAAACTCTATCATGGAAAGAATTAAAGTTGAGTTTCGAAGCGGATAATGACTGAAGGATCCAAACGAGGTGGACTGAGAGGCAACAAGGCTGCTGTACTACAGGTTCTAATATAGAATACCTGGGACGTCAGGGGGTACAAGAAGCCACACACAAAAAAGTGACATATATGCACGGAGCATAAATTTCACTTATTTTCAGGGTAGAAGCATTACATATAAAAATAAACATAGCTATATTACTCGACAACACAATAAAAAATCAATTGGACTCGCGACAAGAAACAGGCCGCCCTGAGACACGTCCGCAGCGGCTAGACAGTTCCGGCCACGCCCGCGGGCCGCAAGACTCGGAGCATTGGTCACTCCCCTCGGTTACCACGGGTGCTTGGGTGGGAACGGAAGCGCCCGGGAGAGCCAGACTCCCTCGTAAGGGCTGTGTCTTCGCTGCGCTGCTTCCTAGCACTCGGAGTCCACCGCCCCAGAGAGTCAGAGTAACCTGGGGCTTTGTGAGCCGCGAACTCCCGGCCCCGTCGGCCCCAGTGACCGCGGGTGGCGCTTTCTCGGGCAGAGCGGGCGGGGCTCTTTCAGGCTTTGCACGCAGCGGCCAGAGATACTAGGATGGTGTCTGCTGGGCGCCTCGGGACGGCTTCCTGAGGAATTCGACAGCCCGACAGCCGAGGGCTAGCCCAGCCTTTTGTCCGGCACTGGTAGGACGGTGGGCAGAACAGAAGTTTCCAGCTCCAAGACCCGAAGCACAGCCAAGTACGCCACGGGACCAAACAAATGTTGGAGGGGAGAACGCCGAAAGCGCAGGGAGGCGGAGCTGGCTAACGGTCACTCTCTCGCGACATCTAAGTGTCGTCGCAAAGCAAGCGCGTGTTCTAGTCTTTCACCTTCAGGCAGCCTCCTCGGTATATGGGAAGCGAATGATGGACAGTTATCTCAGCCTATCAACTTCCTTGTCAACACCCAATCAGATTCAAATTTCTTTTAGCCGCCGCAGGAGTTGGGAGAAGGAGGTCGAAAGAGGGAGCACTACCTTTCTCGCGAGATCGCGGTGAGCCGGCCTCTCAGGAAAAAACGCCAGAACGGATGGCTCAACTTCCCAAATAGTGGGTTAAAGGACGGGGTCACAAACCAATGAAAGGGATGCGGAGGCGGGATCGTTGCTTTCACCGCGTAAGAAGTACCGTTACAGAGCAGACTTTTTGTCCAATCAACGCCTCCAGACCTTGGGTCAGGTGACCGTAGAGTGCGAGGGGCGGAGCTACAGCCTGGCGCGAGAAACCGTTAAGATAGACAACGAATGTAACCAATAAGGTACTCCGACTGGGGCGTTGGGAACCCAATAACAGTGGTTGGGCGGGCGCCTTCCCGGAGCGCGGGGAGCTGTAAAGACAGACAAATGGTTTTCCCAATGAGACTGTAGAAGACAGAGCGAATAGACCAATGAGGAGTGCGGGGCGGGATCCTTTGCCGCGGCGGAGTCCAAGATGGCGGCGTGCGGTTCCGCTGTGTGAAACGAGCGCGGGGCGGCGGGTTAATCAGCTCCGCGGAGACGACCTCCGACGACCCGCAACAATGAAGGGAAAAGAGCGCTCGCCAGTGAAGGCCAAACGTTCCCGTGGTGGTGAGGACTCGATTTCCCGCGGGGAGCGGAGCAAGAAGTTAGGGGGCTCTGGTGGCAGCAATGGGAGCAGCAGCGGAAAGACCGACAGCGGCGGCGGGTCGCGGCGGAGTCTACATCTGGACAAGTCCAGCAGCCGAGGTGGCAGCCGCGAGTATGACACTGGTGGGGGCAGCTCCAGTAGCCGCTTGCATAGTTACAGCTCTCCAAGCACCAAAAATTCCTCGGGCGGGGGCGAGTCGCGCAGCAGCTCCCGGGGTGGAGGCGGGGAGTCACGTTCCTCAGGGGCCGCCTCCTCAGCTCCAGGCGGCGGGGATGGCGGGGAATACAAGACCCTGAAGATAAGCGAGTTGGGTTCTCAGCTAAGTGACGAGGCGGTGGAGGACGGACTGTTTCACGAGTTCAAACGCTTCGGGGATGTGAGTGTCAAAATAAGCCATCTTTCGGGTTCTGGCAGCGGGGATGAGCGGGTAGCTTTTGTGAACTTCCGGCGGCCAGAGGACGCGCGGGCGGCCAAGCATGCCAGAGGCCGCCTGGTGCTCTATGACCGGCCTCTGAAGATAGAAGCTGTGTATGTGAGCCGGCGTCGCAGCCGCTCTCCTTTAGACAAAGATACTTATCCTCCGTCAGCCAGCGTGGTCGGTGCCTCAGTAGGCGGTCACCGGCACCCTCCTGGGGGTGGTGGAGGCCAGAGATCACTTTCCCCTGGTGGCGCTGCCTTGGGATACAGAGACTACCGGTTGCAGCAGTTGGCTCTTGGCCGCCTGCCCCCTCCTCCTCCGCCACCATTGCCCCGAGAGCTAGAAAGAGAACGAGACTACCCGTTCTATGAGAGAGTGTGCCCAGCATACAGTCTTGAGCCAAGGGTGGGAGCTGGGGCCGGTGCTGCTCCTTTTAGAGAAGTGGATGAGATTTCACCTGAAGATGATCAGCGAGCTAACCGGACGCTTTTCTTGGGCAACCTAGACATCACTGTGACAGAGAGCGATCTAAGAAGGGCTTTTGATCGCTTTGGAGTCATCACAGAAGTAGACATCAAAAGGCCTACTCGCGGCCAGACCAGTACTTATGGCTTTCTCAAGTTTGAGAACCTAGATATGTCTCACCGGGCCAAACTAGCCATGTCTGGCAAAATTATAATTCGGAATCCTATCAAAATTGGCTATGGTAAAGCTACACCCACCACCCGCCTCTGGGTAGGTGGCCTAGGACCTTGGGTGCCTCTTGCTGCCCTGGCGCGAGAGTTTGACCGGTTTGGCACCATACGCACCATCGACTACCGAAAAGGTGATAGCTGGGCATATATCCAGTATGAAAGCCTGGATGCAGCTCATGCTGCCTGGACCCATATGAGAGGCTTCCCACTTGGTGGTCCAGATCGACGCCTTAGAGTAGATTTTGCAGATACAGAACATCGTTACCAGCAGCAATATCTGCAGCCTCTGCCTTTGACTCATTATGAACTGGTGACAGATGCTTTCGGACATCGGGCACCAGACCCTTTGAGGGGTGCGCGGGATAGGACACCACCTTTACTATACAGAGATCGTGATAGGGACCTTTATTCTGACTCTGATTGGGTGCCGCCCCCACCCCCAGTCCGAGAACGCAGCACTCGGACTGCAGCTACTGCTGTGCCTGCTTATGAGCCACTGGATAGCCTGGATCGCAGGAGGGATGGCTGGTCCTTGGACCGGGACAGAGGTGATCGAGATCTTCCCAGCAGCAGAGACCAGCCTCGGAAGCGAAGGCTGCCTGAGGAGAGTGGAGGACGGCATCTGGATAGGTCCCCTGAAAGCGACCGCCCACGAAAACGTCACTGTGCTCCTTCTCCTGACCGCAGTCCAGAATTGAGCAGTAGCAGGGATCGTTACAACAGCGACAACGATCGATCTTCGCGTCTTCTTCTCTTGGAAAGGCCCTCTCCAGTCAGAGACCGGCGAGGTAGTTTGGAGAAGAGCCAGGGTGACAAGCGAGACCGTAAAAACTCTGCATCAGCTGAACGGGATAGGAAGCACAGGACAACTGTTCCCACTGAGGGGAAAAGCCCTCTGAAAAAAGAAGACCGATCTGATGGGAGTGCACCTAGCACCAGCACTGCTTCATCTAAACTGAAGTCCCCTTCCCAGAAGCAGGATGGGGGAACAGCCCCAGCAGCAACAGCCTCTCCCAAACTCTGTTTGGCCTGGCAAGGCATGCTTCTACTGAAGAACAGCAACTTTCCTTCTAATATGCATCTGTTGCAGGGTGACCTCCAAGTGGCTAGTAGTCTTCTTGTAGAGGGCTCAACTGGAGGCAAAGTGGCCCAGCTCAAGATCACTCAGCGTCTTCGTTTGGACCAGCCCAAGTTGGATGAAGTAACTCGACGCATCAAAGTGGCAGGGCCCAATGGTTATGCCATTCTTCTAGCTGTGCCTGGAAGTTCTGACAGCCGGTCCTCCTCTTCCTCGGCTACATCAGACACTGCCACCTCTACTCAGAGGCCGCTTAGGAACCTTGTGTCCTATTTAAAGCAAAAGCAGGCAGCCGGGGTGATCAGCCTCCCTGTGGGGGGCAACAAAGACAAGGAAAACACCGGTGTCCTTCATGCCTTCCCACCTTGTGAGTTCTCCCAGCAGTTCCTGGATTCCCCTGCCAAGGCACTGGCCAAATCTGAAGAAGATTACCTGGTCATGATCATTGTCCGTGGTGCGTCCTAAAGTCCATGTGTAACTTGTATTTACTACTTTGACATGGTTCCTGTTTTGTGATATGTAATGGGATACAGCATCAGATGAAATTTTCTTTTTTAATTAGTTGTTTAGTTGTAGCTTTTTCTTTTTTATATTTTTGTAAACCTCTTTAAATAGCAGTCAGGACAGTTTAGCTATTAAGTGAAAGGGATGCCCCGCAGGCAGATGGATTTGCTTTAATTAGGAGTTCCCACCCTTATTAGTAACTTTTTTCCTCTTTTTCTTTAGTTTTTTTTTTTTTAACCTGAGCTTCAAAAAAAATCCTCAAAGTTACAAAACTAAAATTTTGAAGTCAGAATTTGGAGAAAAGAGTCAAGTGTGTAAAAATGGTGATGTCCACCTAAAAATGGCTTAATTGGTGTGTAGGTAAATAATTCTTGTACCAGAAATGTTATTTGTGTGACTAAAATTTGATCAGGGATCTCAAAAGTATAAGCTGGTAAATTGTATAGCAGTGTAATTATTTTAATCAGGTATTTTGAATATTTCTCTTAGGATACAGTTTATTCCCAGAGAGTTTGCTTTAACATGCATTTTTTTTTAATCATTAGTTCTTGAGTTCTGTATCCCATATATGCACTTTTGGTTTGTAGCTGTAACTGTTCAGTAAAAATTGAGGACTGTGTTACAAACCATATGTCTTATGCTTACACTAGTATGCAAGAAGTGAGTAGGTGCTTTTAAAATCAGAATTCTTTGGTCAGTTATTGGTGCGTGGTGTTTTTACTGACTTTTTCAGAGGTGTAGCAGATACAGTTCTCATTTAATTGTGCATATTTCAAAACTAAGTATTCATCAAAGATGAGTTTTTGTATCCATTCAAATTTCTGGTTTCAATAATAGAAAGAAGAGTTGTCTGCAGGCTCATAAGTCATCTTTTGTTTCAGTGGGCATTAATTAGCCATATCTGGATTGCAGAATTTTTTTTAAAGTCATCAGAAAATGCCTTTGACATACTCCTTTAAAATTTTGCTTGTATTTTTATATCTAAACAGACATTACATTATTGAAAATGTTTTGAATTATCTTTGAAATTTCATGTTCAGTATTTTCACTGGTGTCCAGCCACAGAGAATTGAAATGTCAGTGTAGGGAAGCCCTTTTTTATTGTTTTGTTTTCCCAGACACCTGGAATTAATACAAGATCATTTAACCCACCTTCAGTGTTTTTTTCCAAAGCTGACAATGATAATGACTTTTGCTTCTCAGCAGGGCTTCTACAGCTTAATAGTGATGGATGATTTCTTGCTTTTTGTTTTTTTACCTACTCCTACACCCCCACTTCTAGTTTGTCAGGTCTTTAGTAGTAAGTATATTTTTCTCCCTTGGGTTTTTGTTTTTTGTTTTTGTTTCCCCCCCCCCACACACACACAGTTTGATCTCCCTTGATTTAAACGCTGAGGACTTCACCTCAGGCCCTTGATATTTAATTATGATTAGAAACTTTAGGACTTTCTGGATCATAGTCATGTTTCTATTCTGTGAAAGTGACTTATTCAAAGCCTGGCAGAACCCAGCTGTTTTCTTTCTGTTATCAAAGCTGGTGGTTTTGAAATAGCACCAATAATAACCCAGGGAAATGTCATATAATTTTTATATTCCATTATGACAGGTGTCTAATGCATGTCAGCACGAAAGCCTCATCACTGCTGTGTCATCCCTTTGGGTTTTCGCTGTGCATTTATAAGTTTGGAGGTTTTTGTGGGGTTTTTGTTTGTTTTTAAACTGGAAAAACTAGCTATTTTGAGAGAAGGAAGGTATTAGCCTATGAGCACAAAGGTCATGGATGTGCCTGTAAGGGAAAATACCTGAAATCCTACAATTAAGACTTGATGCTTTTTGCTTTCAAAAAGCAGTGCTTGGCGTAAGAGTAGACACCTGTTCAGAAACTAATGCAAGTGTAGAGTCTATGCATACATGGGCTCAAAGTACAATTTGTCACTAGATGTATTTTTCCAGTTTAAATAATCTCACTAACCATTAACTTTTGAATATCTTTTGATAAGATGGTTGGACAAATGATTTTGCTCTTTCGGAGAGTGAAGTCTGTGACATCTAATTTTACGATAATCCAAAATGTGTGTGGTTTTTCCCTTTTTTCTTTTCCTTTTTTTTAAGTTGGTGTGATAGCTTACTGAAGAGTACTGTGGTTTTTGCTCCATGTTTGTTTGAATCCTTATCTGACATTGCTGCATTTGTTAGATCTGGGCAATTTGTGCTTCTATGTTTTTGAAACAGTGGCTCGTTACCATTTCTAAATGTATGTATTATAAACTAATTATGTTTAGTTTGGTGCTTACCTACAGAGTGCCATCGTCCAGATGAATCTCTTATATGTGTTGCCCGTTCTCTTGTGCGGGTTCATAGTATCCATAAAGTATCTACTTAAGCCTTCAGAATTTGAATGAAAGCAAAAGTCTAAAACTGGTTCTAATTGTCATTAGCCAGAATCCCAACATTGGGTGTTCTTTGTAACAACCAATTTTTTTTCTTTTTTCTTTAATTATTTTAATATAGTTGATTTTTCTGGAACATAGTTAAAATGAATGGGAAGAAAATTTCTTCAGTGTATCATTTAATGACTTATTAAGTATTATTGGTAAAAACAAGATAATTAAGACTTTTAGATCGCAACTTTGAAAGTTTATGGAAAAGCAAGCAATCACTCAGCACCTAGCCAATAAATAGTTCCACTTAATTTTTTGGTATTATTTTGTTGATTGTAACTGGGATTCCCATAAAGAATTTTCAACACGAAAATTTAAATTCCTGGTTTAAGATGTGTACTTTGACTCTCAACTGAGAGTGGATAGAGTTTTTCTTTAAACTATTACATGTTAAAATGTCCTCCTCTGGCTGTTATAAGCTTTTGTCACATTTTGAAGGTAAAATATACTCTGGCCCTTCTTGACTCACTTAGATCATTTGAAGTACAGTAATGAAAGTCAGATGTTTGGTGGTTGCTTTCAGGGTCAGACATTGTTTAGGTTTATTTAAGAGCTATATTAGCAGGTTTTCACTGATAATGCTTTTTTTTTTTTTTTTTTTAAATTTAAGTCCACTTGGTTTAGACAGTGAAATTGCTTATTATGCAGGTACAGCCTGAACTGCAGTTTGTGTCCATATAAGAACCATTCACCAAAAACTCTGTGGTAACAGAATTAGGAAATCCTCTTGGGAAGAGGGCCTTAATGACCTTTTATGTGAAAAAAATTCCTGGAGAGAATTTCTGGACATTTTTTTTTTTTCCTCTCTCTGCCACAGTGTTTGGTTTTGAGATAGGAGTTAGGTATGAGAACAAGAAGAGATGACAAGTGGAGCTGACCCTGTTATAGTGGTTATGGTGGTGTCCCTAAAGGGAGAAAATGGTTTCAGTTAACCACAGTGAAATGTTAAGCTTAATGAAGAGTTTTATATGAATGA
>CM052444.1:25259806-25281275 GCA_028533085.1 Varecia variegata
AATTTCTGGACATTTTTTTTTTTTCCTCTCTCTGCCACAGTGTTTGGTTTTGAGATAGGAGTTAGGTATGAGAACAAGAAGAGATGACAAGTGGAGCTGACCCTGTTATAGTGGTTATGGTGGTGTCCCTAAAGGGAGAAAATGGTTTCAGTTAACCACAGTGAAATGTTAAGCTTAATGAAGAGTTTTATATGAATGATCTAAACAGAGTTGAAAAGTGAGAGTCCTGAAGTGCTCTTTGGCTGTTTAGCAATTATTTGTATGAGTGTTTTCTTAAAATAACGGCTGCTGTCTTTGGTAACACAGATGAAGGTGGATTTTTAAACGACTTTGTATCTTGACCCCTTTCTACAATAATAGTCTGTGTTGCTCCATATAAATTACAGAATGACAATAGATGGGGTAAAAGTTCGACTAAACGTCACCTTTTTATGGTTTTACTTTTTAAGTTATATTTAGAATATATTGATAGATTATAAATTGATTGTGAACTTGCTTTTTTTGAATTTTTTTTGACATGTTTTACTCAGTTAAATGAGTAGAAAGGATATTTTCAGTCCTATAATCCTCAATTGCAGTCTTTAAAAAAACCCCACCGTATTGTTCTACTTGTTATTTGTCCATTCATACAGTAAATTCATTTGAAGGTTTGTGCCAGTGGGTATTATTGGTGCTTTTTGAAGTCGAGGTGGACTATTCAGGAAGGTCTTGTTAATGTTATGTTCATCTAAAATGGCATAGGGGAAATATATATATTTTTAATATTGTAAACATTTGTACTGAATAACCTTTTTTTCCCCCCCGCAAGCAAAACTGGTGAACAGCGGATGAAGATTTGGAATTCAAAGCTATAATGGACCTTTTTGAAGAGAAGTTGTGGCTAATGTGGAGTTTACATGGGCCGCTGATGGAAGAAAGCTAATCTGTTTAGTATTTGTGCATTTTACTAAAATGGCAGCTTAAAGTTGTGTATCTGCTATTGTGATGCCAATGCCGGTGTTTTAAGTGGAAAAAAATGACCTCTTTGCTTTGTGCTGTGTACACAAGATTTCTGGAAAAGTAAAGAAAAACCCTTTTTATGGCTCACACAGCTTAAAAGTAGCTGTCACTCAAACATGCGCTCACAGTTGAGCTGCTTTTGTTTTATTCTAAATAAATTGTTTCTTTTGAGGAAAATGTTTTTCTGCCTGGAAGTGAATTGACGGCAAACCTTTGACCCCTTTGTTTGCAGCTGAGGGGGTACTTGCTGCTGCTCAGATCTTGTATGTCTTGAGCAAGAAGCAGGGAGACCATCAATTTCATTTTGACTATCAAGGTGTGTCAATTCTGAAGGATCACTAGTGTTACTGTGACCCCCTTTGTTTGCAGTGAAGGGGATCATTTGCTTCTCGGTCCTCAACGTGATGAGGAAATGGTGCTGTTTGCTGGCACGAAAGAAGCCGGGGCAAGCACCCTAAACCTCACCACAGTGCACGAGTCGGGGGCTTTGCTGGTTTGAAGAGCCGGAGTTGCTGAAATTTAAGTTTTGATTTATTTTGTTCACCCATCACGTTTGGCCTTAGTTTCGTTTTTAATTTGAAGAAAAGTTTGAAATTGCTTTATCTTGCACTTAACATTTGCACCAAATTGCCAAAAGAAGGAGAAATGTTCCGTTTGCCTTTTAAATGTTAATGATGTTAATAAAGCCTTTCCTGACACATTTGAGGAGCTCCTCCATCTCCAGGGGCTTCTTACCAGAGTTATGCAGTGATGGGTTTAGTTCTGAATGGATGAAGAGTTCCTGAGAGCTAGCGTTTGTAATTAGAACCGTTACTTGGTATCTGTGCCTTATTTGACCTGTGGTTCCACATGCCTTGGATGTGCATGCACCGTGACGGTTTCATAGGTACGAACGCACACTCAGGCCCAGTCACTTCGGTTGGTAGTACAGATTGTGAGGAAAAAATGGAGGCATCCTTAAGGAGGAAAAGTATTTGCCTTTAGTTCCTGCATTATCCTGTACAGGGGCTCCTGAGCTTTGGAAGCCTGTTCCCAGTACAGGAGAACAACTCCCCTGTTTGCAGCAGGAGACTTCGGTGCACAGTGACAACGCTGGAGTTCAAGAGGAAACCAGCAATGCTGCACCATTGGCTTCAGACACCATTGTTGTTGTTTGCCAGTTTTAAACTTAACTAGTTGCAGACGAAGACCACCTTGAAATGCAGGCTTGTTGGGCTTGTTTTGAATTTTAACCTCGGATGGAAGAGCCCTAGTGCTGTCTGGCTCCATGCGGGATGATGATTGCTAGGCAACAGGTGATTATCAACAAAGGATGCCATGGTTATACTCTGCAAGGTGGTGTTCCAGTGGCAAACAGCTGTATAAACTCTTGTAAACAGGTAAGAGGGTTTTTAGAGGTAAAAATGCTTTATAATTAATAGGGTGAGGGCTTTTAATGTTTTGGGTCTGTTTATCTAGATGGAAGTCTTTAGACACTCTGCTGCCATTACTAGCTTCCATCCCTCACCCAAAGTGTTATATTTACAAAATTCTAGGCCAGAACTTTTGTTCTACATGATATTTTTATTTTTTAATTTTATTTTAACATTTGAAAAATTTCTTTTAATGGGGAGCCAAAGTTTTAAAATCTTGGTTAAAGATTTTAACCAAGGACATACAGCCTTGATGTCCTTAAGATTTTGACATTTTCCATTAACCTTGGCTTTCGCCCTTAGTTGTGATTTAATGATGCAGAAGGATTTAATGCTGTAAAAAACATTGCTCTTTACAAACACTGATTTCTAAACTCTATAAGAGTATTAAATTGTATAATAACAACAAAAGAAAGTATGCCATCAGATTGGGAATGATAGATATTTTAGCCAAAATGGTTAGTCTTGCAAAGAGATTATAAAATTAGGTAACAGCAACTTCAGGAATAGGCAGTGTTGAGTCTGGCTTTTGTTTGCTGTTAACATTTTCATTGTCCATGTAGTTTTACCAGTCTTCTGAACCCTTTTTTTCCCACCATTAATCAAGTGTGGCTTTGGCAACTTATCACAAGCACAACTTTTTCAGTATATAATACAACTTAGGTTTCCTTGCTCTGTTGTGAGATCAAAAATTGTGAATAGAATTTTTCTTTTTTGTCTCTTCCTGAAGACATTAAATATCTGGTAACTACAATAGCTGATCTGTACTAGCTACTTTTTCCACAGGTTTGATTGAGCTCCTTGTATTGTTTATTTAGCTGGACAACTTATGTGCCCATACTTTGATATAGTAAAAGGGAAAAATCAAAGTACAGTGGATTTTTTCAGATTCTCAATGTGTTATAAGAGTTTAAAACAGATCTGGTGTTGAGGTGGCTGCCATCTAAGGCTTTTTTTTTTTTTTTTTTTTTGTGACAGAGTCTGGCTCTATTGCCCGGGCTAGAGTGCCGTGGCGTCAGCTTAGCTCACAGCAACCTCAAAACTCCTAGGCTCAAGCGATCCTTCTGCCTCGGCCTCCCGAGTAGCTGGGACTATAGGCATACGCCACCATGCCAGGGTAATTTTTTCTATATATATATTTTTAGTTGTCCAACTAATTTCTTTCTATTTTTAGTAGAGACAGGGTTTCGCTCTTGCTCAGGCTGGTCTCGAACTCCTGACCTCGAGTGATCCTCCCGTCTTGGCTTCCCAGAGTGCTAGGATTACAGGTGTGAGCCACTGTGCCTGGCCCATCTAAGGCTTTTCTAAATGATCTTTCCCCTACATTTCTTCAAGCACTTTGTATCTGTTAGAATTGTTAATTTCAGTGTATTTTATTTTTCTTGCTAGTCCAGACCATAAGCCCATTAAATAGTTTTTCCAATTAGTAAGCAAATATTTTAAATTACTGTGGAAATTTAGGAGGATTACCTTATACTTTCTACGAATTTCTACATGTTTGGTATCTTTCTAAGGTCTCAGGCTTCATCTCTCTAGTAAGAACAAGAAAAATGTGTTGCAAACAGGTCATTTGTGTATTTGTATGTAAAACCGTATCATACAAAGTGGGAAGGTACACAGCATGACAATTTTTTGAAATTATTTGTGAAATCATTTTATTTAATCCCAGCTGCACTGTGAAGGAAACGTTAACTGGGTTGAGTGTTAGATCTAGACTTCTGATTTTATAAATTGGAAATTACCCTTTTGAAGTATTTGTATGGTTTCCCAGTGTCTTTCATATGATCTAAATTTAGCATTCTTTAAGGGAAATAGTTCCAGGAACACGTCCTAACTGACTTGGGCTCATTTTGAAAAGTTTGGCTGTGCATATTAATATTGAAATAGGGGTTACCTTGACCTCAGTAAAACAACCCAGATTTTACAACTTGCCACTTCCATAGTTTAAGTCATAATTGTTTACAAGTTGTTTATCTGAAACAATAAATTTAGTACTTATGGCTTGTACAGCATCTGCTTTTCTTTTTGCAACAGTCTATCTGATTATGGCTTCTCTGACCATCACCTTCATCTCCCATTCTAATTTAGTCTTTTTGAGCTTCCCTCTTTAAAAGATCATTTCACTTAATAACTTGAATTATAATCTAGTTTTAAATTCTTGGCAGAGGAATTTATTGAATAACAAAATTTCCTCAATCCTCAGACAATATTGATCTTAGCAACCAAGAAGAGATTTGAACCGTGAGGTAAAATTACTTAACATACTTCAACCCAAGTGACTAATATTCAGCTTTCAGTTGGGATTTGGCTATATGTTAGGAACTAAGATGCAGAGGATATAGAGGAAAGTATCAGATAGTCGCTATCCCCTTCAGCAACTTATACTCCAATTGGGGAAATTAGGTATAAACAGGTAAATAGTTAAATATCAGGGAAAATTTTAAGACAATTATAGGAAAGTGTCACAGGCCAATATTTGATTAATTGCTAATGGATTTTTACGGGTTATATTGGTATGTGAATGAGTATATGAACAGGTTACTTCAAGCTGGGATGGTCAGGAAGGGCTTTACAAAGGAATTTTTTAGTTGGAGAAGGACATGGAATGGTGGAGGGAGGTTGGGATAACATGTCAGACAGATAAACATGAGTAAGAATATAGCAGCTTATTGATTTATGGAAAAGATATGATGCAGACTGAAGCCTGGAAAACTAGTAAGGATTGGGTCAAGCAAAATAGGGAATTCTGGAAGGCAGGCCAGTTTGAGGAGAGTGGGAGTAGATATGGATGATCAGTTGGCATATTGATACCAGTCATTTATTGAATAGAATATCCACTTCAGGGCAAGCGTTCTGCCAAGTATTGTATATACATTGTGTCATTTAAGTCTTACCACAGACCATAATTTAACAGTTTAGTAAGTGATAGAGCCAGGGTTCTAACCAGTCCTTTGTTCAATTAGGGCTTTCTCTTGGTCACTGTACTGTTAAACCTCACTATTTTTTGCCGGAAGGCTAGGGATAGGATTAAAGCTGCGAATTTGAGAAAGTGTGTAGGCAGTGGATTTCAAGCTGTAGAGTGTCAACATTGGCAGTATTTGGAAAACATACAGGCCCTTCGCTCCACCCTCAGACATTCTGGGATTTGTTAGGACCAGCATGGCGGAGGAGTCTTTGCTCTTTTACAAGCTTCCTGGGGTAATTCTGATATATTCCATAGTCAGTCAATGGGCCACGTGTTGAGCATCACTCTCCCATAGAGAGTAGATTGCTGAGGTGTAAACCTGGGCTAATGTCATAGTTGAGGCACAGGAAGAGAAGATGGTGCTGGTAAAAGCCTAGGTAGGAGAGCAAGAATAGTGTTGTCTCAGAAGCTGAGGAGGAGCTTTTTAGAAAATAACTTCAGAGATGCTACAGCAGACAGGGAGAACAAAACTGCAAATGCCATGAAATTTATTACTTAAAATTGTCACTTAAATAACAGTTTTATAGTAATTATGTCTCCAAGGGACTCAATCTAGTTTAGTATTTAACTTTTCCTCAAAACAATGGGTGAAGAAGGGCCACTCTTTAGTTTATGAAATGCTAAAGAGATGCCAGAAAAGTTTTGTGACTTGGCTAAGGGATACGTAGCCAGGAACTGATTGAGGTATCCTTGAGTTTTCAGATAGTATCTAAAAATGATGTGACTTTAGTCAAGTATCTTAAATTAAAATTGAAAGTGATTCTGGGATTGTGTGTATGTGCATGTACTTGAAAGTTGTTTCCATTAATGGACCATCACCTACATCTACTACCTCTTAACTAGTAGGATTGAGATAGAAAGGAATTATAGGTAGTATATCTTTGCCCTGTAAATGATTGAAAGATTTCCTAATTTGAATTACAATATCTATACTGCATTTGTGTTTGATAAATGTAGCTAACTGATTCTTTAGACATTGGGTATATATTATATACTAGGCATTATTCTAGATCTTGGAGTATATTGGTGAAAAAAACTATACAAGTGTCTCTTTTCTCATAGAACTTACATTCTGGTGGAAGAAGGGAGGTGGTAAACTATAAATTAGGGCCAAGTGGCCCTGGACAATGGGTTTGGATTGTATATTTTAAATGCTTATTGCTATGGGAAGCCATTGGAGGTGTTAAGCATGGGGTATGATATGATTTGGTCAAGGTTTGACTAACTGTCTGAGAATAGTAACATAAATTTCCTTCAAATGCCAAGGGAATTATTAGCATTTCAGATTCTCTGCAAGACTATAAATATGTTCTTGTTCAGAGATCAACAGTGTTCTTTTTAAATACAATATTAAAGATTTTATTTCTAAGGGCTCATAATTGTTGACCAACCTGAGCTTTCAAAGCAGTCTTCTTTCTAATACATCCTCATTTTCTCAGCATGCCGCTTCATATTCTTTTCTGGTTTCAATAAACTCATGACAGTTTCCATTGTACTCATATGTAGTGTCTGATGTAACACACTGACCATGCTTTCTATATTTCAGAACTTGTGATTTTTCTAGTGGTATCAAACCAAACTCCCACACTAAATCTTGAGAGGGTCTTTTTGTGGAATGGCTGTTATCCTATGCAAGCCAGATACATGTGTATATACAATTTTTAATGCTGACTTTGTTATATGACCTTTCTCAGGTGACCAGATTTCCTAGGAAAAGGACTTAATGAAAAATTTTATGCATAAGCATAAGTTATTACATCAATGTCAACAATAGAACTATTATCACAAGCAAAATTAACACTTTGAGGTGCTGTATACATATTTTTTATTACACACTTTAAGGCATATTGGGAAAATTGATGCCCTATAAAATTAATTTGCATTTTAGCATATAGAAATTAAATATCAGTAGTCTTACCTAGCTCCCGAGATAAGTATCTTAATATACTCTAGTTGTGTATATTCTTTTTATACAGAAACACTTGAGTAAACTGGACTCCTTAATTGGAATTTTTGTATATTCTATAGCTGAGGTCTTAACCTTGGCTGCACAATGGGATCACCTGAGGAACTTCAGTACCAATAGCAGGGGCTCTCTGAGATTCATTTAAACTGATGTAGGTCAAGTGGGATTCTGCAAAGGCCCAGGTTTGTTTTTGTTTTTTTTTTTTTTTTTTTTTTTTGAGACAGAGTCTCACTCTGTTGCCCGGGCTAGAGTGAGTGCCGTGGCGTCAGCCTAGCTCACAGCAACCTCAAACTCCTGGGCTCAGGCGATCCTTCTGCCTCAGCCTCCCGAGTAGCTGGGACTACAGGCAGGCACCACCATGCCTGGCTAATTTTTTCTATATATGTTTTTAGCTGTCCATATAATTTCTTTCTATTTTTTAGTAGAGATGGAGTCTCGCTCTTGCTCAGGCTGGTCTCGAACTCCTGAGCTCAAACGATCCGCCCACCTCGGCCTCCCAGAGTGCTAGGATTACAGGCGTGAGCCACCTCGCCCGGCCGTTTGTTTTTGTTTTAAGTGTCTTTGGTGATGTGATGTGCAGCCACATGTGCTCTAGAGACAAATTTTATACATACTCTGTCTCACACACACACACACACACACACACACACACACGGAATCAAACTTTTAAGGATTGTTTAAAAATCAAAACCAAAAACTCAGAGTGTAATTTGGGTTCAGTACAATATGTATATCACCTAGTATTTTCGAGAATAGAAGTAGGAACAAAAGATTTCTTAGGTAGTAAGCCTCAGGTGACCAGAAAATTACCAGAGGTGTCTTATCACCAAGATGGGGAGGAGTTACTATTCTTGCCTATCCTAGTTGGTTGGTTCTTGATTATTATGTTACACTTACATTTTTTTTTTTCTCCTTCGAATTCTGTCCTGGTCACTTCTCTTCATTATGAGATAGAACATGTTATTTATTTATTTTTTATAGGTACAGGTGAGGATATTTGAGACACTGTTTGTTGATAGGTGCCCTAGAATTTAGGAAATTTGGTAGAGGTAGGTTTAGAACTTTATATGGGGGAATGGATATGAGCAGGACTGAGGAAATGATTCCTAATTGCCTTTGTTTCTCTAATGTAATACCAACTTCATAAATAAACCAGTTTTCCTCACATGACAATAAAAAAAAAATAATCAAGAATCTAATTCATATTAAAGTACACAGCAACAAATAATATAACAAATGCTAAGATTCATATGTATTAAAGAGAATGGTTCAGTGCGAATGTTCGGAGAATACTCTGAATTGCACTGTGTCAATTTAGATACAGAATATTTTAGATGTAAGCTTTTATGGTAAAAAATTCTAAAATGCATTCACCGAGCAACCATATTGATACCAAATGAAAAATTGTAGCCGGATTATTCTCACATCCTACAGTTTTAAATTTTTAAAATTGGTATATGTGATTTAAAGGGATTTTTCATCAAGTACAGCGATGTCACCATCTATAGAAAACCTTTCAAGGGTTCATTTGTGATTTATAGGTTTCTCCTGAGTAATGAGAGGTTTGTTTTTTGTGGAGATTTAACCTGTATCATCATTTATTTCTCCTGACAAATTTCATTTGTGAAGTTTACTCTCTGCAGTGTTATAATCTTACTGAAAATTCATTCCACATAAGGAATGGATTCATCTGAACTTTAAGGTTTGGTGATTGGAACTACTTTATTTCTGTGATACATGAGTACTATTTTCCTTTAATGTAGTGGCTTAAAGTTATTTTGAACCTTCAAAGACATTTTTTCTTCTATTTGCTGCTCCTTAAGTTTAGTGATGTCTGAAGCCCTGACAGGTTTTTTTTTTTTTTTTTTAACATATGTGGCTTACTTTTTAATAGCCAAGTTTAGAGGGAGCATTTCTAACAGTAATTGGTTAAACATCTTTTTTTCCTCCTGGGTTTCTTTTTAGGAACTACTGACAAAAACCTATAGCCGACTTTGGGATCTGACTTTATTATTCAGCAACTCAAAGATGAGTTCTAATTGGCAGACTTCTGGCACTGGCACTTGTCCTCCTGTTTCTATAGAAACTGGGTTGGAAGTCAGAGCTGCACAAAGGGAAAGGGTAAGTTTCCTTTAATTCCATATTTATAAACCCATATCTTATTAACTGTGGCATGGTGTCAGTTTTCACATAAGGAATATACATCAGTGAACCAGAACTCAAATATATACTATTAATTTTCGCTTGAGTGGAAACTGATATCAAGTCATTAAATATAATAGGAGGGTTTAAATATGGATTTACTTTTCTTGTGACTCTGACTTCACATTTCTTAAGGCAATGAACTCAATATAATTCTCACTTTCAGTTATTTTTAATTTGGGGGGGTCATAAAATTGATTTTTATGTTCTTCGATCTTACTGTGTTGTACTTTTCTGGGGAGTGAAAATTGGAATATAAAACGTGTACAGGGGACATTTTGAAAGTCTGCATGAATTATAAGTCTCTTTGTAGCAAAAGTCCGATTCTTTCTATTATAAAACAAGTACTATATTACTGACCAGTTTTTTTAGCCTCTCTCCTCTCTTAGCCAAACAGGATGAGTTCGTCTGTTGGGGCACATACATTTGTTCTCATCCAGGCAGATACCCATTATTCATAGAACCTAAGACACCTGCCAGTTGGTGAGTCATCTTATTGCTGTGGCTTCAGAGGGCTGTGCTATACATCTGGAGCATTTAGGCTTGAAGTTATTTAATTAAGTGTGAAAAGCAAACTCCTCTGATGTACAGGTTGGTGTGTGTAAATAACTTACATTGAATTGTGACTATCTTTGAGATATTGGCAAGAAGACAGTATTTTCTCTTGCTTTTTAAAAGTTACGTCACTTACTTCTTTGGTCCTGACATAGTACTCTTAAGTTTAGATGAACTACTTTTTTTCCTGATAACAGAACATTAGTGTTGGTTGACATAAACCAAAGGGTGGTACACCTTGGCTTTATTTCTGCTCAAATTGTCACTTGTAAAAATAGTACAAGAAGTAAAAGTTGGAAGTTTGTCAATGGGGAAAGTAAACTCATTTTTTAAAATTTCACTTCACAAGTCCCTGGCCAGTTAATATCCTGAAAGTGAATTCTTATTAAAAATGCTGTATGCCTTCTTTATTAGTTTTTATTTTGCTCACTGGGGCTTGCATGAGGTAAAAATAGAATTGAATTTGTGATTTTTTTTTTTTTTTTTGGAAGGTGGCTAGAAAAAACGTTAGCCTTTAGCTGTGTGCTATCAAGTATCCAGACATGTTCTCTACTCCTTAATAAGAGTGGCCAACTTGTCCTGGTTTTAAAACTGAAAGTCTTGTGTTTCAAGAACTTTCTCATTTCTGGCCAAACCCAGACAGTTGGGCATCGTAATTTAGTTCATTCTCTGGATTCCTAAAAAGGCTTCAGTAGGTTGTTATTTCTTTTTTTTTCGAGACAGAGTCTCGCGTTGTTGACCGGGCTAGAGTGAGTGCCGTGGCATCAGCCTAGCTCACAGCAACCTCAAATGCCTGGTCTTAAGCGATCTTACTGCCTCAGCCTCCCGGGTAGCTGGGACTACAGGCATGCGCCACCATGCCCGGCAAATTTCTTCTATATATATTTTAGTTGGCCAGATAATTTCTTTCTATTTTTAGTAGAGACAGGGTCTCGCTCTTGCTCAGGCTGGTCTCGAACTCCTGACCTCAAGCGATCCACCGCGCCCGGCCCAGTAGGTTGTTACTGATCATCATTTTGGAGGAGATTTCACGATATGCTAGTTTATGTCAGAATGTACCAGGGATTAGGTGTTTTTTTTTTAGAAGTGACTTTTTTGTCCCAGTGATCCAGCTAATACCAGTTTTCCACTCATAGAAATAAGACATGAAGAACTTTAAAAGGATTTTAAAAGTTGGCTCCAAGCACTTTAGTTATTTTTTGTTTACGTGTATATGTTAAGACCACAGGTGATAAATGTGAAACAGTTGAGTAGATATGGAGACTTAAAGCCTCATACAAGATGTTTCTGGCTTAAGAGAAACACTCAAAGCTTTTTTTAAAGTATTGGGCTTTGGTTTTGTATAAGTTCTTCAGAGAAACCACTGTTCAAGTTTTGCATTATGTCTCTTAAAAACAACTAAAATAATAATACATGGGGCCAGGTGCTCACGCCTGTAATCCTAGCACTTTGGGAGGCTGAGGCGGGCGTATAGCTTGAGGTCAGGAGTTCAAAACCAGCCTGAGCAAGAGCTAGACCTGTCTCTACCAAAAATAGAAGAAATTAGTCAGGGGCGTGTGAGTGGCTCAGGCCTGTGGTCCTAGCTACTGGGGAGGCTGAGGCAGGAGAATCAGTTGAGCACAGGAGTTTGAGGTTGCAGTGGGCTATGTATGATGATGATGCCTCTGTTAGCCCGGGAGATAGCCAGACCTTATCTTAAAAATAATAATAATATGGGTTTTTTCTTCTTATATGGAAAAAGCTGATTTTACAGTTAGGCAAGTTTATTGACTGAGGAGCTAATTTTTTGCAAGCAAACATAACATCACATACATTAATATGCCTAGATTTTTTGGAAAAAAATCACAAAATTGTCATTATAGACCATTTAAGTATAATTGTTGCTTTTAGTAAATTTAAACTAGAGAATTATTAAAGAGGAAAAGCCAGGGGCCATGAACAAATCAGCAACAGTAATTAGGTTTTAGAATTGGCTTTGTTAAGGCCTGGCTTTGTAACCTTAGGCAAGTAAGTTGGTCTTAATTTCCTTTTGTTCCTTATGTATAAAATAGGAATAACAATACTTACCCATACCTCCTCACAGAATTGACATGATAATGAGGTTATAGACGGGAAAGAACTCCAAAAAGTTAAAAGTACTATAAGGTAGAGTTTTAGTATCAGAAATAGTGTTTTACAATCAACATATATAGAAAATTCCTTCTTTTATAATGATGGTGTGGCATTTTCTTAGAAAAGCAAGAAATGTTATCTTAACAGTTTTAAATAACCCAAGAAATAGCTAAGAAGAAAGTATACTGAACTTTTATGTTCAAATTATCATAGCTCTACTAGAAATAATGTTTATACATCTATTTATTTATATATTAAGGCTTATAATTTATAAACATCCCAACTAATTCCGTATTAAGGAATTATAAGTGGCCTGTACTTAGGCATTATCTTCTTTAATCAGGTTCACTGAATATTGGAACACCTAAGAAAGTTAATTATCTTAATAATTACATTATTGTTGTATTATAGCAGATATGTTTTGTGGTTCTAATTTTGCTGGATTGGGGAGGAAAGGGGGAGGGAGTTGGGGTGGTTCTTAAGTACTTTGTATTCTCTTTTTTATTTCAATCTAGAAATTAAAATTTTAGGCCAATTACACTTAGAACAATTTTATTATAAGTTAACTGTTTTCAATTAAATTAGCTTCTTAATCTGTTGATGTTGCCAAGAAGCCAGGGTAATATATAGGGAAAGTGTAGGGTTTTGTGTCAGATTATGTTTGAATTATGACTTCACTACTTACTGGGTATTTAATTTCTTTGACCTTCAGTTTATTCATTTGTAAAATGGGTACCATAGTACAGTATCTATATCTGCTTCTGAAGGTTATTGTGAAGATTAAATAAGATAATACATATAATGTGCCTATCTCAGTGATTGGCATATTATTAAAGGTTAAAATAAAGTTATTCACCACCCTACTACCCCAAGCACACTTACTTATATAATAAGTCTGATATTTGTTTCCTCTTTGTCTCATAGTGATTTCTTGAGGGAGAAGGAAAAAGAAAATCAGTGACCATTGTGTTTTTCTTGAAACCTCAAATATATCTGGGATGATATTCCTGCATTATGGATTCCTAGAAATATAATACACTGAACACATTAGTTATAGAAGTCTTTAGCTTCCTGTAGTCTAGAGATTCAGGCTTGTTTAATTTATACCATCCAGATTTAGGGGGCTATTGCCATTGAGTAGGATGAAGAACTTCCCTATTATATAAGATTAATAAAGCCTGTCTAAGAATTCAATTTGCAGTTCTTTAAGTTGGTCCCACTTAAAATGTACAGTTTGCTTAGATAAGAGGAAGGAATCTAGTTGTCTTAGGTGGTTAAAGTCCCTTTTGAAAATAATTATTGCTCAAAAGGGAAGGAGCAATTAATGAGAATAGATCCTAGTAAGTCATTGATTTCTTTTATCTTTGTTTTGACATAGAAAGGAGAAGAATGGAAAGTAGCAGCTACTGTGTATGAACGGTATTTTGCCTGATACAAGCATATTTTCACTGCTATGGCTCCTGCCTGTAGTCTGAGCTACTCAAAAGGCTGAGGTGGAAGGATTGCTTCAGCCCAGGAGTTTGAGGCTACAGTAAGCTTATGATTGTGCCACTTTACTCCAGCCTGGATGACAGAGCGAGACCCCGTCTCTTTAAAAAAAAAAAAAGATGTATTTTCATTTAATCCTCACAATACATCTATGAGGTAGGTTGGTAGTATTATCCTCATTTTACAGGGGAGAAAATTGGGGCTGTTTTCGCTATTTGTATGTGTAAAGGTGTTTGGGATTGTAGCAGATGGCAAAGCTTGCACAAAGGCTTACATAGGCAGTGACAGTATGGCAGCGTATAGAGCTCAACCAGGCTTTCAGGTTAGGATTTTTCTCTATAGGGAATCAATAAGACATATTAAAGCAGAGAAGATGGAAGGATGGAATAATAATGATGATGATGACGACGACCATGAGATGATGACAGTTTAAGGAACATTCTGAAGGAGAGTCTAAGGGAGGTTGGTGTTGCAGAGAACTAGAGCTAGTTTTTTTCCTCTTAAAGATCACCCAAATATTGAAAGCCTCTCTATTCATATATAATTGCTTAGTCTAAGTGACATTGTTAATTCGTCAACATAATTATTTCATCATATTTAATAAGAAATGTCTTAATTTAAATATATTTCCCATTAAAACTACCTATTCAATTTTCATATAAAACTTGCAGTTCTGAAGAGATTTTTAGGTATTTAATGTGAATATTTTAGATAATTAGATGTAGTAAAAAAGTAATATTGATAGGCAGAAATGTTCAATGATCTTAAAGGACGTTTAGGAATTTTTATTTACCTTTTATTACATAGCAATACATATAAGTCATAGAAATTTAAGAAACAAAGTAATAAAAAGAGAACACGGATTATCTTTAATCAATAAACAAAGATAAATTTTTGGGGGGGTATATACCATTTTAGTCACTAAGCAAGGTTCTCATATTCAGATTGCAGAGTGCTAGTCAACCAATGGCAATATTTAATATTTCTTTAAATTAATAAAAGCGGTTTTCCATCTTCATATATTTTAGTGACTGCGTTACCAAGTCACAGTTGAGTTTGGATTAATTTATTGTAGTACATTCTGATTTTCATTTAATACCTAACGTAGCTGCTTCAACTGATTAAAATTTTAGCCTATTTGAGTAAATACTAAAAATTTAAGTTGCCATTACTTTTATCTTACTACCAATTAAACATTCCTCAGAATGCCAAAGCAAGAATGAACCTTAAAAACTTACTTAGTTTACCTTCTCATTTTACAAATGAGGAAACTTTTATTCCACGCTTTTGTGTCCAGTGACTTAATTAGTTTAGATTTTCTTTTGTTAAACTCTCTTGATTGCAGTGCTCTCTCTTTCCGGTCAGACTGTTTTTCCATCTCTCAGCCAATGGTACAAAAAAAAAGGAAACTGAAGACAAGAGATAGCATATGCCAGAGAAGTAGAAAGAACCGGTGTATGTCTGCGTGTAATCATATAACCAGCCTGGAAGGGAGGAACAATTTTTGTTAGTGAAGCAAATCTTTTCATTAGTAATTCTCAGCCATGAACGGCTCCTCAAAGGAAGCAGCCTCTTGTACTTACCTATCTGTATTGTGACCCATTAGAAAGGTAGTCAAGCTTCTTATCTGTCTCATTTTTCATTGATAAAGTTGAATCAGTTTCACCTGAGTTAGGGACTTAACCCCATGAAAAAGTCATTGTGGACTCAGAATTCATCTCCAATCGTATAATAGAAGTTGGAGAAAATTAGGGACATACACTATTTCATTTTACAATGAATATTATTAGAAGACCCCTATTTTTACAAAGAAAATAATCATGAATTACCATTTTCCAAAGAATAAGTTAGAGAACTGATTATCTTGTTCTTCCTTTCACTGAACAAATAAATATTTGAGTACTTACTGTGTTCTTGGCAATATGTTAGGTGCTGAGGATACAATAATGAGCCAAAACAGACATGGTCCATGATCTCACAGAGCTTACAGTAGAATGGGGAGATAGGTATCAACCACATAAATCACACTTGAGATAGGTGCTGTGAAGGGAAGGTGCAGGGGACTCTGAGACTATATGAAAAGGAACTGACTGATGAAGTGGGTTTAAACAATGACTAGTTCCCTCTGAAATCTAAATGCTTTTTTATAGCAGAAGTGAGAGGGTATTCAAAATCTTTTGGCTAATGGCACATATTAGAACTTCTTAAGTGAAATATTTTTTTTTTTTTTTAAACTCAGTGTATGGTGGCAAAGAATATTTGTGTTAAGGCACTAGCACTTAAACGTTGTTGCAAAAATCAACACTGTGAAAAAAGCAAATAAAGTCTTAGTATTATTATAACAATAGTTTTGGTCTTGTGGACTTCCTAAAGGGTCTCAGGGACCTCTGGGGGTGTCCACTGATCTCACTTTGAGAAGTTCTTCTCTAGAGTATTATATATATATTATGTCTGATCACTTACTCAGAAAATTTTAGGGCTGTGTGCCAGCACAGGTCTGCGTTGTGGGGGTATGACCACAAACAAAATAGATGAAAATATCTGCTCATTGAACTTACATTGTACTTTTTTATTTTCCTTTCTGTATTAGCTCATGATGCCTCATGGGATGTGTAGAATATACCTTTCTTTTTTTCTGGTTTGGTTCTCTCTCCTTTCTTCTTTGTTCTTTTATTGAGATCTGATATAGACTTAGTTTCTTTGTTTTAATAACTCTATATTTTAATAATGTGAAATATAAATGAATGGAATGTTTTATAGCCTCTTAAATTCAACTAACTTTAAGTTGCTTTTTACTTATTGACTTCTTGTTTGATCAGTGACCTCATGTTTCTTGGAGTTAAGCTAGAGAGTGGAGTGAAACTAACATGACAAGCCTTTGTATTATGTTGATTGTGATTGACCTATAGATCTCTAAGAAATAAGTGACTAATTTCTGAACTGTTTTAGAAATTTCTAGAAAGGAAAGAGTGTGGAAGGCAGCAGTTCCCCCTCACCCATCCCTTGTTAGTCTTGCCTTAGTTCCACCAACACAGTGCTGAAACATTAAGTATTGAAATATACAGTCATGCACCACATAAGGATGTTTTAGTCAAGGACTGACTGACCACATCTATGACAGTGGTCCCACGTGAGATTTCAATGCTGTATTTTTTTACTTTTGTACCTTTTTATCTTAGATATGTTTTGATACACAAATACTTACAGTTGCCTATAGTATTCAGTACAGTAACATGCTGTACAGGTTTGTAGCCTTGGAGCAATAGGCTATATACCACATAGCTTAGGTGTGTGTAGTAGGCTATACTATCTAGGTCTGTATAAGTATACTCTGTGATGTTCATACAACAACAAAATTAATCCAACAGCAAATTTCTCAAACGTATCTCTGTCTTTAAGTGACCCATAACTGTATTTAATATATTTTCTTATCAGGACAGAGAATCAATTAGCATATTTTAGAACTATTTCCATGCACAATTAGATGACATAAAATCTATATGAAATAATTGTTTTAAATCATTTCTCCCAATCATATTTGATAATTGAGATATTAGTATTTTTTTAAAATTCTAATTAAGATCCCATTGCCATTCGGTAGCATGGCAGTTGAGTTCTGTAGCATTGCATCAGCTCATGCAGTTGAGGAGTTTTAAGATGCTGTTTATATTAATAATAGCAAATATGAGGTGAAATGTAGGATGCAGAACTATATCATATTGTTTATCTTATGCAAGTATTAGCTGTCATAATCAAGCTTAGATTTAAGAGGCTACTAGGTAAAATTTTGAGCTTCATTGCCAACAAGACATCTACTCTATTTGGTGGGAAAAACTAGCCTTTCTCTACCACTGATAGTAAAAGAAGATTGTATATTTGGTCTGATTTTTATTAGGCCTCTATTTTTTTGATAGCAGTATAAAAAATCTGTAATTAGATACACTTACTACTCTAAACAATTTAATGCTTCTAAGTAAATATTTTTAAAAGAAATTATTGTTGGTATAGTAGAAGACACTGTATTCTTACCACTTTAAATGGATGCACAAATATTAGTTGACATTCAAAAGACTAGATTCCTTTATGGTCATAGCAAAAGCATTGTGAAAGAGAAAGATGAGATTCATTACCAGCTACAATCCAGGATAATATGCAAGCATCTGAGTGTTCACTCCATGTATTACTGTATGTAACCAAGACTCTGACAAGAAAACTGGCAACTGATGCAGACTTACTAAGCTGAAGACCTCTGTAAGCATTTTCTCAGCGTCTCCAGACTACCCGCATCAGATTCATTTGAGATGCATGTTAATAATGAAGATTCATTGGCTTCCCTTAAGCATACTTCATTCTAGATGGGACTCAGTTGATTCTTATGCACAGTAAAATTTTTATTATTTAATAACATTTTGTTTTAAATTATTAGTCCAAAGTATTTTCTTATATCTTTGCTTGTTAAAAGGTCATAGTTGGTAAAAGATGGAGAGAGGGCCAGATGGAATTGTTGTTTAATATTGTATGTAAAGTGAGGATGGAATAGATAGAGAATGACCTGTCATTTCATGAGCTGTCTTATCTGTGTTGATGGGACAAAGACAAGTTTAGATGGATGAATTTCCATTTTAGCCATTGTCTTTTTCTGTAAAGCACGAATAGAGTTGGTGCAAAATTACCAGTTTCACTCCATGGTATTTCTGATGAGATGTGAGATTGGTAAATAATAGCGATAGAGAGAGAGATACTTCTTCTTTAGGAGCTAGTTAACTTTAACTTTTCTGGAGTACAATTGACTTACAGCTATTCAGAATTAGAAATGATTTTCCTAGGGTTTGTTGGGGGGAAAAATCACTTTTGTGAAATACCTGCTTAATTTAGTTAAACTTCAACTTTTTGAGGTTATTATTATCTTATAGCTGAAAATGTCTTCAATTAAAGGTAAGAAAATGGAGTGATGGGGTTACTTACAGCAGCTTAATCAAATTTTCAATTAATGAAGTGGAAGAAGAATGCAGGTTGTAATAATTATCAGTTTTAGAGATTCTAGACTGTTGTCCTTCATATGAAGTTCTGGCAGTGTATGTGGCAGAGTGAGTGCCATGTCATGGCCCAGTGAGCTATGTTGAGAACTTTGAGACAGTAACTTTTGTCTTCTCTGTGTCCCAGACAGCATCTGACAGAGTGCTGTGCTAATAAGTTGCTTGATAATTATTGAGTGAATACTGAGTTATAATCATATAATTACTTACGGTGTTTTAAGGGATTTTTCAGAAGATACTTGTGATTGATTTAAGTAAATATATGTGTGTGTGCGTTAGCACGATGTATGCATTTGTCAGTTGGGAATGGGGAGCATATGGAGAAGAGGGGAGCTGCATTCAGTTTTGTTTTATTTTCATAGGCAGCTAATATGGGCCCTTAGTAGTTTTATTTTTAAATGAATAAATTTTTAAATGAAACTGAGTCTTTAGCATTTTGAGCTTACATGTCAAATGCCCTGGATGCAAGATTAGGAATTTCATGTAAGTAGTTTACATCTGACTTGTATATTGGAGAATATGATTGTATATACTTGCTTTTCTGCCCAAGGCACTCTTTTTATATTTATATTGTTTTCTGCAGGTTTACTTCTGTTAACAGAGTTCTACTAGAAATAATAATAATGTGTTAAAATATCAACACTTTTCATTTTTCCACATTCTTCCCAGGCTTCCATCTTGGTGCCAGTGTGTAGTTTTGGATTCTGTCTACCAGCAAAAAACAGCAGTTGGGTTTGGATGGGCCATGACATTTGGCTTACACTTAGGTTTTCTGACCACCCTGGTCAAGGAACCCAGAGCAACCCTAAAGCTGACGTAGTGAAATGCAGGCTATATTATTATATAAAATTGAATTTGTCACTGAGTATTGGAAAGTGAGGGATAGAAGGGACTGTGGGGTGGAGTGGTGCTTTACTAAGGGGGTACCTGGGTGTGGGGAGGTAGGTTTTAACTTTCATCCTTTCAATCCCTGTCAGTTTCAGCAAAAATCGGATAAAGAATGTCATTGCTACCATATTTCTTATATTCATGATTGAGAATGGTATATAAATAATTTAATTGCCCATATGCTCTATTTACATTTTAAAAAAATCGTATACTTAAAAAAAAAAAAACAGTTACATGATAACCTGTGGATTTCCTATGCTTTTTCCTTTCCTTGAATTATTAAAATATGTTGTATAGAACTTTTTTTATTTTTCATTTCCATACAGGAAGGAGAGAAATATTGTTCATGTAATCAGTGTTATCATTTTTAACGTGTTTTGACTGAGGATTATTGTGAAATAATTACTGTTTGTTAGATTCTTAATTAAAAATGCCTGTAATCTTTTATAGGAATTTCAAGTTTGCAATTTGGTAATGACAGATCCAGGTAAGTAAAACGTGAGAATCTCATACAGTTCTAAAGATCTAAGTGTGGTTGAGAATTTAGTATTTTATCACCAGTAAGCCTTTGGATTTAAAGCTAAAGACAGTAATGTAACTGCACACACCTGTTGAGAACTGAGTTGATCTGTAAATCAACATTTGTGATGTTTCTTGGGTAGTTGCTGTAGGAGCTAGAAGTTAGGAACAAATCTAATGGCCTTTGTAAAGTCCTCTTTGCTATTTTACAGAGAAAGCTCTCCTGAAATTTCTTTCTTCAACAGGATGCTTAGCAGCACAATGCTGCAGTCAATGAGAGATTATGATATAGAGAATGAAATTAAACTGAATTATTACCATAATCTTGTTTAAGATACTGTGAGCACCTCCCAGACTAAAAATCTATACATGAGCTTTCAGCAATAGCCTTATTACTTCCTTTGACGTTTTTGTAGAACTTACAAAATGTATGATTGTCTAAGTAATATTCTCAGAATTAGTGCATAAAATTATCATGAGCTCTCTTTATCCTCACATATAGTGCTAGGGTGTTTTTGGACTTTGGGTAATAAAGGCTTGTAAACTTTTTTTTTTTTTGACTAATTGACAGAAATATTTTATACTCATATATTTTACGTTACATAGGGGTTTGTGTATGAAATAAAAGCTTCACAATAAAGTGATGTATTCTGTTTTCTAATCTCTGTTGTAGTCTATCCTTTCAGGTAATGGTCCTTACAAAACTTGCCTTCTCATGTATTGAACTCTTTATAAACATTTTACTTTAACAAGTATACAAAAACATATAGAACATTAAAAATGTTATAGTTTTATTACTTGCCTTTATCATTTGAATAAGGTATTTTGTGCCTGATGTTTGTTACTTCCCTGTACTTTTGGCCTAATAGGCTTGAAAAGTGCCAAGGCACCATTGAGACAGCTAGTGAAGAAGGATCAGATTGAAAAAAATGCATCAGCAAATTATATTTGAGCTCTGTTTTCTGTATCTCACTGGCCTGGGTACTAGCCATAGAGTAGGTACCTCTGGTATTTGGCCTTCTTTTACCAGTCCCTATATAACAGTTCTCGGCTCAACTTTAAAATTCTATTCTACTTTCTAGGTATGAAGTATAGGCTAACAGACAACACAGGAAGAGGTGTATTCCTAAATGCACATAAGACGGTTGGATAGTTGTATGCATTTTTCCTTTAGAATAAGTATGCCTAAATTGAATCTCAAATAATGATGTTTTTCTTACCAGTAATACTTCTTGTTATCCTAAGTTTATATACTTTTTCTTTTAATATTTTCCAAGTCTTAAGGGGAGGTATAAATTTAACATCGTTTTAAAATTTAGTTTGTGGC
>CM052444.1:25289821-25305068 GCA_028533085.1 Varecia variegata
CTCCCAACCCCCCAAGACTGAGCCTCAAGGGTGTCCATTCCCCCAACAGTGCACATCGCACTCATCATGTAGGTAAACACCCGTCCCCTCCCCCACCCCCAACACCCCGAGTCAGATCTTCAAGTATGTCCATTCCACTGACAGTTCGCTTCGCTCTCATCATGTAGATATACACCCATCCCCTCCCCCCACCTCTGTCGGACACCCAATAAGTCTTAAAAGCCTACCTCCTTGATACTGCTCAGATCTGTGTTTTCTTTCTGTCCTCATTGTTACTGCCTTAATTTAGGGCCCCCCTAATCCATTATTCACCCTGCAGCCAGAGCTCTATTTCTTTTTTATTTTTTTTTGAGACACAGTCTCGCTTTGTTGCCCGGGTTAGAGTGCCGTGGCGTCAGCCTAGCTCACAGCAACCTCAAACTCCTGGGCTTAAGCGATCCTACTGCCTCAGCCTCCCGAGTCCCCTCCTGGGACTACAGGCATGCGCCACCACGCCCGGCTAATTTTTTCTATATATATTTTTAGTTGGCCAGATAATTTCTTTCTATTTTTAGTAGAGATGGGGTCTCGCTCTTAGGCTGGTCTCGAACTCCTGACCTTGAGTGATCCACCCGCCTCAGCCTCCCAGAGTGCTAGGATTACAGGCGTGAGCCACCATGCCCGGCCATGAGCTCTATTTCTGAAATGCAAATCTGATACCATCACTCCCCTGCTTAATTTTTCTCATTAGCTCCTCATAGCCTCAAGATAACAATGTTCTTAGCATGTCTTACAGGGCTGCTTCCTATCTCGTATTTCATCACCTATCCCCCTCCTACTTGTTTATTCATAAATTTGTCCATCAGTTCATTCATCCGTCCACCAATAGGTATTTGTTGAGTGCCTGCTATGTTCCAGCCTGTATCCTAGGGCTGGGCTTACAGTATTGAGTGGATACTGGTGAGCAATGCAAACATGGTACCTGCCCTCATGGAACATTCAGTGCAGTGAGATAGACAATATAGAAAGCAATCATACAAATACATATTAATAGTTATAAAGTGATAAGTTGGTTAGATTTAATCCCTTAATTTTTTTTTTAAAGTAGGGAGCTCCCTACTTTAAAGTACATTCAGTTATTTTTCAGTCACTTTTTGAGGAGCTTAGACATTATACAGGAGAACACTTGTAATTCTTATGAAAACAAAAGCATATAGTCATCCAAATTACAACTGTGGGTGATCAGCCCATGAGCTCATTGTTAACATTCTGAGGATCCAGTATATGTATATTTTTGGCTTTAATAAGCAGCGTCATACCCCCAAAATGGGACATTGTTTATTAATCTGGTTATTAGGTAGTTGTACCTACTAGCAACTAAACTGGTAAATAACATCCTATCCTCAGAGGATAATACAGGACAAGTAAGGAGTGGTTACTTGGGAAAAACACAGAACTGCAGAGCCTCACCTACAGAGCCCATTCTGCAAAGCTTATGATTTGGGGAGCTGGTTCAGCTGCAGGAAGGGCTCTCAGACTTAGGGCATTTTTAGTTTCTCTCTTAGTAACATATCTGAGGGAAAAAATGAGATTCCACATTCTTTGGTAATGAAGCTAATGTTTAGCAAATAGTCCTCTGTTTGCTAGGAGTTTTGTATTACATAAATCCTGGCTAGGGATCTCTGCCCCTACTTTCTTCTCTATCACTAGAGAAGAGATGTTTTCCCACTGTCCTCTTTGTAGAGTTCTTAGTTATGCACATTGTGGACTAGAGGATTATTGGTAGTCATCAGTACCCTTCCCTGTGAGCTGCTTACTGTATGTAGGGCTGAGGAGGGCAGAAGCGTCAGGAGGAAAAGGGTGTTTTTGTGAGTACACTTCAAAGTTAATAGAATGTATCTGGGAACACTTAAGAAGAATTGTGGAGCTGGCTGGGGCTACTCTGTATAAAGCTGTTTGGGGCACAGCTGTGATGGGACTCACCAGCATTCTAGAATGGGCATGCCGATGAGCAGATGACCCCTGTCTCACATAGCAACCCCAGGAGCTCCCGGGAAGATGAGGGAAATAAGGTAATTTAAAAAAAGAAATGTAGCCGGGGATGGTGGCTCACACCTTCCTAGCATTTAGAGAGGCCAGGGCAGGAGGATCACTTGAGGCCAAGAGTTTGAGACCAGCCTAAGCAACATACTGAGACCCTGTCTCTACAGAATAGAAAAATTAGCTGGGCATGGTAGTATGTGCCTGTAGTCCCAGCTACTCAGGAGGCTGAGGCAGGAGGATCGCTTGAGCCCCGAAGTTTGAGGTTGCAGTGAGCTATGATTATGCCACTGCACTCTAGCCAGGATGACACAGTGAGACCCTGTCTCAAAAAAACAAAAACAAAACAGAATGCTGCCAGCCTCGGCAACATAGCAAGACCCCATCTCTACAATTTTTTTTTTTTTTTTTTAATTAGCTGGGTGTGGTGGCACATGCCTGTAGTCCTACCTACTTGGGAGGCTGAGGTGGAAGGACTGCTTGAGCCCAGGAGTTCAAGGGTGCAGTGAACTATGATTGCACCACTGCACTCCAGCCTTGGGCAGTAGAGCAAGAAGACCCTGTCTCAAAAAAAAAAAAAAAAAAAAATTGGAATGCCTAGTCTAGTTGCTTATGGATGAAGGGGAAAAATCAGCCTCCCATTTCAAAATCCACAGCCTTTTCTCTTTCTGGAAACATCAGAAATAATAGCATAAGTTATAGTTAGTGGGGATGAGTTGGGAAGTTGACATCATGTTGAACAGAGAGGAAATGTCCCCTATCCCTCTCAGTGAAGGGGGCTGCTGCCAGCATTGTTACTAGGCTGGGGAACCCACCCCTAAAGCACTTTTTAGTACTTCCCAATGCTACTTCTGGGATGGTCAAAAGTATGATTAGCCCCAAATCTTAACTGCCATGTGGCCAAGGCAGAGTTGCTGGTCATGGCTGGAGCATTCTCTAGGTTTAAGGAATGGTAGGGAGGAAGAGTAGAAGATGGACATTTTTAGCTTTCTCCTTGGTTCAGCAGAGGCCTCTGACTTTAGCAGTTATTTATAATTGCTGGCCTTGTTCTGCCCCACCCCCCACTCAAATGCCAGGGATTTTCTAAGTGATCTTATTTTTAAGCAGCTCTGCACCTTTCTCCAGAGAGCCCTCTTTCATATAGTAGGAAAAGGGAAAGAAAGCAAATTCTTACCAGAAAAAAATGAAACACAATCATCCATCCCCATCCTCCATCCAGGGTTTTAGTGTAAGGTCGGGCCTTCCCCTTCCTCTTCAGCATGATGCTCCCTCTGTTTTAAATGCAGAAGATCCCTGTGACAAATCCAAGACATAGTTGATTCAGTTGACAAACTAGTTTTTAAGCTTTATTTTTCTCTGTGGTATAAAACCACTGGTACTGTAATTACCGTCCACCCCCCCCAACACTGTTGTGTATGAAGTCTGCCTGATGTAACTAAGGACTTGGTTAGCTGCAAAGCCTGACCTCTATGATTGTGGGGTGGCCACTCCTAGAACTGTGCTCCATGTCCTTCCCCCCAGGTCTGCAAGCCAATTCCTTGGGGAAGCTATGCATCATCCTCCTGGCCTCTGAGTGAGCTTTTGATTTTAGAGAAATAGAAAGGGAGGGAGAGCCTTGAGTTGAGGAATTCCCTTTATAAGGCACATGCTAAATGTAAATATTCTAAGAACTAAATAGAAATGACAAAAAAAATGCAATACCTCTTCCTTGAATGATGGATCCTGGATGAGAAAAAAAAAGTGTAAAGGACAATTGGAAATTGAAATATGCACTGTACAATAGAGGATACCATACCAAGAATAAATCTCTCAGGTATGATGGTGGTGGTCTTGGGGTCCTGCATGAGAATTTTCTTGTTCTTATGGGACGCATTATAAAGTATTCAGGAGTGAAATATCCCTAGGCTACTTTCTCACAAATGATTCAGTAAAATAAATATGTATATATGGAGAGAGAGCAAAAAGAAAATGTAACTGTTCCGAGGAAGGGGTACAGCACTCATTATTTCCCCGTCAGGTTGAAGGCAGGCTGTTTCTTAGGAAAGGAGAATGAGCTGGCAGGGTGTGTGGAATGACCATCTGGTGAGCAGGCTGGACGGGGAGAAAGATGCTGGTCATCCAAGACGTCGTAGAAAACCAACCCAACACACAATCTCATGTCCATCTTACCTTGGATGTGGTGTTTCAGCAAAGGAATCCTCCACAGACGAGGCAATTTGGGAAGAAAAATAAATTATTCTATTTTCTAGAATGTTACTTTTTCTAAGGCATTTTGTTTTGCTGCACTGTGAAAACAAGTGAGCATTGTGAGAGCCGAGGAGTGCAGATCCGGTTTAGGCACTCCTGCCAGTGGACTTTACTTCCTGAGGGGAGGAGGGACGTCTACGATTTGATGTCATTGCCGGCCCTCCCTCCACCCACTGTTACTCAGAAAGTAGAATTTTTCACCCTGGGCTCAAAAACAAGCAGCAGAGTAAACCAAGGGGAAAGTCCTTTTGGTGACTATGCTCAAGGCAGGGGGGTGGGGCCCCAGAACTCTAATACATATATCTGTAGAGTTCCTCAGGGAGAAATTTACAACTCTCAGAGGGGGAAGAGACATTTTCTGGGCCACAAATGGTGATCTTCGTAAGTTTAGCCCATTGGTGTGGCCTTTGTGTATTTACTAAAGATTCTGGTTACTAATTTGGGATTCCAGGCCCTGTTTTAATTGCGTTTTTGTTAACTTCAAACACTTCCCACAAAAGATGTATATCGTAGTGATGTTAGTGAAACTTTTTTTTTCTTGTTGCATTTTGAAAATGGTTAAGGCTGAGTCTCCTAGAAAATTACTGGGATAATTCAACTTTTTTTTTCCCATTTCCTTCCTCTGTTCCACCCTCCATATTAAAAAAACAATCAACAAGAAATTGGCTTTCATCTCCTCACACCAACATTCCAGATTTTAAACTAGAGTGTAATTTAGGCCAAAGTGCGTATTTTTTGTTTTATCTGGAAAGTCTGCACATATGTATATTCCTTTTTAATAAGCAAGGGGCTGCTCAGGTTCTTAAAACCAAACTCTATAATACTTTTTGATCAAAGTGCTTGCGGAAGGACAGCTTAGTGGTTTGGGAGGTTGCCCTGTAAGTGTAAGCATGCAAAGATTATGCAGTTATGTGGTGCTGGTGGTAGGGATCAAATAAACATTCAGCAGAAGGCAAAAACCCAAAGAGAGAAGGTGAGTGCTTTTCAGAGAGCTGTTTGTAATTACCAACAAACTCTAGAAAACTTTTTGTAGTAAACATCTATAGAATTGATTTTTAAATTTTTTTCATGGCATGCTTGTTGCTCTTTTAAAGCAAAGCTATCTATGATTCTAACCACAGGATGAAATGAGGCTAGGCTGTGTATTGATGGAGAACTCTGATGCTAAGGCCTGGGTCGGATTTGAAATGTGACAGAACAGTAAGTCATTCATAGAGCTAAGAGAGCTGCAAAGTCCTCAGAGATGAACTCCTTCAAACATATCTTTCATACAGGTACATTAACAGGAAGCTTCGAGATGTAGTGGGAAATGCAGACTTTGTTAGAATCTCAATTTTGCCATTTTTTAAGCCTGGAGACTCTGGGCAAGTTGCCCTCTCTTGTTCCAAAACTATAAAATGTGGCTAATACTATTTTGCAAGGTTGTTGTGAGGATTAATGAACATGTGCAAGGAGACTGCATATTAGGCCTACTATTGGTACTTAGTTTATTAAAAATAATTCTTTGTAATCAGATGGAGCCTAATAGCAAGAACAAAAAATTCTTAAGCCACCTTTGGGATATTAGTTAACATTTTGGCATCGGTACCCAATTGACTTAATAAAGCTTATAGGGTCTTGAAACATAAATAATTCCCTCAACCTCTAATCTTCTAACTCTGGCCCTAAAGCTATTCAGCAAAAATGCAGCATGATTTCCTCGGTCACTGCTATTACCCTCATTTGACTGTCAAATATAGCCCATGGATAATTTTTAACACTTAGGGACTTAGAGTTTAATACAGCACTACCATCTAGAACTAAGATGTTATGTTTAGCTGAATCTTTACCTGTCCTCATTCAGTCCTTGTGCAGAAGAGTTAACACAGCTTTCCTGAGACTCCTATTCTTTGAAAGTCCTGCTTACATGGTTGGCCTCTGGCTGGCAATTGAGACCTTAGATTTTAGAAGGGTTCCCCCCACTCCCTAAATGATAGGAGTGGATCACTGTGCCTAAACTGTGCAAACAATATGGTTTATGCTAAACACTTGCTTTCCTTTTTGGAAATGTGGAATTTTGATATGTGCTAGGCAGAGGGCGCTTGGATGACCAGCCCCCTTGGGCACTGAATCTCTAATGAGCTTCGCTGGTTGGCAACATTTCACATTAGCTAGAGGAGTGAAATGCATCCTGTGTGGTTCTATTAATGGAGAATTTTTGGAACCTTGCACCTGGTTTCGTCTGGTCTTTGCCCCATCCTCCTTTTTCCTTGGCTGATTCTACTTTGTTTGCTTTCTAAATGCTCAGTCCTGAGTCCTCCTAATGAATCATCACACTTGAGAGGTTGTGTTAGTGTGTGTTCTTCAGAGAAAGAATAGGATATTCTCCAGAGCAAGAAACAGTGGGGGGTGTGGGGAGATAATGAGATTGATTTACTATTGTCGACTGAAGAAATGATAAGGTTCATAAATTTCGAAAGTAGCGCTTTATTTCTCATAAAGGTTGCAGCCTGCAGGGTGGCCATTCTGACAGGCTGGGCAGCATAGCCTTGGGCAGAAGCCAAAAGCACGTACTTTGAGGGAGGAACAATAGGAATAGGAATTTATGCTGAGTAGGGTGGCTAAATATTATACATATTTAACAAATTATAGGAGGAATCATGAATATTTATGAAGGTAAAAACAAGCATATGCACAATGGAGCTTCATGCTCCTTCATGGGGTCCATGTTCAGAAAACGGCAGCGTTAGCATGATCCGAGGGTGGAGCTTTTGGCCTTCCGTGAAGCAGTGTCAAAAGGTGAAGCAGTGGACATGAAAACCCTTACTGTGCATACTCTGTAGACCGGTTAGAACCACTCCATGGTTCGTGGTCCCTTTCAGGAAAAAATGCTGTTCAGTTGCAGTGCCGAAACCGCAGAAAGGGAGAAGTGGATCACAAGATAGGTTTGTGTTTAGCCCTTAGGGAAGAAACTCTGATGGCTGTTAGTGAGGGAGGGAGGAGGTATAATGAGGCATGTCTGATCTCTCATCCCATCATGGCTGGGAACTCAGTGTTTTTTTTTTGGAGGGGGGCCTCAATTTTAAGATTTCTCTGGGGTCCCCTTGGCCAAGAGGGGGTCTGTTCAGTCGGCAGGGGCCTTAGGATATTTAGTTCACCCTGTGAGGAATTGGCTCACCTGATTATGGAGACTAAGAAGCGCAAGATCTGCAGTCAGCGAGCTGGAGACCCAGGAGAGTCAGTGGTGTAGTTCCTGTCCGAGTCCAAAGGCCTGAAAACCAGAAGAGCTGGTGTTGTAAGTTTTAGTTGGAGTCAGAGGGCCTGAGAATCAGGAGAGCCAATAGTAAAAGTTCCATTCTGAGTCTGAGTCCAAAGGCAGAAGACTCAAAGATAGTTGGGCAGAGAGAAGAAATTCTTTCTTAGCCTTTTATTCTTTTCAGGCCTTTAATGGATTCCATGAGGCCCACCCACATTGGGGAGGGCAGTTTTCTTCACTCAGTCTACTGATTCAAATGTTGATCTCATCTAGAAACACCGTCACAGACACACCCAGAAATAATGTTTAACCAAATATCTGGGCACCCCGTGGCACAAGATATTTTGTATGTCAAGTTGGCACATAAAATTAACCATCACAGGAGTGGTCTTTGGAAACGCTCATATAATCATACTTCAGCTTTAGCTCTGTACAGACTGAAAAGTCAGCCATCTCCAGCCTGGAGCTCTTTCTAGCACAAGTCTTACGTGTCACCAATAAATTAGGTACACTGTATCCTACCTAAAAGAGTTGCGAAGAACAAATGAGAAAGTATGTTAATTTATTCATTTCATCCTATAAACAGTTGTCTCCTATGTGCCAGACATGCTAGACAGAGAGAATATGTGTTAAATAGAGGGTGGCATGAGATGTGGCCTAAGAGGCGGGCAGGGGCTGAATCATTCAGGGCTTAGGAGGCCATAGTAAGAACTTCAAATTTTATTCTAAATGCAATGGGAGGCTCCTGAAGGAAGGTTTAGCGCTATGCCTGGTACATAATGAGCACTCAATACATTTTTGTTATTGAGGATTACCACCAGGATGCAGAAATTCAGTTTCAAACTATCTAAAATCAAATCCAGTCATCTTTTCTCTGTAATCCTTCCCTCTTTGAGTTGACTGCTTTTTTCTAAGGCACCCCATTTTTCCTGTCGCCTAGATTAGACAATTCAATCATCTTCTTCATCCTCTTTTGTTCTCTTTCTGCCAGTTTCCTTTCTGTCTCTCATATTTGATCCTAAGCTAATTATCTTGCTGAGCCTATTTCTTCTCTAAAATGGTGATAATACTTTTTAAGATTGAGGATTAAATGAACTAAGTGCATGTAAATCGCTTAGATGTATATAGCATGTAGCAAAAACTCCCTAAAAGTTGGCTTTTATTACTTTGGGCTAGGAATTGTGTTACAGCCCAACCAGGTTCATTGCCCACTGCTCAAGAGGAAGCCAATACAGTGAGACAGCAGGGTTTACAGTGGAGACAGTTTAATATTACAGGCGCCATGTGAGATGGGAGGAATTTCTCAAATCCATCTCCCCAAAAATTTGTGAGAAAGGGATTTTAAAGATAGCTTGGTGGGCAAAAGGGTAGGCAATTGGGTCTGTTCATTGGCTGGGTTCAGGGCGGAACCATAGGGGTGCAGAAGTTGTCTTCTTTGCTTGAGCTGGTTCTTGGGTGGGGGTCACAGTACCTGTAGTCAGTTCCTTGGTATGAGCCATTGATCTGGGCTGGTCAGCCATTCCACTGGAATGCAGGGCCTAGAAGATACCTCAAAAACTAGTCTTAGGTTTCACAAGGGTGATGTTATTGATAGGGAAAGTTAAGAATCTTTATGACCATCAGCTATGTGACTCCTGAGTAAGCAATTATAGGAAAGCAAGCTAGGGGACAGTGGCTGCTTGTTATTATGCTTAGCTATGCCTGCGCCTTTGCAAAGTTTAGGCCCTTACCACAGTTCTTGCCTTGCACCCCTTTATTAATTTGTAAAGGGCAGTTTCAATTGGGAAATACGTGGATGAGCAAGAGGAGGTTTTCTTCTTAAAAAAATGAGCTCTGTCTACAGACCAGTCTCAAAGTTCCACCTTTACTGTCCCCTACTCGAAAACCCATTCTACTAATAGAGTAAGGCCAGGATTCTTAACAGATAAAGTTCCTTGAGTTAGCTACTACCTTCCAGCTTTTTCACTTCCTACTTCATAAACTGAAGCATTTGCTATTACATATTCATTTTAGTTTATCTTGTCTTTGTCATTTCCTTTGCCTATAAACTCCTTATTCCTTTTATTTCTAGCATCATTCTATCTTTGGAGGCCCAGGCCATACTACAAAACTCTCTTGTATTAGTTATATACTCGTCTATTAAGCAATTATGGTGACTACTGTGTACTAGGAAGTACTATGTCATAGGTGCTTGCAATAAAGCTGCAAATAAGACAAAGCTCCTATCCTCAAAATGTATACACTAGGGAAGAAAGACAATAAAACTAATATATGTAACTGTCACTCTTGGTAAGTTCAGTGAAGACATACATGCTTATCCCTTCTATTAAAGTATAAGCTCAAGGGCTAGAACCATGTCTTATTCAAAAATCTTTGCTATCCTCACATAGCACCTTATATTGTAGATGCTTAATATTTTTGGATAAATAATATTCTGGAGATTTTTTATACTGTCAAATGTTAAAAAGAGCAATTCCAAATTCAACAAATTGAAGTCTTGTGTACCTGCATGTGTACAATTCTGTTGTTGAGAAATATAAAGGTTAAAGAGAACACTGACCTATACATTCAAATGGTAAGTTGTTGTTCTGGCCAAACATACCAATTTCCTTGGTGGTCTGGGTGCTAAGAATACAGGTCTCTGAGGTGGAGTCCTGAGTCCATATGGTCACTCTGCTGGTCCCTATCCACTTACACTTGGATTTTCTTCCACCTCTGCCACCCACGAGACAGCAAGACAACCCCTCCTGTTCAGCCTTCTCGATAGGAAGATGACAAAGATGATGGCCTTTATGATTCATTTCCACTTAATGAATAGTAAATATATTTTCTCTTATGATTTTCTTAATATTTCTTCTCTAGTTTACTATAATACAGTATATAATACATGTAACATACAAGATGTGTGCTAAATGAATATTTATTTATGTTATTGGTAAAGCTTCCAGTCAACAGTAAGCTATTTGTAGTTAAGTTTTTGAGGAGTCAAAAGTTATACATGGGCCGGGCGCGGTGGCTCATGCCTGTAATCCTAGCACTCTGGGAGGCCGAGGCGGGTGGATCGCTCGAGGTCAGGAGTTCGAGACCAGCCTGAGCAAGAGCGAGACCCCCGTCTCTACTAAAAATAGAAAGAAATGATCTAGCCAACTAAAAATATATATAGAAAAAATTAGCCGGGCATGGTGGCACATGCCTGTAGTCCCAGCTACTCAGGAGGCTGAGGCAGGAGGATCGCTGAAGCCCAGGAGTTTGAGGTTGCTGTGAGCTAGGCTGCCGCCACGGGCACTCTAGCCCCGGCAACAAAGCGAGACTCTGTCTCAAAAAAAAAAAAAAAAAATTATACATGGATTTTCAACTGTGCAGGGGGCAGAGGGGTTGGCACCCGAATCCCTATGTTGTTCAAGGATCAACTGTTAAGTACTTAATGATATTAGCTATTATATTGTTATCATAAGGTAGGAATATGCTTGATTTCAATATCCATGGACACTTCTGAGAGAATATAGGCATTTCGGGAAGCTTCTGAAAGACAAGCCAGAACCAAAGAACTTTTTGAAAAAAATTACAACTTGATAATTGAAAAAAAATGAACATTTGGTAAGAGTTTTAAAAATCCAGAAAATATCCAAGTTTTCTTCCAAACAGATTTATTGAACATAACAAAATTCTATATACAAAGTGACCTGAACCTGCTGCTTCAAAATATGATCCTTTCTTACTAATATCTTGATAGGTCGGTCCATAGAATGCTAAAAAGCAACTTACTCTAAAATAAATAGAAAAGTGCCCAATATCCATTAAATGAATAGCCTAACTGTTGTAACTTTAGTAGCTCTGTAAGATAATTAACATAGGTAGGATCAAGTCCCTATGAAAGGCTGCTAGAGAATTGATACGTCAAGAGGCCATTTTGTGCACTGCCACTGTGATGCCATCATGCTTCTGGATCATAATGTTCCTGAAAGGCAAAGAGGAAAATATTCAGTGAAACGTTACAAGCGGGACTTTGGCGTAAGATTAAAAATGTCTAGGACACAACTGAAACGACACAATCATTTTTTTGTATATATAAAAGCAATATATGAACATAACAAAACATTTGGGAAATGTAGAAAAATATAAAAATGAGATAAATCCTTAATCCTAGTACATACAACTACTGTTAATATTTTCTTGACTCTTTTTGTATTTGCATGTATACTATATAGTCATGCAACACATAACAATGTTTTGGCCAAAGATGGACTGCATATATGATGGTCGCCCCGTAAGATTACAATAGAGCTGAAAAATTCCTGTCGCCCAGTGACTCTGGGCCATCATGACATCGTACTGCAACACATTACTTGTGTCTGTGGTGATGCTGGTGTAGACAAACCTGCACTGCCAGTCGTACAAAAGCACATACAATTATATGCAGTACATAATACCTGATAATAAATGAGTGTTACTGGTTTATGTATTTACTATACTCTACTTTTTATCATTATTTGAGAGTGTACTCCTACTTAATTATAAACTTCAGGCAGGTCCTTCAGGCAGTGTTCTAGAAGAAGGCACTGTTATCATAGATGACAGCTCCATGCCCCTGAAGACCTTTTGGTGAGACAAGATATAGAGGTTGAAGACAGTGATATTGATTTTGACCTTGGGTAGGCCTAGGCTAATGTGTGTTTGTGTCTTAGTTTTTAACAAAAAAGTTTAAAAGGAGAAAAAAAAAATTAAAAATAGAAAAAAAGCTTAAATAAGGATATAAAGAATATTTTTTTGTACAGCTGTACAATGTGTTTTACAAAAGAGTAAAAAAGTTAAAAAACTAAGAAGTTTATAAAGTTATAGAAAAAGCTTATTATTAAAGAAAAATTTTAAAATAAATTTAGTGTAGCTTAAGTGTACAGTAATGTCCTAGGCCTTCGCATACAGTCACCACTCACTCATTGACTCACCCGGATCAACTTCCAGGCCTGTAAGCTCCATCCATTCAGAAGTACCTTTTAAAAAATCTTTTATACCATATTTTTACTGTACCTTTTCTATGTTTAGATACACAAATACTTACCATTGTGTTACAACTGCTTAGAGTTTTTAGTATAGTAACATGCTATACAGGTTTGTAGCCTAGGAGCAACAGGCTATACCGTGTAGTCTCTGAATAGTAGGCTATACCATCTAGGTTTGTGTAAGTACACTCTATGATGTTTGCACGATGACAAAACTGCCTAATGACACATTTCTCAGAATATATCCCCATCCTTAAGCAATGCATGACTGTATATATGTTTTTTGTTTTAATAAAACTGTGATCATACTGTGTGTAGTTTTGTATTCTTTTTACTTAATATTATTCTGAAGACCCTCACTTGGAATATCTTTACTATTACTTTAGAAGTAATTTTTATTCTCTCATTAGTTTTCCTTTGTGCTATTTATTACTTTTTTTTTGGTAGACTGATAGTTCATGACAATTTTTATTCTTTGTGTAAATATCATTGTGGCCTGAAAGCACATTAGAGATTGATATATCTGCTCCTGTGGTCCAAAGGATGAAGAACCTTCCCCAAAGTACTTTGAATAAGAATCACTGATGAACACGGGGCAGACGCCATCAGGTTTACCAGAAATTTTTCTGAGCAAAAAGGAAAGGAAGGGATCTGCTGAAATCTACTCACCCATTATCTGATTCTAGGCACACCACGGGAATATCAGTGGGGTCAGAGGTTAGCTTAGCTGCCTGCTGGGCTAGAACAGATACCACTCCAGCATGTTCATCCGACAGGGTCCCACGGCCTAGCAATGAGAGATGATACCATGTCATCTGATTGTCCAAAAATGAGTATACAGCTAAACTAGTATCTCTCCCTGAATTATTCACAAAAAAGTTCAGTTCATGGTTTCTTAGGTTAGGTACTGACATGAAACAATTTTTCCCTTATACTTAGCTGGTTATATTAGCAAGAAAGCCAGACAACAGTTCTTAAATCAATAGGGCCATAACTGACATTCAATTTTCAAAGTCCTTCCCATCACCATCTCTAAATACCTTCTCAAGCACATCAGGAACCTGTAATTCAAGTCCATCTAAAAGTCATAAATTCATTTTATAGGAATCTTACTGAAATCACTAAGAAATTCAGAGGTGAGATTGTCAGAAAGTAGTCAACAAGGATAGAGACTTGTTGAAACTAATTAATTCCTCAGGGTAAAACTGATTTTCTTTTACTGAGCTCAACCTCAAAGGATTTAAAAATCTTTACTCAGGAGTTTAGCTGTAAGATCACCTTGACAGGCTAGGTGAACGAACATTCTGTGAGCAATTCTTTCTGCTAGAATAAGCTAGGTGGCTGTTTTCAAATGTCAACAGAATTGGCTTTTTATTAATGTTTGTGTTAATCTGTTATATAATAACTAAATTGTTGGTACAAAAAATTTACAATATACTTCTGTATATAAAGGCAACACAAGCTTAATTGTGCCTGGAACTAGTCAGGTAAAAGACATGCCACCATGGTGGAACCTACGATTTACTATTATTATATAAAACATTAACTGGCCAGACATGGTGCAGTCTTTTGGGCCTTGAAGGAACACATTTAGTTTTAGATTTCAATGCTTGAATTTCAGTCTTTCCATTAGTGAAAGACTGAAAAAACTTGCTTTTTCCCTCCCAAGTGACTGATTTGCATGTTAAACATAACAGAGTTACACAGATTACCTCTTTCAGTTACCCTTCCAGCAAAAATTCACAGCTTTAAAAATTCCTGCATTAGGAGCAAGAAGTCTTAAAGAACAACTCAGTGAAGAAAATGAGACTCAGAAAGGTTCTTTTTGGTCCAAGTTCACAATACTAGCAAATCAAAGAGCAGGGGGTTGGACCCAGGTATGTCCAACTCTGAAACCCGTTTTACTGCTTACTCACTTATTGTTACATGTAGTTGGACTGAAAAATGGCACACCACCCACTTCGCAGGATTATATTAGAGACAACGTATATAAAGCCTAGTAGCCTCAGCATATGGCATAAATTCTTATCTGAAGTCCTTTCTAGACCCAGTTTAAAATTATTCAAATACTACTTTAATAGAGACAACTATTTAGTGCTAGAACTACAAGGAACATTTCTACCTTCATAAATACCAATTGAAAAGTTTCAATTGTCTTATCTTGTTACTTGGAGATAATGTCTACTCTCACAAAAGTACCCAGAAAGTGGCAAGGTAACAGAGAATAAAAGCTGGAGAATAATAGCACACTAGGCTCTTACTCAACATCAGATGCTGTACAATACACCAAAGAGTTGGTATGAGAAATACTTACAGCCCAGATTAAGTCCTTGTGAATCTGTGCACAGGACTCCAACAATGGATGGATTCTTCATTCTAATTCCAAGAACCCAAGAGAGAGGATGCAGATGATGTGAGAAAATGGATTTAAATAAATACAACACATATAGGCTTTATATCTGCCAGGCATTAAATGCTTTAAATAGTGTTTCACAACCCTTTTCATTTCACGCCCAAGAGAAAAATTCAGTCATAACTAATTATTAAACTGGTTTCCCTCTGATGAGAGAGAAAATTTTGTCAGGTACTGTTGGGGTTTTGGAGGCCCACAAGCATTGCAATATCTAGGATGTTTCGTTCTTGTTAAAAACACACGTTTTCGTATACTAACTCATTTAAAACAACTTGGAAAACTCTAAATGACTTCAGTTGCCTCCCGGAGGAGAAGTAGGAAGCTGAGGGACAC
>CM052444.1:25305168-25331229 GCA_028533085.1 Varecia variegata
CTAAAACAACTGAAGAGCAGTCCTGACCGTACAGACGATTTCAACTACACGATAGGCGGTTTTGGGCCCCGGGCTTGGCCCCCGGAGATCGCTCGAGAGGGAATGTGCAGAGCCAGGCAGGAGTTTGTAATAATTCCGGGTCATCCGCCCCGCCCCGCGGCCCCTGGGCAGGGCTCACCTTTTCAAATGGTGGCCCAGGGGTCGCGCCTTTCGTCCCGCTCAAGTCCACCTGCCGCGACCTTAGGACAGACCGAAAAGGCCCGCACTACTCACGTGTCCTCCAAGTGCTGCTCTAAGGTCGCCTCCATCCCGCCGGCCATCCACCTCGACCCAGACCCCAGCCGCGCGGAGCGTCCTTCCCTACCACAGGCCTCGGTCACGTGACGCGGGCAGGGCGTGGACCGGAACTGCGCCTCTAAAGGAACATTTATCGCGGCGCAAAGCCCGCGTTTGCCGGAAGGCATCACCGCGCTTCCGCCACCTGACCCTGGCGAAGAGTTGTTTGGGTGAGCTGTGCCTCGCTAGGTCGCCTGGGCCCGGCCGCCCTGCACAAACAGGCGGCGCGGATTATTTCCCACTCGAGACAGAGGTCTGCCGCTGGGCACAATGCCTCGGTTCCTTACCTGGCATTTTGTCTCAGTGATTTTTAACCTTTGGACTCCGCTTCCACCGACTCTGAGGCCTGGGGGCCAGATCTTAAGTTTTACAGTACCCCAGCGGGTCAGGCAGGATCTGATCGAGGCGGTGGGGCAGGCGAGGAGAAGAGACACAGGACCCCTGGGAAGGGGTCCACAAGCTTGAAAGGGAAAAAACAAGGGACTAAAGGATGAGATGGAACAAGGTTAAAACCCCAAGCTGGGTGATGGTAATGTGTCAGAATTTTAACGAGGACGTTGGTAATTAACTATGGCGAGGGTTCAGGAAAGTTTAGGGGAAAAAAACATTTGAGCCCTAACTTGTAAGGAAGATTGGGTAGGACTACTTAAAAATGACTTTAATAAATCAACTATAAAAGCAAATAAGGAATGGAAACCTCCACGGTCCCACTGTTCAGAGATGACTAGTACTCCCTTGGAGAATTTCCTTTCATTTCCAAGACATTTGGAATTGTCTTTCCAAATGTATACTTTTAAAGTTTTTTTCTTTTTAAAGCAGAATTGACATACATACTGGACATACAATTCTGTGGCTGGTCTCATTCACAGAATTTAGCATAAATATCTTTCCATGTCAGTAAGTATTCACTGACTGTAATACTTGCAAAATATTCCATGTTATAGCTGTGCCTTAATTGATCTAATCACCCCTTATTAATGTATGTTGTTTACAGTGGTTTTTTTTTGGGGGGGGGCTATTACAATGTTGGTTGAATATTCTAATAGCTAAATATTTGTGCAGTTTGAAGTTTTTCTTATGATAAATTGTTAGAAATGGAATTACTGGGTCAAAGGATATGGTCATTTTGAATACTTTTGACATACACTTACAAATTGCCCCCCAAAAAGATGGTGCCAGTTTACACTCAAATTGGTAGCATTTTGCTGAAAATGGGAGTGTATCCATAGACTCTCCGACCCCCACATGCCTCTACCCACTCCTGTTCATCACTCCTTCTGCTAAGTTTCCTCCAAGCCTCTCACCTCCAGCTTTTACTAACAATCTACCTTCTGATCTGGTGCCCAGCTCCAAGGCTATTCTGGACTTGAGCTGAAAGTTCCTCTTCATTCCCTCGCTGTCATAGTGAGGCTTGCAGCTTCCTTAAAGTTTCAGTTTGAATGTTGTAATTCAGGTGGCTTCGACTCCTGCTCTAGAGAAATTGTTTAAGTTAGGAATAACACAATATGGGCCATATAAATTTTAGAAAAAGCAGTTTAAACCTGCCTTTGAAAGATAGCATTAGAAAATATTAGTACTGAGTACTTAAAGCAAAGTTTGTGCCAGTTGTTTAAGGAGCCAGCTTACTTCCTGCCTAAGTCATGCCGGACGCAGCGCGGCATTGCAGTACCGCCCCCTTGTGGTCCCGTGCGGTGTAAGGCTTGGCAGGGCTAGCGCTTCTCATCTCTGGGTTTTTAAACTTCCACAGGACCGTCCAAACAAATCTGATGTGAGCCGCATCTGAATTTTTTTTTTCTTTTCGTTTTTGAGACAGAGCCTCGGTCTGTCGCCCTGGGTAGAATGCAGTGGCGTCATCATAGCTCACTGCAATCTCAAACTCCTGGGCTCAAGTGATCCTCTTGCCTCAGCCTCCACGTTACCTGGCTAATTTTTCTATTTTTTTAGTAGAGACGGGGTCTCGCTCTTGCTCTGACTGGTCTCGAACTCTTGAGCTCAGGCAGTCCTCCCCCCTCGGCCTGCCAGAGTGGTAGGATTACAGGCGTGAGCCATCGTGCCCAGCCCACATCTGAAAGTTTTAACGATCTGGTAGCCACATTCAAAAAGTTAAACAAGTGAAATTAATTTTAGTATAATTTTATTTATCCAAATAATATATCCAAAATATTATCAATTCAACAAGTAACTGATAGAATACTGAGATATTTTACATTTTTTTCTCCCATACTAAATCTTCAAAATCCAGTGTATATTTTACACTTACAACACATTTCAATTCAGACTAGCCACATTTCAAGTACTCATTAGCTATGTGTGGGTAGTGGCTACGGTATTGGCCAATGTAGCTCCACGGTATCTCCGATTATCTCAAAGCTAGATCAATGATTAAAGTATTCTCAGAAAGGCTGATGATTATTTTTAAGCTGTAAGGAAGGCCTGCAAAGGAAAAAAATGAGAAAATGGGAAGAGGATGACAGCGGGCCCACACACCCTTACCACACGGGAAGTGAGAGGGAAGGCTGTTCCACAGCACCCCCTCTTTCTCTGCCCTGTGCTATTTTGCCCCTGTGCGGGTAGGCATAGGGAGAGGAATAGTGTGTATAGGTCAGTCAGGCAAGTGCTGGGGGCTGGGGTGATGGTTGGAGAAAGTGTCTGACCCTAATTGTTTTCTGTTTTCTTTAGCTTGTGGGGTATTTGATAATTCTTTTTTTTTTTTTTTTTTTTTTTTTGAGACAGAGTCTCGCTTTGTTGCCCGGGCTAGAGTGAGTGCCGTGGCGTCAGCCTAGCTCACAGCAACCTCAAACTCCTCGGCTTAAGCAATCCTCCTGCCTCAGCCTCCCGAGTAGCTGGGACTATAGGCATGCGCCACCATGTCCAGCTAATTTTTTATATATTTTAGTTGGTCAGATAATTTCTTTCTATTTTTAGTAGAGACGGGGTCTCACTCTTGCTCAGGCTGGTCTTGAACTCCTGACCTCGAGCGATCCACCCGCCTCGGCCTCCCAGAGTGCTAGGATTATAGGCGTGAACCACGGCGCCTGGCCGGTATTTGATAATTCTTAAAGTCTTAGTTTCGAGTGCTGTTAACCATTTCTGGGTTGACAGGAAAAGTTCCACAACACTCAGAGCACATGTCTTATTGTATTGTATAATAATTTTTTAGATGTTTCCTTTTCAAAAACAGGGAGAGTGTCTTCTCCATCTCTGCATTCCCAGTGCCATAGAGCACAATAGGAATTCAATAAACATTTATTGAAGGGTGTTGATGACGTCTTTTGGGAAAAGGACTCTATGGTTCCCTTGAAGGTAAAGAACTTTTAGGTCCTGAACTTTAACCACCTTTATCCTCTTCTTTCTCCCCTCCTCCATAAACAAGCTCTTAGAAAATGCCAGGAGGGGCCAGGCTCCATGGCTCATGCCTGTAATCCTAGCACTCTGGGAGGCCAAAGCAGGGGGATCGCTTGAGTTCAGGAGTTTGAGACCAGCCTGAGTAAGAGTGAGATCCTGTCTCTACTAAAAATAGAAAAATTAGCAGGGCATGGTGATGTGTGCTCATAGTCCCAGCTACTCGGGAGGCTGAGGCAGGAGGATCACTTGAGCCCAGGAGTTTGAAGTTGCAGTAAGCTAGGATGATGCCACTGCACTCTAGCCGGGGCAACAAAAACTGCCAGGAGGGTCCAGCAGAGAATGCCTAAGCTGACATGTTGTGACTGGGAAGTGGAAAGTGCTGGATAGCAGAGAGGAGGAGCATTGCTGTTGGCTCAAGAGACCCTAACCCCTCTTTCCTCGGCCTATCAGAAGCAGAATCCTCCTGAGAGGTCCATTTAAGAAGTGCAACTCCGGTAGAGGGGTTAGCTCCTCACTGGGTGCAGAGGGCTCTGCTACTCCAGGGCTGTTCACATTGGACTGTGGATTATTCTTTCAAATGCCTACGGTCATAGGCCTTCAGTGGAATGAGCCCTCATATGCCACCAGGGGGCATCAAGGCCACAGAAAACGCTGCTCAGATGGAGGCTCCTGGGGTGAGGGAAAGGGATGCAGTCTGTGGTGCTGGTAGAGCGTAGTGAGGATAGCATTATGCTAGGTCAGTGGCCTCAGAGTCAGATGTAGATGTGGACCCTGGCTTGGCCACTCACTACCTGTTTTGACCTCCGAGCCTCAGGGGGCTCATCTGTGGTATGGGGGTACCACTATCTGCCTCACCAGGTTGTGGGGAAGATTATATGAGATACTTTATGTAAGACGGAAATATCTTTGTGATGGAAGTATGAATTGTGGAAGTCACTAAATAAGTTTTGTTAAATCTGAGTAAGAAGACTTGCTTGTTTCCTCAAGTTGCTTATAATTTAGGTGAGGACACACATGAGAAAATAACTTACAGTTCAATGACAGTAGGAGCCAAATGATTTGTACAGACCACAAGTGGTCTAGTGTTCGTGGGAGAGGGAGATTGCAGGGAGGGTTTACATACCTGCTCTATAAAGCTGTGTTAAATGAGATAATTAAATATATTTTATTATTATTTTTTGTAAAATGCTTTTATTTATTTATTTACTTACTTAATGATTTAAAGAGATAGGGTTTTGCTCTGTCACCCAGGCTGGAGTCCAGTGGTGTGATCATAGCTCACCGTAGCCTTGAACTCCTGGGCTCAAGTGATCCTCCTGCCTCAGCCTCCTGAGTAGCTGGGATGATAGGTGCATGCCACCATGGCTGGCTATTTTTATTAGACTTTTCTATAGTATAAAACTGATGAAATACAGTAAAGGAAAAAAAAATCACCTGAAATTCTAGCCCTAGCCCTAGAATAATAATAATAATGATATGAATGTCAAGGAGCTAAATAGAATGGAGTAGGATTTGAATACTGTAGAGATAGGGACAGGGCTGTCACAAGGATCACAAGAGTCTTGGGAGCTAAAGCAACTCACTCCATTCGAGCTACAGCATAGGACACTAGTGGGGAGCAGGGTGGGGAGCACAGCCCTGTCTTCTTTTTTTTTTTTTTTTTTTTTTTTTGAGACAGAGTCTCACTCTGTTGCCCGGGCTAGAGTGAGTGCCGTGGCGTCAGCCTAGCTCACAGCAGCCTCAAACTCCTAGGCTTAAGCAATCCTCCTGCCTCAGCCTCCCGAGTAGCTGGGGCTACAGGCATGTGCCACCATGCTCAGCTAATTTTTCTATATATATTTTTATCTGTCCATATAATTTCTTTCTATTTTTAGTAGAGACGGGAGTCTCGCTCTTGCTCAGGCTGGTCTTGAACTCCTGAGCTCAAACAATCCGGCCGCCTCGGCCTCCCAGAGTGCTAGGATTATACAGGTGTGAGCCACCGCGCCCGGCCAGCCCTGTCTTCTAATAGTGGACACCACCTGAGAGCTGAGGCCTACATTCAAAGCCTGACTCCTAATAATAGTGGTATTAATACCATTAGCAGTTCATATACATGGAGTGACAACTGTGTGCCCTGTGACTGTATGCCTTATTAGTCCTCACAGCCCTTTAAAAGTATCTAATATCACTATCCCCTTTTTAGAGTTTTAAAAAAACAAAGCTCAGAAGATAAGTGTTTGCTCAAGGTCACCTGCTTTTAAGTGGGGGAGCCTGACCATTAACCTCCCTCCTACACTGCCTCAGCTTCTGTCACTTTGCCGGCAACACAGACCTAGAACTGAGGGGGGTTGGAGGCCCAGTCCAGATCTCATTCTGCAGAGAAGAAATCTGATGCTCAGACAGGGAAAGGGGCTGATTTAGACCTTTAACTTCTGGTTCTTAACTTTTTTTCCAGTGTTCCAACTACGTTGTGCTGCTGGAGGCTGTCTTAGAGCTTTGTTAAACCAACTTCAGAGACACTTGTTGTTATAGGTTGAATTCTGTCTCCCCAAAATTTATTCTGAGGCACTAACCTCTAGTACCTCAGCATGTGACCTTATTTGGAGATAGGGCCTATACAGAGGTAACCAAAATAAGGTTCTTAGGGTGGGCCTCAATCCAGTATGACTGGTGTCCTCATAAAAGGGAAAATTTGGACACAGTCCTGCCTAGATGGAAGATGATGAAGAGACATGGGGAGCAGATAGCAATCCGTAAGCCTAGGGCAGACCCTTCCCTCCCAGCCCTCAAAAGGAGGCAACCCTGTCAATAGCATGATTTTGGACTCTACCCTCCAGCACTGCGAGATAATAAATTTCTGTTGGTTAAGCCACCCAGTTTGTGGTACTTTGTTCTGGCAGCCCCAGGAAACCAATATGCTCATGTATCCATAGAGTCTACAAGTCAGAGACATTCGGCAGCCCTTCTATAGTAGGACTGCTTGGGAGGGTCACCCTCCCAGAGGCAAAAGGATAGAGCAGATGATATTTCCAGCTTGCTCCCAACCTTGATATTTGGCTAAGTAAGATATTTTTTCTTTCACTGGAATTTGCCCAACAATGGTGGCATGATCTATTTGACTGTGACCTTCTTGAGTCAGTTTTCTGTCTCTGAGCCCAGCCTATAGAAGGTGCTCGCTACATGTGCCTAGAGGGATGAGTGGGAAAATCGGCTCCTGGCCACTCCAATCCAAGCCTCTCCAAGCAGCGGGTGGGGCGGGAGAGCAGGATATGGACTGTTCGGAATGGAAGTTGAAGTTGGGCATTGTCTTCTAAAGTTTAGAGCTGAGCCCAAATTCTCGAAGACACAAGCAAAATATACTTCAGATGGCTCAGGGCAGGCTAAAGAAATTCAGTACAGGAAGCTCTTTTCCTGCTGCTTTATTAATTTTGCTACTGAGGATAGATGAGATGCAGACTTCCATATCCAAGTCTTCATTAGATGCCCAGTTAATGCAGCCATGACAAATGGGAATGAAGCCCTTATGAATAAAGATTAATGCAGTATGAAAAAATCGTAGACCAGAGCAAAGAAAATTTAGGAGCTGACAAAATACCCTATCTTTAATTAGACTGTCTGCATCACACATCAAGTCAGCCTTAATGTCAAGATTTATTGGCCTTGGAATTGGGTAAATGAAATAAGTGCTCACAAATGAATGGGAAAAAAATTACCTGTATTAAAAAGTATTTGCAATGCAGGCCTGCACACTGAGGCTTTCGGTCAAAGTCAGGCTTGCAGCTTTAGCTATGCATCACTCTGTCCCCCCCATGCGTCCCCTTAGCCTCAGGTGGGTTTCAGAGACCCTGCTTGTGGGGTAATGATATGGACCATTGTCAACTATCTATGCTATTCTCCTGGAAAGATCCTTCTTGGACAATGAAATATCTTTGTGTCTTTATTTCACCATCTGTAAATTAGTAAGGTGTTACTGGTCCTTACCTCAGAGAAGAAAGAGAATGTTGTAGAGACAAGATGACCGGCTTAGTTCTGCCCACCCACTGCGGAGAGCAGAGCAAAAAGCTTTCTTCTTGACTGCCAGAGCCTACCTCAGAATCCATGTGTAGCTTCAAGAGCTTATCTACTATCACACTTTGCTGCTGTCTTGTAAGACCCGGACAAGTCCTCTGATGCCTCGATGTCCCACTGTAAATGGAGGTAAGAGTAGCGCCTTTCTTGCAGGGTTGCTGTGGGAATTCCACGGGACAGTGCACAGAAAGCCCCAAGCACAGCCCCGGGACCATGGTGAGCACTGAGCGAATGAAACCTATTGTTGTTAGGATCTCAAGAGATGACAGGGAGGCAAATTTGAATTAGATTAGCATTTGGGGTACTTCTCGGCAAGCAACAGAATTGACTCTGGCTTATGGAGTAGGAAAGGAAGTTAAAATGACTTTGGGTAGCTTGCGGAATTGTTGGGATGCTGGTGAGCTCAGTCTAAACTTCCAGTGACAAAGCTTCAAACCACACTTGAGGAAAATGCCACCCCTCCCCCTGGCCTGACTGTCCCCACAGCTGCCTGCAGTAGTGGGGCCACTTCTGTGGCAGGAACATAACCCTGCAACCGCTGCTTCCCCTGAAGCCAGGTGCCTCTGCTGCTGCCCTTGCCGGTAAAGTGGAATTTTCCGAGAGCCTCTGAGTTGAAGTCTTGTGCTGGTAAACTTGAGCAATGGCATCTGGATCACGTGCCTGGCTTTAGTTGCAGAGGAGCTGCTTTCTATAACTGTCTTGAAAGTGCCCTGAAGGTACCAACGCCATTCACAAGGGGCTGGGCAGCAAGACAGCATTCTAAGTGTCTCCTCCAGAGGGATTCTTGCTTTGCATGCGGGAGAACTCCTGCAGGACACTCACAGCCCCTTCCACTGTTCAGGGAGCCACTTTACTGGGCAGCATTCCACTCCTTGGCAAAGGGGCGGGGAGTGCTTTCTGCCCTCTCTGCTGTACGAGCCCAGTCTTAAACGGAAATTGAGAGTGCTGGTCATTTTGCCTTGTGCTCCTAGAGATAAGGGCCATAAAAAAGCATCTCGGAGTCTGTAAGCCTGGCAGCTTCATGCTGTGGCCTCACTGTGGATGCACGGTGCCATTTCTTTGTGGATCCCTTACCCCTGGTTTGCTAAGTTCTATGCAGGTAGCAACAGTAAATCAGGCAGGGCTCCCTGACTCAAGGAGCTTGTGTTCTGTACAACAAATAAGCTGGACATAATGAAAAAAATCCAAGTGGAATTTTGGGTAAGAGAAACTTTTCAGACTAATGATCCTTACCAGTAACAGCCTGCACACTCGGCCCTGCCCAGAGCCTGGGGCCAGCACCGCCATTTCCAGGCACCAGATTCTAAGGAGAGGACTCAGGTTCCCTCCTCCTCCCGATGGCTTTCAGGGACAGAGCTGCTTCTGGGAGGGAGAAGAGGAGAGAGAGGGGAAGGAGGATGCAAAGAGAAACACTAAACCTTCAGGGTCAAGGCATTTTCAAAACTTGAGGTTTTTTTGGGGGGGATGGGCTCTTGTTCTATGTAGGATCTCCCTACATTGGCCAGGGTAGTCTCAAAGTCCTGAGCTCAAGGAATCCTCCCACCACAACCTCCCCAGTAGCTGGGACTACAAACATGCACCACTGCGACTGGCTAATTTTTTAATTTTTAATTTTTTAAAAAAGGGATAGGGTCTTGCTATGTTGCCTGGGCTGGTTTTAAACTCCTGGGCTCACGCGATCCTCCTGCCTCAGCCTCCTCCGTAGCTGGGACTATAGGTGTGAACCGTGCTGGCCAAAACTTGAATGCTTGTCGTGACCCTCCATGGTGCCTAGGAAAGCATCTGGCTCATAGAAGGTGTTTAATAAATGTGTGTTCTATTAGTGAAGAAATCCCCTGGGAGATCTCATAGGAAATGACCCTTTCCAACTCTTCATCTGTGCGTTATTCCAGCTCCCAAGAAACCAGCAGAAGCAGAGGGGCAGTCACAGCTGTCAATGGCAGTGAAGGTGCCAATTTCTAACCTACGTGACTGCTGCAGATTCCACCTCTCTGGGCCTCAAGTGTTAGTATCTGTAAGCTTGGTCAGTTTCTTACTCAAGAACGTTGCATGACTCTGGTACTTAAAGATGAACAATCAGCATTTACAAAGCACATCCACTGTCAACCTAAATACCAAACAGAGAGAGGCTCTCTAAAAGGAAAGATAATTATTTGGGAGTAGAGCACTGCAATGGGAATAGGCTGGCCATAGTAAACTATGCGCATATTCAGGGAGGTAAAGGAAGACAAAGATTTTTAAAGGAAAAAATGAGGAGGATTACATAATTTGTTTTGAAATAATTATCCTTGGCTACAAAGATCAATAAAAAGGATGACATTAGTCCAAGGTTGGACAGGCAGTTTCTGTGCAGTTGTCCTTGCAGAAGTCGTTTCTGTGTAAGGTAGCGATGGTCTTTGTGCAAGGTTGTGGTTTTTGTAGTCTTTTGTGATAGTTTCGTTATCAGGCACGAGAACCCTCTCTTCGTGGCCTTCCCTGGCTCTATTTGTCAGGGTTTTCTTAACATTAGTGACTCCATTTTGATTCTGACAACTTTCACACCACTCACATGTTATCTCATTGTAATCCCACGAGGGGCCTCTACCTTCATTTTGTGGATGAAGTAACTGAGGCCTGAAAAGGTCAACTAACTTGGCAAGGTCACAGACCTTGAAAGTGTCCATTGCCTTGGGACTCCAAGGCTGAGGCCGGCCACTCTACGATGTCACTGCCAGGTGAGTCAGCCCCTCTGTAACTCTGTCTTCTCAACCAGTTCAGACAACACAGGCCTGCCAGCAAGTCCCACAGAGTGGCCAAGGCTGCCCTCTCCCCGTCTCCCTTCCCAGCAACAAGAGGACTTGTCCACGTGGCTTCAGACACCACACAGTAAATCAACTGCCACATTAATTCTGGATCATCAGCATTTTCCCCCAGGAGAAAATCAGAGGCAAGGAGACTAATGTCTCAGTGAAATTTTCAATTTCCAAAGGCAAAGTGAGATGAATATAATCCCATCTGTCAAGGTGGAGAAGGGCTGATCTGAAAGCAGCATAGATTACTTTAAGGAGATAATGGTTTATCACTCTCTGGGCAAGAGAATATGAAATGAGGACTAACCTTCTTTATGAGTTGGTAAAAACATCCATCAGCAATGACAACATCTAGGGAAATGAGCAGCAAGTTTTCTGGCCCTTTTTCCACTTGTCCTTTCCCTAAGACTTTTTGTTCTTGATAAACACACACCCACACAAACAGGACAAAATCCACCCCCTGCCCCTCAAGAAATGGTTAACATTTGTTGAGGATTATTGCAGGCACTGTACTCAGTGTTTTATATTCACTATCCAGAAGCCTTAAGTGCTAAGTGAGGGAAGTGTTATTAGAACCATTTTACAGATCTGGCAACTGAGGCTTATAGAGGTTGACTTGTCCAAGGTTATCCAGCTAGCAAAGTGTGAAATGGGCTGCAGGCCGGCCGACTCCGTGCGTACCATCAGCCACACGTAGTACATGCAGACTGCTCAGCCTGAAAAGTAGCTTAGACTATTCTGCTTAGACACCTCTATGCTTTCCCTGCACTCCACTCACTCCTTCTTTGGTCAGCCCCTTGGGGAGCCCTGCTGACCCCAAGAAGGGTGTATCGTTTATAAGCTGTAGAATTTAAGCTGGGCACAGTGGCTCATGCCTGTAATGCCAGCAACTCGGGAGGGTGAGGCAGGAAGATCGTTTGCTTGAGGCCAGGAGTTCCAGACCAGCCTGGGCAACATAGCAAGACCCTGTCTCTAAAAAAATATTAAAACATTAGCCGGGCATGGTGGCACGCACTTGTAGCCCAGCTACTCAGGAGCCTGAGGCAGGAGGACCGCTTGAGTGTGGGAGTTCGATGCTGCAGTGCACTATGATTGCTCCACTGCATTCTAGCCTGGGCAACAGAGAGAGACCCTGTCTCTAAAAAATAAAAAAATTAGTTGTAGAGGCTGAGCCACAGCTGAGGGCCTAGAATCCCTGGAGGCCTTCAGTCTGGACAGCTGAGGCTCAAGGCAGGGTGCAGGGTGGGCAGGGCAAAGGCCGTGGGCCTCACTAGCTCACAGGGCTCCATGAGCTGAGGGGTCTCTTGGTTGCTTCTGGGTATGAATTTCCAGTGGAGGAGGGATGAGGCCAGTGACAGTCTCTGGGCCACTTAGAAACCAGACATCTGGTTTGCTGTGGCTGCCAAGAGTCTCAGAAAATGTCACGGCCATGGGTTTGGGAAGGCCTGGGGACCACAACAATGTGACTTCAAAAACCCAAGAAGGAATGTGCACATCAGAGATGCTCCGAATACACAAGTCTCAGTGTTAAATTCTGACCCTTTGCTTCGACCGGGGACTGAAGCTCCCTCAGAGTAGAGAACCCCAAGAGAGGGCTTCACCACCAGCCCCAGCCGGGGACACATGCCGCCAAAGCAAAGGTCACTCCAGGGCCACAGGTCTCCTCCTCTGTGGCCAGAAGCAAGGTTCCTAATTAGTGTCACTCAGGATCCGACAGAGATGGCTGCTCTGTCTCGGGCTTATTTGCTGTTTATTCCTGTGATTGATGCTAGTAGCATTAAGAGTCTGTCAGGGAGATATTTCACGAATGCCCCATGTGGTGGGATGGAGACAGCCAGGAAATGCGATTCCCTAGTTGTGGCAGAGTCAGAGATGACCCCAAGTGTTGACGGAAAGGCCCAGGCCCTTTCCAGCCTCTTGTGGGGTAGGGGCAGGGGGAGAGGTGAGGCCCTGGGAGGGGCTGGCCTGCCCTGGAGCGGCGGCCGGATCTCTCGTGGAGGGCTGTGCAGAGAGACAGCGTGTGAGAGGGGTGAGCAGCTTTTTCCCTGGTTTGCTCTTGTAGCAGTATCACATGTAGGCCCTGAAGGAGCCCAGGGAATGTCACCCCAAAATATGGCACCTGGTATGCTGATTATTTTATTTATTAAAAAATTTTATTTATTTATTTTTTTTTTCCAGACAGAGTCTCACTCTGTCACCCAGGCTAGAGTGCAGTGGCATCATCATAGCTCACTGCAGCCTCAAACTGCTGGGCTCAAGTGATCCTCTTGCCTCAGCCTCCTGAGTAGCTGGGACTACAGACACATGACACCAAGCCCAGCTAATTTTTCTATTTTTTGTAGAGATGGGGTCTTGCTATATTGCCCAGGCCAGTCTCGAACTCCTGGCCTCAAACCATCCTCCTACCTTGGCCTCTCAAAGTGCTAGAATTACAAGCATGAGCCACAGTGCCTGGCCTATTTATTTATTTTTGAGGCAGCATCTCACTCTGTCACCCAGGTTAGTGTACAGTGGCATCATCATAGCTCACTGCAAACTCAAACTCCTGGGCTCAAGCGATTCTCCTGCCTCAGCCTTCCAAGTAGCTGGGACTACACATGCATGCCACCACACCTGGCTAATTTTTGTATTTTTTTGTACAGATGGGGTCTGGCTATGTTACCCAGGCCAGTCTCAAACTCCTGACCTCAAGTGATCCTCTTGCCTCAGCCTCCCAGAGTGCTAGGATTACAGACATTAGCCACTGTATCTGGCTCTGCTTATTTTAAATTAAAGGCCCTTGAAGGTCAACAGATGCTGGAAGAGGCTTTATTCTCACCTTCCCTTACCTACCTTAAGAATGGGCCCATCAAAGAGCACACAGTTGCCTTATATCCCCTCCCTGAAATCTCATTATTTATGGCAGAAAAGAAGACAGAAATGTAACCCACCTGGATGGATTTTTTTCACAAGGGTAATATCTGTCTGTCAGGCTCATTCATATTCCAAAGAGACTCATTTACAAGTTAATTTCTGTTTTGGGCACATTCATTCTCCCTAGCAATCATTTAGTACCACGCAAAGGAATTAGCTACATCCCCCATCTCCCTCTCCCCTATGAAGAAGGGTATATAAGCATCTATCCAAGTTGATTAGGTCACTGGGTGATCATACTTCTGTGATTCCCCCCGCCCCCATGCATGTAAAATAAATTTTGTATGACTTTTTTCCTTATCAATCTGCCTTTTGTCAGTTTATTTTCAGCAAACCTTCAGAGAGCAAAGGGGAAGCTTTCCCTCTTTGACCCTACAGCCATTAGACAGGACTGTGTAGGACACACAAAGATGAAAGCAAACGGGATGAAAACATTCTTCCTGCTGTTCCAGGGTCTGGAAAAAACTTCCGTTTCTATCTACTAAAAGTCTACACATTAATCATAAGGCTGACCTCAAAAGTGAAAAAATTTTTTAATTTCCCAACTAGAAGTGATCTTCACCTTGACTCCCATAGCACTTTGTAATTACTGTCACAACGTAATGTTCAAACACTTAAAAACATGATTCCTACACATGCCAAAGACTTACTAACTCGTGAATGAGGGCACTAATAAGACAGTAAAGTTGGTTCAAAGAGCATTTCGAGGAAGTGGATATTTATAGGCATTTAAAAGGAAATGTTAGAATGAAATTTCCAGGGTAAAAATAAAACTAGTTGTCCTTGCATGTATAGTCAAAAGATTATTGACAATGGTGACAAGACCATTCAGTGGAGAAAAGACAGTCTTTTCAACAAATTGTATTGTGCAAACTAGATATCCATGTACAAAAGAATGAAGTTGTACCCTTACCTTCTACCATATACAAAAATTAACTCAAAATGGATCAAAGACCTAAACATAAAAGCTAAAACCATAAAAGTCTTAGATGAAAACAAAGGGGGAAGCTTTATGACATTGTACTTGAGAATGATTTCTTGGACATGACACCAAAAGCACAGGCAGCAGAAGAAAAAATAGATAAATTGGACTACATCAAAATTCAAAACTGGCTGGGTGCAGTGGCTGTAATTCCGGTACTTTGGGAGGCCAAGGGAAGAGGATCCCTTGAGGGGAGGAGGATCCCTTGAGGGTAGGAGTTTGAGACCCAGCCTGGGCAACATAGTGAGACCCTGTTCATAAAAAAAAAAATTATTCAGGAGTAGTGGCATGTGCCTGTAGTCCCAGCTACTTGGAAGGTTGAGTGGGGAGGATTGCTTGAGCCTAGGAGTTTGAGGTTATCATGAGCTATGATTGTGTGTGGATGACAGAGTGAGAATCTGCCTCTAAAAAAAAAAATTAAGAACTTTTGTTTGTCAAGGGATGCTATCAACAGAGTGAAAAGGCAACCCATGGAATGGAAGAAAACATTTGCAAATAATATATCTGATAAAGGGTTACTATCCAGAATATATAAAGAATCCCTACAACTCAACAATAAGAAAAGAAACCACCCACTTAAAAAAATGGGTAAAGGACTTAAATAAACATTTCTCCAAGGGGCCGGGTGCGGTAGCTCACGCCTATAATCCTAGCACTTGGGAGGCCGAGGTGGGCGGATTGTTTGAGCTCAGGAGTTCGAGACCAGCCTGAGCAAGAGCGAGACCCCATCTCTACTAAAAATAGAAAGAAATTATCTGGCCAACTAAAAATACATATAGAAAAAATTAGCCGGGCATGGTGGCGCATGCCTATAGTCCCAGCTACTTGGGAGGCTGAGGCAGTAGGATCACTTAAGCCCAGGAGTTTGAGGTTGCTGTGAGCTAGGCTGACGCCACGGCACTCACTTTAGCCCGGGCAACAGAGCGAGACTCTGTCTCAAAAAACAAAACAAACAAACAAAAAAACCATTTCTCCAAGGATATACAAATGGCCAATATGCACATGAAAAGATGTCCAACATCACTAATCATTAGGAAAATTCCAGTCAAAATCACAATGAGATACCACCTCACCCATGATGATAAGCACTATCAAAAAACCAGAAAATAAGTGTTGGCGAGTATGTAGAGAAATTGGAACCCTTGTAGCCCTTTGGTGGGATGTAAATGGTGCAGCTACTGGAGAAAACAGTCTGGTGGTTCTTCAAAAAGTTAAACCTAGAATTACCACATGAAACAGCAATTCCAGTTTGGGGTATATATCCAAAAGAATGAAAACAAAGTCTATGGATATTTGTACCCCCATGTTCATGACAGGATTGTTCACAATAGCCAAGTGTGCACTGATGGATGAATGGGTAAATAAAATGTGGTATACACATACAATGGAATATGATTCAGCCTTAAAAAGGAAAGAAATTCTGACACATGCTACAACGTGGATGAAACTTGAGGACGTCATGCTAAGTGAAACAAGCCAACCACAAAAAGACAAATCTGTCAGATTCCACTTATATAAGATACTTACAGTAGTTAAAATCATACAGACAGAAAGTAGAATGGTGGTTGCCAGAGCCGAGGGAAGGCAGATGGGGAGTTATTGTTTAATGGATATAGAGTTTCAGTTTTGCAAGATGAATAGTGTTCTGGAGAAAGTGGTGATGGTTGTGTAACAATGTGAATGTATTATACTTAATACCACTAAAATGTACACTTAAGAATGGTTAGGGTGGTAAATTTTGTGTTATATGTATTTCATCACAATTAAAAAACAAAACTGACTAATGCCCTACAAGACAATTAAAAAATCATAATCTTTTCTATTGGATAGAAATTATTTACTTATTTTTATTTTTTTGAGACAGCGTCTCCCTCTGTCACCCTGGGTAGAGTGCAGTGGCGTCATTGTAGCTCACAGCATCCTCAAACTCCTGGGCTCAAGCGATCCTCCTGCCTCAGCCTCCCGAGTAGCTGGGACTACAGGCGTGCGACATTGTGCCTGGCTAATTTTTTCTATTTTCAGTAGAGACGGGGTCTTGCTCTTGCTCAGGCTGATCTTGAATTCCTGATCTCAAGCGATCCCTCACCTCAGCCTCCCAGAGTGCTAGCCACCGTATCTGGCCAGAAATTATTTATATCTTTATTGGACAAGATCTATAAGTTAACATGTAACTTCCAAGTCTGAGCCCTTAATTAATAATAAGTAACCAAGTCACATGGAGATACATTCCCTGAGGTAACTAAGCGATCCTTGGGTAGGCTTGTGAAACAATGCCCAAAGCAACGTTGGGAAGACACGCTGTTCTCTCTTGGCCTTATTTCCAAGGTTTGGATTATAAGTATTACTTTTTAACATCACAGACATTTACATCCTTGTATTTCCCACTAGTCTCTTGAAGGCAAGGACTATGTCTTCATCTTTATGTCCTCGCCACAGGAATAGAGCTGAAGAAAGAGAGTGGCAGGGCGGGCTGGGAACAGCAGACTTGCCTTATCTTTGTTTCTGTGACCTTGACCTGACCTGTCATCTCCTGGGGCCTCCCTGTTCTCAGACTGTGTTTTATTCTCTGCTCTCACACCAACACGACAACAGAAGACTTCTGTGACCGTATGTGGGGGGTTCTCCCCACCAAGTGAGCAGTCAGTTCTGCAGCGGCCCCCGGCTGGGTGTCCTCCAAGTGAATTCCCACACTATCCACCTGGAGACAGCGTCAGATCCCACAGAGGGAGGGCTCAGTCCCCAACAGTGGTAGGGCTCTGCCCCGGTTCAGACACCAGTCATACGTCCAGGCCTCCAGAACTTCTGACTGACTGGCTTCAAGCTGGGGTTCCTACAACCTCCTCTTTGGGTTTGATTAATTTGCTGGAGCAGCTCACAGAACTCAGGGAAACACACCTATCAGTTTATCACAAAGGATGCAAATGAATAGATGCATGGGGAGAGGTATGGAGAAGGGCCTCGGGGACTTCCATGCCTCCCCGGACACCACCCTCCAGGAACTTCCATGTGTTCAGCTAGATCTGCAAGCTCTGTCCTTTTGGGTTTTTATGGGAGCTTCATTACATCACCATTCCTTCCTCCAGGGTATCGGGAGGGACCCTCTCTGGAATGACCTGTCTTAAGACCCACAATCAGAAAGGTGAGAAAGATTAGGGTCCTGTCTTGGGGCAGGTGAAGGGAGGGCAGGGGAAAGTCAGAGAGGTTCTGTTTCCTGAGGCCTAGAGCAACCAACATTATAACAAAAGACTGTAACAAGGGCTACAGGAGTTATGAGCCAGGAACTGTGGACAAAAACCTATATGTGTGTGTGTGTGTGTGTGTGTGTGTGTGTGTGTGTCTGTATCTCATCATACCACACCCATCCTGGGCACTGCGCTGGGCCCTGAGGATGCTGTCTAATCTCTGGGTTTCCTTCTGCCTCTATAGTGCTTGGATTCTAGTTTGATCTAATCAACTTCATGAGAAAGGAGTTACTTGATAGAAACACATAAATGAAACAGATAATGAATAAATGAAAGAGCATCTCTCAGGTGCATGCAACACACAGAGGCATTTTTTCTTGCTTTTCTTGGAAAAGGCACCCTGGATGCTACATGAAGCCTGTGGCCCTGGCTCCTGGGCTGGGAGATGGGAGAATGTGTTGTTTGCAGCTTTGCTGGAGAGGGAACAGCTGCTGTATGCTGGTGGCAGGACCATCTCCTCCCAGAAGCCGGGGCCCTGAGGCTCTGGGTTAGCAGGCCTTGGAGGGAAAGAAGCCAGCATCCAAGTCTGTCTTTGAGAAAGGAGCAAATTATTGTCTATTATGAATTCATGAGACTCTCATTGCTGTTTTCAATTAATTTCTTGACAAATTCTGGCTGTCCCCCTTCTTGTTTTTCTTAGGACTGGAGGAGTCTGGGTGATCCAGTTGGGAGCTCTGGGGAGCTGTTGCTGAAATTAACTTGAGTGCTTTGGAGTAAGATTTACATGGCAGAGTGGAGCCAGGGCTGCTCTTTTTGGCAGGCACTGCTGTGCCACTGCTTTTCTCGTGATGTGCAATGTTCTCAAAGGCCTTTGGAGCCATGCCAAGCCCCAGTCCCATCCCGGCATCCCCCGTGTACCTTGTGCCACTGCCACGGAGGCCCAGCTATTTTATCCAGCCAGGGGTCTCTGCAGCCTGCAGGCAAATCCATCCATCCGTCCCCTCCCAGCCCAGCTTGGCCCCCTGCGTGCAGGCGTTTGCAGAGTGCTTCAGAAAGGGAATGTCTGCTGCCTGTGTTTGGAGACTGTGTCCCAGACTCTTGAGCTCACATGTTGTGGCTACAGATGGGGCTGAGTCTTGCTGACTGGAGTCCCAAAGGTCCCTGGTGTTTGTTTTCCATTCCCCAGGCCTGGGTTGGAGTGTGGGGGTGGAGGTGACCGAGGCTTCCAGCTGGGCCATTTCCCTGGTTCCCTGGAGCTGCCTCACTTCCTCTCTAGATCCTGGGTCTCAGCAGAGGAAACCAAAATCTTTTCCTAGCCCCCAAATTATTTTGCTGGCTGCTGAGCACCCCTGCTCTGAAAACAATAACCACTGTAAGAATGATAGGTCTGTCTTCTCTGTTCTAGGCATATAATATATAGAGGACTTAGGGGGAGGAAACAGAGGCCCAGAGAAGTTAAATAATTTAAGGACACCAGCCGATAAGGACAGAATGAGAATCTGAGCTCAGTTCTAAACGACTCTAATATTCATGTTCTTTTCTATTTTTTCCTTTCTCTCCCTTTTATAACCATTTTAAAGTAACATTTAATTGGTTTTCTATTACAAAAGGAACACATACTCAAACAGAAAACTTAGAAAATATAGAAATGTACGAAGACAAAACAAAACAACCCCCAGTTATCAGCAATCCCACCTTGCCAAGACAAAAATGTTGACATTTGATTTCCTTTCTTTCTTTTCTCTGTGCACATGTGTGTGCACACACACACAGCACACACACACACGCAAAGTGGAATCACATCGTATATTCTTTTTGGATTTTAGCATTTCCCATTTAGCAATCTAATGGTACTATTTCCCCATATTAATAAATGATCTTCAATCCCTTGTTTATCTATCCTGTCCGAGGCAGATTCTGCCCAACTTTGCTCACTCCTGTGTCTGGTCACATGCCTCCTTTCGGGGCTGACGCCAGGGGGACACTGAAGTTCTTTTCAGGAGAAACTCTGTTCAAGGTGGGTTTGTTATCTTGTTCAAAGCCCGAAGTCCATCCTGGGGGGTGGTGGTGGGTGGAGAGAGAGACTGAGAGAGGAACAGAACCATCCATGACTAGAGCGCCCTGCCCAGGATGCCCCACAGGCAGCATGGCCCCCAGACCTCCACAGTTTATTTAGAGCCAGCAGGTTGTGTCTGGAGCAAGAGGCACATCCCAGTTAGGATGACTGACCCCTTGCAGACACCCCAGGCCCTGTTTCCTGATTGTGAAATAATTTTCAAAGTGAGCTTCATGGGCATAGAGGGAATCATCAACCCTGAGACTAAGGTACTAAGTCTTATTTTGCTCAGAGCTGAAAAGAACCACTTTGAGAGGGTAAACTCTCAAAGGGAGGAAAAATGAAGAGTATTTCATTAGTTGGGGAAAATCCTCTGAGCCTAAGCCTATAGGAATCATCCTATGTGCATGTGTTGCATGGCCTCTGCCCAGGATGGCCAGGGGCTGGGGTGACCTTCCTAGAAGGATTGGCAGTTGGGAGGCATGGTACCTGGGCAGCCTTCGTAGGGCTCAGCCTAGGCCTCTTTTCCAAAAGGTGAAAAAAAAAAAAAGGTTATTCTACCTTTTCCCCAGTAGGGATGGGGCAAGCATGGATGAGTCATGAGCCCATTCCCAGCACCAACAATCCACAGCTCTCAAAGGAAGAACCGTGATTCCAAATGCATGACCTGAATTAAGAGGCTAAGTGCCTTGCCGGAGTTCATTTATGTGATTAGAGGCAAAATCATAACTAGGACCTCCCACCAGGAGTTGAAACTCCCTTGATCCTGGGTCTGTGGTGGTTAGCTCATTAATATTTTCTAGTGTAAATGGATTATTTCATTGTGGGGTCCCCTGGTTAGACAATACATGGCAAGTGTGCCAGCATGTTCCCATCACGCACTCATGGCAGACGTCACCCATCAATGTTGGCCCCCATCCCACTGAGCCTGGAGACGGTTTCAGACTCAATCTCAACACGCTTATTTCTCCAGGCAGCCATTACAAATCAGTCAGCATTGGCCTGTGGAACAAAACCCTTTGCCATTCCTGAATTAGTTTATAATCAGAGGCAGGTGTTGTATGCCAAGTTCTCATTGGATAGAATACTTAGAAGGCCCTCAGGTAGGTTGTGTGGTTCTTCCTAAGAATGAGGGCAGGAGGTGGCTGGGAGGGGTAGAGGGAGATGGAGGAAGTTGGGTTGAAGAGGGCCAAAGATTCTGTTTCTGGTCCTACCATTTTCTGATTGAAGACTAAATATGTCTCTGCTGACATTGCCGCAGGCAACCTCCTCTCCTGCCTGCTCCTAGTCCAGCCCTGGGATTCTTCCCACCTCTAGGGCAGGGTCTTTTTAAGCAGAGGCTGCTGTGAGGGGCTGAGGCAGGAGAGGGGCAGAGCCCTGTCCCTGGTGCCATGCTGGCAGCCCCTGGCGTTGGGCCACATGGTGAACCCAGGCTGTGTGGAGAGGCTCCAGCCACACTAATCTTACTTTGCGGAGAGAAAGAGGGCAGTAGCAAATGTCTCTACGCTGAAGAAGGTCCCCAATCTGCCACCAAGAAAATTCTTTGCTTTTAATTTAATTGCTTTTATTTATTTTATGAAATACTATTTCAAAGGCACAAAAAATTGTGCATTAGAGAATGATATTAATGTTAAAACAATCACCCATGGCCGGGTGCGGTGGCTCACGCCTGTAATCCTAGCTCTCTGGGAGGCAGAGGCGGGCGGATTGTTTGAGCTCAGGAGTTCGAGACCAGCCTGAGCAAGAGCGAGACCCCGTCTCTACTAAAAATAGAAAGAAATTATCTGGCCAACTAAAAATATATATAGAAAAAAAAATTAGCCAGGCATGGTGGTGCATGCCTGTAGTCCCAGCTACTCGGGGGGCTGTGGCAGTAGGATCGCTTAAGCCCAGGAGTTTGAGGTTGCTGTGAGCTAGGCTGATGCCATGGCACTCACTCTAGCCTGGGCAACAGAGTGAGACTCTGTCTCAAAAAAAAAAAAAAAAAAAAAAAACAACAATCACCCATGTACTCTCTATGCAGTCTAAGAAACTCAAGGATTATTTTTTAATGAGAAAAAAATAATGTGATATAGCCCCTGATCTGGGCTGGGGGCTCCTGAGAGCTTGCCAGGAGCACACGGTTGACTTATTTTAGTGGAAAATTGGCCAGCACCGATTTATCACCTAACATAAAGTTTCGGCTGTCAGTATTCCCATAGCAGCTTCTGTTTATTGCCTGTTCAGTCAACACTGGGTGGAAGTAATATTCCCCTCGCATCGGTGAGCCCCCGGCTCCGCGTGCTGACGGCCACGCGGGCAGGCTGCTGTCTGCTCCGACGGTCCATCAATGCCCTGCTCAGACCATCCTGAATTTTCTTCCAAGTGTTTCATGGCTCAGCCTGTGTGAGGGATTAGGGAATTCAGCGGCCGTGTGGCTCTTTTTCAGGGTCTCCCAAGTGACTATTTGGGTCCACATGACAGGCTTAATGACAGTGGTCCTGTTTGCTTCCCCACAGGCCATGGGGTGTGTGCGCACGCATGTGTGTCAACTTGGGTGCCCCATATCTCCTATTTGCATGAAAAGTTTCTAGCCCAACAACCACCATTTGGTAGATGTAAACTTCCTACTCAGTCTGCCTTCTCTCTGCTGAAGGCTAATGGGAGGGTTTTTAAATTAAAAAATTAAAGTGAGTTGGTCTTGATTTTAGAAAGGGCCACCTTACCCTTAGCGGCCAGTGTGAGTAAGGACAGAGCGCTGGACCCAGAGCCTAAACACCTTGCAGGCTGCTGGCTTCTGCGGGGCTGGCAGCCACCGGGGAGAGGCACAAGGTGAGCAGGTGCAGGGCTTGGGTCTCCAGCTGCTTGGAATGAGGACTGTCTGGACTTTCCTCAGAAGCTTAGAGTTGTTTGAACAGAGCCAATGTTCTGTCTTTGGGCAGAGGCCCACCCCTTGGTGTGCGGTATTTGTATCCATTTGCTTTGGCTACAAGGAATAGAGAACCCTGACTTAAAATGAATTAACATGTGGTCAAATGAAGGATTCAGGTTCCTTTCATCTTTCTGTTCTGTCATCCTCAGCATTGGCTTTTCCCTAAGACTGGTCCCGTAATGGTTTCCACCCTCCATCCCCCCATGGTGTCGGGAGAAAGCCTCCATGCTCCCTTGATTTGTCCAACTGTGGAAAGAAACCACTCCCCCCAGTACGGACTTTAAGGCCTTCCCTGTTGGCCAACTGGGTCAACCTAGCTCACGGCGCACCCCTGGATCCACAGCAGGTGAACGATGTGGTGGATTGACTTTGACTGATCAAGATCATTAAAAGAAAAACTTTAGACACATTAAATTTAACAGAGTATAATTGAGCAAAAAGCAATTTAAGAATCAGGCAGCTCCTCAAACCAGAATAGGTTTAGAGAGACTCTGGTGCTGCAATGTGGCCAGAGAATTTATGAACAGAAAAAGAAAAGTGCTATACAGAAAACAGAAGTGAGGTACAGAAGCAGCTGGATTGGTTACAGCTCGGCACTTGTCCTATTTGAACATGATTTAAACCGTTGGCCACCTTTGACTGGCCGGATCTCAGTGGTTGGTGCAAGAGTAGGTTACAGTCTGTTTGCACATCCAGTTAGGGGACAGTTCACTGTGTGCGGAGAAACCTTTAGGCCTAACTTAAACTATGTGAGAAAGTAGCTTTTGGCTAAACTTAATTTAACAAGATTCAGAACTAGTGCTGGGAACATGGTCAGCTTCCCGAGCCACAGTATATAAGCCCTCCGGGGAACCGTACCACTTGGAGACGAGATGCATGCTGAGCAAAAGCTGGTGTCTGTTTGGAGGAAAGATGTGGGGAATGGCCCCCTGATGCAGTGTTTCTCAAATGGTGGATTAAGGTCCATTAGGGGGTCATGAAATCAGTTTAGCTGACGGCTCATGGGCCTGATTTTTGTAAATAAAGTTTTATTGGAACACAGCCACCCCCATTCCTTTCCTAGTGCCTGTGGCAGCTTTCCCACTACAATAACAAAGTTAATTAGTTGTGACAGAGATCATATGGCTCTCAGAGCTTAAAATATTTACTATCTGGCCCTTTACAGACAATGTTTGCTGATCCCTGGTTTAGAGGGTTGCAACCAGCATTAAAATATGAAACAGATTAGACACGGTAGCAGATATCAGAGTACATTGCATGTGATAAGGATAAGTATTATTTCATGAATCCTTCCTTTCATATATAAAACTTAAAAAAGTGTAAGTTTTATATAAACATACATTTGTGCTGGGGGTGCTGGATTATAATTTATTTCTTAGGGTGGGTTGTGGTCAAACAGTGTGAAAAACTGCACTAGAGCACCACTCAGGTTTTTTTGCCATGGAAATATTAAATAGCTTCTTAAGAAGGCTTGATTGTAATAGTGCTATCCCTTGGTGGGATATAACCTGTACCCCCTAAAGGCCAGATGCCAAGGACGGTGGCTTGGGTTAACAAGAGGGCCACGAAACAATCATTCAATAGTGACCTGGGAGTGCGGGGTGAACGAGGGAGAGGGTGTGCAGCAGTCTGGCCAGGAGACAGTCGGACCAGCGGGGCTGGACTCAGGAGGCTCAATGCTGGGAGGGTGGGGCACGCTGGGTGGGAGTCAGGAGTTCTGGTCCCCTACAGGCTGCCGCAACCCAGGAAGCCTCCCAGCCTCACCTAAGATGAAGAGGCTGTGCTGGAAGATCTCCGAGCCTTTGTGGCTTCTAATGGTCCATTATTTGCAGGGGGATGTTCCCCCCATTCTGTGGATGGAGAATCAAGGGCCAGACGAGACCACACACAGAGAACTCTCTGGCCCCTCAGGGGTTTTCTACCTGCCCTTCTCCTGACTCTGAGTTCTCTTTGGCCCAGACTCCAACTATGCCTTGAAAGAAGCTGGACCCCTTGGGAACTAGCTGGGACAACAGACTCCTGGGTTCTCTCCTGAGAACTCCACCCTGGTGGGGGCAAACAGAAAGAAATCTCTTCTGACTGCTTCAGGGAAGGGAGTCCTGCTTATTGCAGTTTTCCTTGATTGTAGAGCTCTGGGTTTTAGCAATTACCCTATTCCCTCCAACCCGGGGCTTCTTCCTGCTTGGCCAGGAGGCACTAGAGTGCAAGGAGGCTGAAGTCCTCTGTTGGCCTCCTAGACCTCCCTGCCATTAGTCAGGCAGTACTGGGCTGTTTATGGCCACTGCCACTTCAAAGACATTGCTGGGCTCCCACAGAGGGGACAGTTTTGACATTTATAGGAGGATCAACAAGTTAATAAACCAGAGAGGTTTCTGGTGTGTGAGGGACCCTCTTACAAGAAGAAGAAATCTATCCCAGATAGGAATGTCCAGAAATTTACTGGAAATACCCAGCCAACAGCACGTACTGACTCCGTGCTTCATTTTGATGAGACCTCATGACCAGACAGGCAGGGGGCTCTGACTGTGTCCTTGGAGAGGAGGCCCAGGAATGCAGCCTCTGACAAGGGGCTCTACCTCAGCAGGGGTGGCTGCGGGACTGGGCTCTTTCTGAAACTGCCTGCAGAGCCTGCAGAGAACATTCAATGTTGGCTCACCACTGGTCCTCCAGGATGTCAAAGTACAAGTCCTTTTAGAAAGTGAACGCATGTGGACCCCCCATATGTGAAACAGCAGAAGATGGAGCTGCTCTGTCAGAGTGGGGTGCACATCTTTTTGCTGGACTCCACTAGCCATGGGAGGGTCCTCCCAGGACAGCCCCTAAGGCACAGTGTCTGAAAGCCCCTTATTTTGTAGAAAGATAGAGTCCTAAAATATTGAGTGACATTAGCTTGGGTTCCCCGGAAAGTGGAGCCATAGGTAAAGGCTTGGTGCTAGTGATTTATCTGAGGGTGATTCCAGAAAACAGAATGAGTGGGGAGAGGGAGGTCAGGAAGGAAGGAGTGCCAATGAAGAATGTGTTCTCCAGGCTGGGGATGGATTATGCCAGGGCCTCCCGAGAAGAGGTCTGAGGCCTTCTGGGTTGGAGCACGTGCCCAATGGCTCCCACTCCCCTGGCTGAGGGGTCCCTTGGGTGGGGGGGATCGACTTCCTGCACTTGCAGGCTGTGCTTTGGGTGGGCTGAGCTCCTGCAGTGCAGAGAGGCTATGGGGACATTAAGGGGGAAGAAGTGGCTTCTTCAGTAGACTCTGTCAGCACAAGAGGAGTCTGAGCTCACGTGCAACTTTCCATCTCAGCCACCACTGAAACTCAAGAGGGGCCCAGGGCACATGATGTCATGCGGCAGCAGTGGAGCTGCTCTGGGGGACTTCTCTGAGGTTCAGAAAGTCAATGAGCCGGGGCTAGGAGGCCAGCACTCCACAGACAGGGGCAGCATATGAGGCATACAACTCTGTGTGTAGATATACACCATCTTACCTGGGTATGAAATCTCAGACA
>CM052444.1:25331729-25389878 GCA_028533085.1 Varecia variegata
CTGAGGGAGAAGGTGACCAGGAGATTAGCAGACTGGACCTCTGGAGGGGACCTGAGGGCCAGCGAGGCAGGTGGGCAGGCTGCTGTCCTGTCAGGCTTACAACCTAACCCCTAAACTCAGCCTTGGTCTCCTAGTTTGGGAACACAAGCTAAAAGGGAAAGGCTCCCAAGCTTTCTCCTGGGCTGGGCCTTCTGGGAAAAGCTGCGCCAGGCCCAGACTGGAGCCTGCCTCTGGGCTCAAGGCCCCATACTGCCTTTGTCCTCCTGTGCCCAATTCTCCCAGGATGGTCCTCCAGGGAGATCCCCACCTCAGGGCAGAGAAGGGGAGTCTGGACAACACAGCAAGCCTGGTGTGGGGCCGGTGGGAGAAGGAAAGGGCATGGGGTAGGCACGATGGCAGGTTGGTGGCAGGAGATGGTGGAGTTGGTTAATATCCTTTTGTGCCCCTTCCTCAGTCCATACTGACTGATCAGCCTAAGTGAGCCCCATCCTGTGCTGACCAGGCACCAGGAGGCGCAGACACAGCTCATGCTGCCGCCCTGCCTGCTGCGTCGCCGCTCCTGGGCCCTGCCAAGTCTCCATGGGGTTTTTAAACAACAGTCCCCCACCCATGAGGTGCCCCACTCTCCTCAGCCATAGCTGGGTGGGGTTTGTGTTCTGCCACTGTCTCACGGTGTGACCGTAGGCACTTCCGTAACCTTTCTGGGCTCAGGCTCCTTCTCTGTGCAGTGAGTGGGTAGGGACAGATCAGTTGCCTTGGGACTAAATGCTGGGGGTGAAAATGGAAAGTGGAGCCGTGGCAGTGGGTGCTGGACAGCCGTGGACAGAAAGCCCTCTCATCCTGTGGCTGGCTTCTTCCCAGCCGCCCTCGGCCAGCCTGGCCTGCCTCACCTCTGCCAGTGAGGCGGCTATCTTCACAGCCACTGTGACTCTGAGTCTCACGTACACCCCTCAGGGATTGTGATGTGGGAGCTTCGTCAAACTAACCGATGCCGCAGGGCCCCAGGGAAAGAAGTGTTCCAGCATTTCTTAGAACAGGTGGAGAAACAAACACACACGTGCACAAGCTACAAATTCCCAGTGTGTCTTCAAGAAGAAGCCAAGATGAAGGAGAACCGATTATCCTGTTCTGTCCTTGAGCAACAAGGCTGGGGGACCTGAAGTGAGTGGCTCCTAGTTTCCGGTCCCCTGGGTCTTCTTTTAGTCACTCTAGTCATATCTGGGAAGCCAGCTCCCTCTGTGGGGTGAGGGAGGGACACTCTCTATTCAAACTTTGCTCTTCGGTGAAGCCTTCCCTGTAGTGATTACTTTAAAAGAAACAGGTGTAATGTGATGTTGGCTGGCTGGGGCCTGGTCTGCCTGGTCCCCAGTCTGGCAGCAGCCTTGGTGGAAGAATGGGGAAAGCAGGAGGAGGAGGAGGCAGATGTCCTTGGAGTGTCTGTGCCAGTTTCCTAGGGCTGCCATAACAAGTTGCCACAAACTCAGTGGCTTAAAACAACAGAAATTTATTTTCTCATAGGTCTAGAGGCCAGAAGTCTGAAATCAAGGTGTTGGCAGGGCCACATTCCCTCTGAAATCTCTAGGGCAGGATCCTTCCTTGCCTCATCCAGCACTGGGTAGCTTGTGTTTCTTGGCTTGTTGCAGCATAACTGCCACCTCTGCCTCTGTCTTTACGTGGCCTCCTCTTCTCTCTCCAGTAAAAACACCTGCCATCAGATCTGGGGCCCGCTTGGATAATCCAGGATGATCTCCTGTCAAAGTCCTTAATGTAATTACACCTGCAAAGACCCTTTTTCCAAATAAGTTCACATTCACAGGTTGGAATGGGATATAGACAAATCTTTTGGGGGCCACCATTCGACCCACAACAGTGTCCAAGCACTCTGCAGAGTATGTCACGTGCTTCTCATAGCACACCTAAGGTGAGGGCATTCGTCTCATTTTTCAGAAGAGAAAACTGAGAGATGAGACACCTTGTCCGAGTTCACACTGTCAGTAACTGGCTGGACCAGAGTAGACAGGGCTCCACCACTCAGACAAGAGGACTGGGGCCAGCACGGGGAACGGTGTGGATTGCAAGATCGGCCCAGTGAGGAGCCATGAGTAGTTTTGTCTGCTGGAAAGGTGAGTGTGTGAGGGTGGGACGAAGCTGGGCCAGGTTGTTCAAGACCTTGGGCCCAGGCTAAGGAATCTGGGCTTGATCCTGAGGACACTGAGGAACCCTAGGAGACTGTTGACCTCCAAGAGGGGAAGGGCAGATCTCTGGGGTGTGTGGAGTGTGGGCTGGAGAGGGAGGGGTCAGGCAGGCAGATGGGAAGCCACAGCAGTGGTGCAGATGGAGAGGGAGGGAAGAATCTGAAGTCCAGGTTGGGTCTGAGGGACAGGATTAAGTGCTCAGTGGAAGCAGGGAAACTCAAGAATCTAGGAAATTCCCGGGTTCAGCCACTGGTGTGTTGCGGCAGTGCTGAGCTAGAAGAACGTGGCAGCAGGTAACTGTGATTTGTAGCTGCCTGAGATCTTTGAACACTTTCCGTGTGTTCAGCTATGTGCCAGTTATTTCCCAGTGTGCGTGAGGAGGGTGCGCCCAGCGCTGCAGGGCTCGGCAATCAGACAGCCCAAGTGAGCCTTCCATAGCAATGAAGCTGCTCGAGAAAGGGGCTTCGTGGGGGCCTGGACGTCAGCAGATCTGGTGTTGGGAGGCACTTTCCTTGTTAGGCAATTCTGTGGTGTGGTTCTGGGTATTGTTCTTGGATACTCAGCTCCATCCCATTTCTCAAGACACCCAACAGCTCAATGAGTTACTTAATAGTCTTCATTAAATTCCCTTTCCGCTGAAGCCAGCCAGGCTGGACTCTGCTATTTACAACTAAGAACCCTGAACAACACAAGTGAGTTTAGGGGGAGGGTGAAAAGCGGGTTCCAGGGGCTGGGGCATGTTGAATGTGAGAGGCCGGTGGGGTATTGATGTGGGGATGTCCAAGGGGCTTTTGGCTGTACGGGCCGGAGCTCAGGGTGGCCTGGGCTGGGGACACAGGTGTGAGCTCACGAACATTTATGGGTGTGGAGGGTGGGAGACCCTCGATTGTGCAGCCCCTGCACACAGCCAAACAACCTTGCTTAAGGGAGAAAGAAGCAGAGGAGACCTGGAAGGAGACTGAAAGCGGGGAGGGCCTAGAGAAAATGACGTCACGGAGAGTAGTAAGAGAGGAGTGTAAACAAGGAGTAGTGCCTCCTGCATTTGGCACTTAGGACCAGGGTGACTTGGAGAGCGCAGTTTCACTGGTGTGGTGGGAATGGGAGCGAGACTGGAGTAGGCTGGGGAGACAATGGGAGAAGAGAAAATGCAGAGCTCTCCTTCGCTTACTGTGGAGGGAAGAAGGGGGACAGGTGTGGGCAAAAGGAGAGGAGTGAGGAGCCCCTGGCACCTGAGGGACGGCGGCGTGGCTGCACCGGGATGGCTAGGGAGGCGCTGGGGTGGCAGGTTGCTTATCCTTAGGTACTTGATATTCTCTGACATCATTGTCGTGGTGTCTTCTCTTTAATTACATCTTATGATTGTAGAATAACTTGTCTTGCAATTATCTGAAACCAAATGAGACAGTTGGGATCAAAGTAACTTGGGTGGATACTCAAGTTTTAAGGACTACTGGGGATCTGGTTCTTGTTTTTTTAAAATCCAAAGAGTTCTGGAGAGGAGGTAGTGTGGGGGTGTACGTTGTATATGGCTGAGGAAGCTCAGAGACACAGGATGGAGTCTGCCTGGATCTAGATTAGAAGCCAAGTTTTCCTGTGATCACTCAATGTGGATATAGCCCCCTGCTATGGTCTGAATGATGTGCGTGTCCTCCCAGAATCCCTACGTTGAAACCTAATCCCCAGTGCGATAGTGTTAAGAGGTGGGGCCTTTGGTGAGGTGATTAGGCCATGAAGGGAGCCCTCAGAAATGGGATTAGTGTTCTTATAAAAGATGCCAGAGGGAGACTGAATGCCCCTTCACCTTGGGAGGACACAGCTACAAGGCACCATCTATGAAGCAGAGAGTGAGCCCTCACCAGATGCTGAATCAGACACCTTGATCGTGGACTTCCCAGTCTCCAGAGCAATACATTTGTGTTGTTTATAAATTACCCAGTCTAAGGTATTTTCTTATAGCAGCATGAACAGACTAAGACACTGCCCTACTCTCTGAGTCCCTGTCCTTCTGTCTGGACCCTGAGACTGTGCTCTCCTCCTCTCCTTCTTGTTCTAGTTTACTTCTTCTTCTTCTTTTTTTTTTTTTGACAATTTCTTCTGAGATTTGTCCAGTTTAAGGTTCTTTCTCTTGGCTAGCCTGAATTTATGACCCTATGCTGTACTAAATCTATTTCCTTTTCTTTGTGTCAGCACAGTCTACCTCAGGAGTTCTTAGCTATTTTTGTACCATGGATCCCTTTGAAGCCTATGATTCTTTCTAAGAATAATGTTTTTAAATGTATGAGATTACAATGGATATCAATCATGTTGAAATATAGTTATCAAAATTATTTAAATATTAAATTTTAAAATTTAAATATTAAAAACAAATTTTTGTGATATAGTACTACATGTGCTTCTTTATTAATGCACCAAGTAACGTCATCTAGCAATGGGCCCATAGCTACCATGGTTTCAACGTAGTAATGAGCAGAGATGATATTTTGACCTCTTTGCCGCAATAGTAGTATGATATTAAAACACCTGTAATTTCTCCTAGTGACAAAGCCACAGGTACTATTAATACTTTTGTGGTTTGTAGTGTACAGTTAGAAGAAAATGTTAAATGTTAAAAATTCGTTTAGAAATTAATGAAAATAAAGGTGTAATTTTTCTCCCTACCCAAGTTCAGGGATTCTTTGAATTCTCTTCATGAACTCCCTGGCTGTGACCAGGTTAAAAACTGGTCTGAATGTTTGGGTTTCCTTTGTTTTATTGCTTTCTTCATCTCTTTGAAATGGGTCAGAGCCAACTCTTATTTAATCATTAGCAAGGAACCAATAACAAAGTGAGCGCATTTTGAAACATGTGCTCAAATATTAACACAAGGTAGTCCGTGCAGGCAGGAGCAGTGAAGCCCCCTGGACGTGGACCCCCTTTTTAGTTCACAGAGCAATGGCCATAACCCCAAGGTAGAGCTGGGAGGGCCTCAGCACTTGTGTCCTTGCCCAGGTTACACTTACTCTATGGATGAAAGTGAATGACCTCAGGGGACTACGCCAGGTCGGGGACGACCTGGGCTAGGCCTCCATGAGAAGGTGGCCCTTTGTCTTGAAGGGCCCCTCAAGGTCGGCCATGACAGTGGCCCTTGCTACACACACGTCCGGGAAAATGACGACATGGGCATCTACTAAAGCAGAGAAATAGGGGCCAGGCCCAAGTTGGGAGGCGCGACCTGCACGTATGCCTCCTACACGGACTCGCAGCAGCGCCTTGCCCACCTGCCCTGTTCCCTCTGCGGGCGCGTGGGAGTCTGGGAAAGCTTCGCCCCCAGCTTCCCCACTAGCTTCTCCTCCCTCGAGGGAACCAGGTATATTTTTGGCACTGTCACCCTTCTCCCCCACTTCTCACCCCTCACTTCTCAGTTCACATCCCCTCTGACTTCCCTCCTCTGCCGCCTCCAGTTCCTGCCTGCCCCGTTCAGGGTGTTCCTCTCCGTCCCACTCTCCGTTTCCACACCACATCCGTCAGCCGACAAGTAGCCCTACCCGTGGCCAAACAGCGGCAAGTACTGCTGACATCCACCTAGTCACAGGAACAGGAGAGCTCTAAGTTCCAGGGAGAAATTAGAGCCAAGAACCGTGAGTTCCTGGTGCTGACACGTGGCAGGCCCCCCGACTGAATAAAGAACCAGGGCCGCTTATCCCTGCAGCTCCCCAGAGCCTCTGCTGAGATTTCCACCAAGTCACCGTCTGTCCCTCACCCTCCTCTAACTGAACTGGCTTTTCCTCAAGCGCTAGCATTCAGGAGAAATAAAATGCCTTCACTCACTGCAACCGTATTCTTCGCTCCCACTCCTCACTGCAACCACATGGGTTAGTTTTGTGCGTTGTGCAGGGAAGGGATGGGATGAGAATGGGGGGTAGTGAATTGGGGTGTTCCCTGAGAATCAGTCATTCTCTAACACTGCCTCCTCGAAGGAGACCCCTGTGAGGCGGGGCAGTCTGTGCAGGGCGCCCAGAGCCCACAGGCCATGTCTGTGTGCTCCTCCAATCCTCCAGCAAAGTGCTCCCTTCTCCCTAGGTCGCTTTTCTCCCAGAGTGGAAGTTCCTGAAAGGCTGGGGTGGTCTCTGGGTTCTTCAGTTCCCCGCCCTGCTCAGTGTCACAGTGTACGTGTGGGCCTTACAGACTCATTAATATTTATTTATTTATCTTCGTACAGATGGGGTCTCACTGTGTTGCCCAGGCTGGTCTTGGACTCCTGCCTCAGCCTCCTGGGTAGCTGGGATTACAGGTGCGAGCCACCGCACCTGTTGGACTCATGATTTTGATTCTCACCTTGCAGAAGAACTTTACAGTGAGGCAGATAGGCCCATCTGTTTATAATAAAAATTGTCAGTTTTTAGCAAATGCTGCTGTGTGCCAGGCATTGTGCTAAGCATTTCACATGCATCATGTCACTTAATTCTCCACCTGCAGTCAGAGGGATCCTTTCAAAATGTCTATCAGATCCTGCCCCTCCCCTGCTCCATACTCTCCAGGGGTTCCCATCGCGCTTGGAGTCAGGTCCCTATCATGTCCCACAAGGTTGGCAGGATCTGGCCTTTGGCTCCTGCTCCAACTTCCTCCCCTTCCTGCCTTCCCCTGGCTTCCTGCACTCCTTGCTTCCCTCGGAACTGGCCAAGAAACCCTGCCGCAGGGCCTTTGTGCTGGCTTTTCCTCCAGGCTCTGCCTGGCTCTCTTAGGCACTGTATCAGGCCTCTGCTCAAGTGTTTTCTCAGAGAAACGCTTACCCTGTCTAAAATACTACCTGCTGTCAAGCTCTGTTGCCTTCTCTGCCTTCCTCTTTAACTGTGCTCAGCGCAGTTGGCCATTTTATTACAAATCTATTTGTCTATTACCTGCCTCCCCTACTAGAGCCGAGATTGCATGAAGACAGGGACCTTGTTTTGTTCACTGCTATATTCTCAGCACCAAGAACAGTGCCTTTGATGAGGTAGGCTCTCAATAAATATATAGTCAATGAATACATAAATAGATGAATATTCACAAAATCCCACCATGGAAGTGCTATTCTTACCCCCATGTCGTAGATGAGAAAATTGAGGCTTGGAGAGATTGGCAATATTCTCCAGGTCACAGAGCTAGTGAGCGATCAATCAGAAGTCGAAGAGTCTGCCTCGGGGACCTAGCTTCCAGCCACCGTGCTAGTTCATCTTTCTCCCTGTACTCATAAATGCCTGTCAACGTTTGTATGTGGAGCCCTAATCCCATGAGACACTTGGAGAAAAAAGGTTTTGTGGATGAATTTGTTTGGGAAATACTACACATTGCATTTCCCAATTAGTGTTTCAAATACTTGTTAGCATATGAAAGGCCCTGAAAAGTCTTGCCAAAAAAAAAAAAGCTTTAAAAGGTTTAACTTGTGTAACTTAATGTTTCCCAAATCTTTGACTGTATTAATTAATTAACTACTTATTTATTTATGTGTGTAACACCTATTAATATATTGCAAAACATGTCTTGGGAAATACTGGCTTTTGTTATTGTTGAGAGAAGTTGGATTGTCTTCTTGTTGAAATGACAAGGGGGTTTCAGTCTAGGTCCAGTTGCTTGTCGCACAAAAATCCGATTATTGAGATAATGAGGATTGCCAAGGAAGAAAGGAATTTTTAATACAACACATGTCTTGTTGGGTGACCAGGAGAAGCTGCCTCAAATCCGGCTCCCCGACTAAGGGGTATCGTGGGGGGCAGGCTGTGGTGTATCTCACAAGAGGCTACATGCACTGGGGGCAGGTTGTGGGGGATGGTGAATCTTAGTGTCAGGAAGTCTGGCCAGGGACCTTCAGAATCTCAACTCTTTTGTCTTGTAGGAAACCCACCATTTCAGGGCAAGTGTGGTGGCTCACACCTATAATCCCAGCACTTTGGAGGCCAAGGCAGGAGGATCACTTGGGGCCAGGAGTCCATTATGTCTGGGAAACAGAAATGGTTCAAGTAGTTAGTTCAAGGAGAGGATTATAAAAATCATGTAGGGGTTCATGGAACTGGCTACAGTCTGATAAAGGACTGAGGCGCTCTCTGGGAAGCCTGGCACAGAGAGGGCTGGGGCCAGGGGCTCCTGGCAGGAGGGGCTATGCCCAAAGTTGACTTCCCACCAGACTGGCATCTGAGCCCACTGTGCTTGCACACACACAAGGCCGCTCTCGTGCTCAACCCATAAACAGGAAAGCCTGCAATGTGGCTCCTGGTGCCTTTTCGCACACCTCAGTCCACCGGCCTCTGCAGGATGGTGAGAGTGTTTACCAATCTTCTGCCCTTTGGTTCCTGTACCAAGTGACACTTGCTGCTGTTTGTCCTGAGCCTGTTAGAGAGCAAATCCTTATGTGTGCTACTCAGGAACATCAACTCCACAAGCCTGATCTGTTTTTCCTCACTGCTTCACGTCTCCTCATTGGCATTTTAACCTTTTAGAGGACCAGGGATACCACCTTATCCTCTTGTGTCTTCTCAGCTACCTCGGTGTTGAGCCCATGGTAAATACTCAGATAATTCTTGTCGGCTTGAGTGTGAGGCAACCAATAATCCTGTGTGTTGCATGGTTTGGTGCAGGGGAGGATAAATGGTGATGCTGCAAATCCCTTAATTCATTACCAAAGTGCCTCCCACCCCCACCCCAAGCAGGATAGAAGGATGCCCAGAGGCAGAAAAGAACATCGAGTGAAATGTACAGAACTGTCTGAATCACTGCGTTCTTGGGAGAGTTAGAGCAACTGTCAAAGCCCCCCCACCACCCAAGTATCCATTTTTATTGGTTTTGATGGTGATTTAATGTTGTTAGGGATTCAGGTCTCATCTTCGCCTCTGAGATCATCTGAATAACATCGGTGACGGGGAAGGCAAGAGCAGAGAGGAGGCGTCCACAGGCAGCCCTGGATCCCGACCGTAGACCTCTGGGAGGAGGTGGGGGTGCAGGAGAGCCTGGCCTCCCAGCTGGCCGGGCACAAGGCCGAACCAGAGGAAGCTAGAGGCGTCGGAGAGGGCAGTGCTTTGCCTTCACCCAAGTGACCATGAGAGGTGCCGTGCAAGTCTCAATCATTCTCCTCCTAGTAGCTGTGTCCGACTGTGCTGTGATCACGGGGGTAAGTTGTCTCATGTTCTCTACGCCCTGGGTTTCGGGAAGATTTCAGGGTCTGCAGGGGAGGTGAGCGCAGGAACACACAGGTGGCTCTGTGGGCTCAACGCGCCAAAACCAAGGGGAATGGGGAGTTCGCCATCAGACAGCACTTCAGAGAGGGATTGCCTGTGCTTTGCGGATTAGTTAGACCTCACTCTACTAAACAGAATCCGATTTTGAGAAACGGTGTGTAAATCAAACCCTGTTTTAAATGCATTAGGAAAGCATTGAAAAATTTGAAGTTTAGTCCTTTAGTAAAATGAAGATTCCTGTTGTGTAATAAAGAATTCCTTTATAAAGTGGAATGGCATACCTAATTTATCTTTTGTGTAAATTTTGGCTTTTATATACAGTCTGGTTCATAAGTCAGTTTCAACTTACATAGTGTGTTGACTTAATTAAAGGCAGGAAGGTTAATTAAAGGCAGTAAGCTTATTAGCTTCTGTTGCGTAAGCTTAATCTCTGCTTTCTCCACTCATAAGAAATGATATCTTGAAACTCTCTCACTCTGTGCCCAGTTAGTTCTGAGAGGAATTTGGGTGACATCAACATTTGGCTGAGTGTACCCAAAAGCACATGTCCAGATAACAAGTAGAAATCCAGTCTCCTAACAGGGGTTCATCGAGGGGCATTGTATATTTTAGTGTTCAAAACACAGGCATCGGCTGGGCGCAGTGGCTCACGCCTGTAATCCTAGCACTCTGGGAGGCCGAGGTGGGCGGATCGCTCGAGGTCAGGAGTTCGAGACCAGCCTGAGCAAGAGCGAGACCCTGTCTCTACTAAAAATAGAAAGAAATTATCTGGCCAACTAAAACATACATAGAAAAAATTAGCCGGGCATGGTGGAGCATGCCTGTAGTCCCAGCTACTCGGGAGGCTGAGGCAGTAGGATGGTTTAAGCCCAGGAGTTTGAGGTTGCTGTGAGCTGGGCTGACGCCACGGCACTCACTCTAGCCCGGGCAACAGAGCGAGACTCTGTCTCAAAAAAAAAAAAAAAAAAAAAACAACAAACCACAGGGATCATGGTTTTCCCTCTCAGATGTTTGGCTTTACCCCAAACCATCCTTAAATGGGAGCACACATTATGTTATAGGGGCAGGACCATTCTTATTAAAACAGGAAGTGTCATTTTACCTGAGAACTTTCCAGATGAAACAACTAGGAAAAAAAAAAAAAGAGGAGAAATTAACTTTTATTTCAACCTCCTTCAACTTTTTACACAGAGAATGGAAATGTAGAGAAATGCTAAACAAGTCCTGGAATTGGATTAGTTGTATTGTTCACAGAATGGAAAACTTTCTTTTCTTTTCTTTTTTCTTTTTGAAATGGGGGTATTGCTATGTCCCCAAATTCAGGGCCGTAGGGTCCCTCCTCCCAAAACGGGGCAACAGTGCCCACAGTGTGGGAGAAGAAGGGTCAAGTGGGGTCCACTTCCCCCTAACCTTGAGCTTTCAGGGGGCCTGCCGGGGTGAGATGTGCCCTGGCCGGGCTGCAGACTGGCACAGCCCGGCGACTGCAACCTGCACGTCCTCTGGGTGATGGGCAGACTCGGCATGCCCTCTTTCCCTCTCGGGGCTGAGCAAGCTGGGCGCTTCCTGCCACACCCCCCACGGGCAGCCAGAAGGTGCTCCATGGACCTCTGTTGGAGAAAAGGGAACCAAAGCCCAGCTTCGAATTCGCGCTCAGAAAAGCCACAAAGCTTCTCTGGGAGTGGTGGAAAGTTTGGATGCTTCTCCATCAGGTCCCCACTTGTGTCTGGAGCAGTTCAGAGTTCTGTTTTCTCCCACCCTGGCTTTTGTTTAATGTGGGCTTGTGTGTCTTCTTTACAAATGGCACCTTCCAGAAACCAGACGGGGCCACTGAGCCCCTGTCTGGGAGCCCAACCCAGAGAGTCCATCTCTCTCTAAGGATCAGAGAGGTCAACAAGAAGCATGGGGCGAGGCACCTATTCTTGGCGTGCTGGCCCCTTGGATGAGGCCGGGCCTCTGAGGGCTGAGGGGTGCCCACAGGCAGAGGCTAGGCTTCAACCATGGGTGCTGGGTCAGGGTTGGAGAATCCTGGCCCAAGGCAACTCAGCACTGACCACCCAGGGATTTGGGCCACCAGGGCCTCTCCCCATCACAGAATTCTAATTAATTCAATTCCACCAGCATCCACTGGGCATTTCCTAGCCCTAGAAAAGCTGTGCCTTCTAGCCCCCAGACTTGTCAGAAAAGGAGAACTGTCTCCCTCCTGAGTGGTCTCAGAGGAGCTTGGATGTCTCCACAGATCCAGGCTGGATGCCCACTGGGCCCTGAGCCCCCGCCCATGAGAGAAGCAGGGCAATCAGGCTCAGCCCAAGGGATCCTGTTAGCTGAGGCCAGTGGGGACACTCTCAGCGTCTCCTTCTCTGATCCTCACTAGGGCTTTTTGGGTACACCTTTCCCTTCTGGTTTCTCTTGGGTGGCACTAATGGGCTGTCCCCTTTTCTCTCCCCCGGCAGGCCTGTGAGCGGGACGTCCAGTGTGGCGCAGGCACGTGCTGTGCCATCAGCCTGTGGCTGCGAGGGCTGCGGATGTGCACCCCACTGGGGCGGGAAGGAGAGGAGTGCCACCCCAGCAGCCACAAGGTACTGCGCAGACACTGCGAGGGTGTACAGTGTGGGTGAGCCAGGGGCTGAGCAGATGGGGAGGTCCCGGGCCTTGCTCTAGCCAGGGAGGCTGCAGAGGCTGGCTCCAGAGAGAGGACAGTGCAGGACAGTGGGACAGGGCAGCCCCACTCCCTGACTGCTGATCCAGCCCGACTGTCTGGGGAAACAGGCAGCCATGGAGGTGCTGCTGCCCTGCCACCCCCAGGCGCCTGCCTTACTTAGTGCCCTACGTAGAACACGTTGACATTTATTTGTACAGGGCCAGACATTGTCCGCCTGCAACCTTCTAGCACAGGCTGGAGAACCACTGATCTAACTTGATCCTCACAGCAACCCTGGGCAATGGTGAGGAAACCGAGGTAGCAAAGTCGTGTGACTTGCTCAAGACACATGGCCAATGAGACAGAGCTGGGACTGGAACTGCAGTTTTCTGACGCCAATTCTCGTTCTATCTCACTGATGTTGGGTGCTGCCCCCTGGCTTTTGGGGGGCAACCTGGTAGAGTGGTGCTACCAATCTCGTAGGCTGTTAGACCAGGGGCTGGCCACCCCCCGCCCCTCACTTGCTGTTGGTCTTGGGCAAATTAGCACATGTATACAATGAGGGAGCAGACTAACTACCCCTGAAGTCTCTTACGGATCTGACAAATTCAGATTTTGAAAAGGTCACAAATGCCCTTTGCTCTGTTGGATGCTCTCTTCTAGAACATTAAGAGCTGCAAAATGGCCTCCCATATGAGGTCAGGACTAGAGTGAGGCAATTGAGGTGCCCAGGGCACACACTTTGGGGAGGTACTGACTTTTGTGCCCTAAGCACATAGCTCCTGCCCTGTTCTCGTCCCTGTCTGCCAGCTGCCAGCCCAGAGGATGTAATAGGGTCCCCAGGGCTTTGGATTCTGCACAGTCAGGGGATGTAGCGGCAGCTGGGGGGCAGGGCCTGGCGTCAGGCTCAGGCTTCCAGCCACTTTCCACCTGCACCTACGCTCTCAGTGCTCCTCTGGGCTCCTCCAGCAGGCTTCCTCCCAATCTCAGGCCCCTCCCACCCCCGTCCTGTCCTGGCCTGGGGGGATGAGGAGGCCAGCAGGTGGTGAAGAGTGCTGGACAGCTCAGCCGTCCTCCTAACCTCGTGGCATGAGAGGTGGTTCAGCTGCAGACCCATATTCCCAGTGGGGACAGCAGTGATAATGAAAATTAGTGCTGAGTGCCTCCTGCATGCCACTCTGCATATTAAGTGCTTTTTGTAAATATATAATTTTAACCTCTTTACAACCATATGTGGTAGGTGCTATTGTTAACCTATTTTACAGATAATAAAGCTGAGGCACAGAGAGGCTAAATAATTTGCTGATCGTCACACGTCTGGGAAGTGGCAGACCTGGGATTTGAACCCAGGCAGTCTGACACTGGACCTGTGCTCCTATACAAACTCCCTTGAGGATAGACCAGTGGTTCAGCACTCTTATGGGGTGTACATCAGAGGGCAGAGACGGTGGCCACCTTGTTCCCAGTTGTGCCCTGGGACCTACCACGGTGCTGAGCATACAAGTATTCAGTCAACGTGTGTGCGCGCATGCGCGCGTGTGCGTGTGTGCAGGCACACATGTGCTGAGTCTCCAGAGCCACATTGCCTGTGTTCAAACCCTGGCTTTTCTGCACATTAGCTATGTGATCTTGGCACTTGACACATTGCTTAGCCCCTCTGTGCCTCCTTTCCTCATCCCCACTTGCTACTATTGCTGTGCTCAGTGGAGGGGAGGGGCAGGGTGTGCAGGTGAGACATTTGCAGGGCTGGGCTGACCAGAGGCTCCTGCCAGGGCTCCACCTCCCTCTGTTGCTCTTCTCTCCCCAGATCCCCTTCCTCAGGAAACGGCAGCACCACACCTGTCCCTGCCTGCCCAACCTACTGTGTTCCAGGTTCCTGGACGGCAGGTACCGCTGCTCCATAAACTTGAAGAACATCAACTTTTAGGAGCTTTCCTGGCCTCAGGATACCCACCGGGCCTCTTCCTGAGCACAGCCAAGGGGGGTCTTCTGGATTTTTATTTCTACCATGCGACCCGGCTTCCCCCAACTCCATACACTGGTTAGTTACTCTGATCCCTCCTGCCGAGTATGCACATATGCATGCACCTCCCACTGTGACACAGCTCACCAGGCCGGCCTGAGGGCATCCCAGCCTGGGGCTGTGGCCCTGGGTGGTGGCCAGCCTGGTTCTCTGCTCTGCTCAGGTTGCCTGAGTGGTTGTAAATGGCAGAAAGGACATCTGCCTCCTCTCCCTGGGTGATCTGCTCTTCTCCTGGGCCCTGCCTCTCTCCCTGCACGCGCTTTCTCCCTGAATTAGACATTCCTGAGCGCAGGCCCTTGGGTGCTTCACTCAGAGTCAGAGGACAAACCTGAGGGTTGCTCATCTTCCTTTCATTGATTAATTCCTTCATTTTAGACGACAGGCCCAAGGCGAGCTGTTCCCAGATGGTAGTGGACAGTCATCTCAAGGCAGCTGTGGGAGCCAGGGAGGTCACTCAGCCTCCTGAAAGCTCTGGTCTCAGCTGACCTTTGGCCAGCCCACCAGGCCAGAATTGCAATGCCTCTAAGGCCCCTCCTAACACCTTGTCCGTGAAGCCCCCAGTGCCCACTGCCTCTGCATTAACATGCCGTCTGATACTGGCATTTTAGAAAGTAGTTAGGGAGTTTCCTCAAACAGCTCCTTTCCAAGGACAGCCCCGAGAGCAGGTTGTGACCTTGAGAGGGGCAGTGCTCTGCCAGGCTGCAGAGAGAGCAAGAGAGACGGGAGGGAGCAGGGCGGGGGCTGAAAGGGGCATGGATTGCAGACCTGGACGGCTACTGTACACCAACCTGCTGGCTTCAGAATAAAAATGTGAACTGAATAAACTGAGGTGTGTGGCGTGGTGCTCCTGCTGTGGCTTTCAGACAGGGTCCCTGCCTGTGCGGGGCCTCAGGGAGGAGGGCAAGGACCAGGCTGTGTCCGGGTGGGGGAGGAATGAGACTGGTGTCCCCCCCACCCCCACCAGGGCATTTTTTGGGGAGAAAGTGGATTTCAGGGCCTCTTTGAGCAAGGGGCAAGAGGTAGCTCCCCGGGCTCTGGGCAGGGAGAGCACTGCTCTGAAGGAGGGAGGCAGCAGGGGGCTGTGAGCCAGCATGGGGTGGGGACACTCTGTTGCTGAGACCGCTTAGCAGGGACTGGTTGCAACTCTCATTTCTGAAACTTAGTCCCATTGGCTTTATGTCAAATATTTGACCCCACCAAGCCACCGTGTGCCCGGGGGAGGAAATCCCTATTAGTGATGGAGCTGGCAAGGTCCTGAGCCCTGCGCCTGGACCCAGGGCCTGGGAGCTTCCTGTAAAGGCAGGTTCCTGGTCCCACTGCCTCTTCTCCTCCTTAGTTCTTAGTCTAGGAAAATGTGAAAGCATATCCATCCCACTCTTTCCCAGAAGCCTCCAGGAGGACTGTGGTTGCTAAGGCCTGGGGGGCTTGTTCTGCATTTGCCCCCATCCCCGCCCAAGGCACTCAGGACATCTCCACTCCAGGATCCCTTCAGGCCAGGCCAGCCCCCCTACAGGGATCTTTCTTTGCTTTTGTCTCCTTTTGTGGACAGTGCCACCTGCTCTGCTGACGTGTGACCTTCCTGTAGTCCATGGGTCTCTTTCTCTCCTCATTTCAGGCTCAGGTCCTGGATATAAAGTTCCCTTCTGTGTCCAGGATTCCAATTCGACCATCCTTGTCCTCTGGATCTCAAGGTACCACACACTGCTTCCTGGTCTTGACCTTCTGTGAGGCCCTTTCCAAAGCATGCCCCTCCCTGCTAGCAGAGCCGGCCGGGGGGAGGCAGGTGCCTCAGGGCGGCAGAGGCAGGCGAAGGTGGCTGCAGGAGTTGGGATGCCTGGCGCTCACGGACACGCCAGCCGCTGCAATTTAATCTAATTGGATCCATTCTCATTTTTTTTTAAATTGAAACATTTAGTTTCTTTTTCATTATGCAAATACTGATGTGCAGTTTGAAATTGTGTTTTACTAACTGGAAAGATTAAGAGTCAATAACTAATTTACTGTCATTTTGTTTTTGTCACCTTTGCAATCTCTTAGATATATTTTGTGTTGCACTTGTTTCCTGCACCCTAGTCTCACATTCTTCTCTACTGGCTGGGGAAGTCTCCTGTTCTTTGATCAGAGATGTAACATCATGCCTTTTCAGTCTGAGACCATTCTCATTTTCTTACAGCAGAATTTTGAGGAAGGTGAAGTTGGTCTTTGCCTCAGCTTGCGCTGCTGTTGCTGAAGACAGGAGGGCAGAGGGAGGCTGGGGGGCTAAGGAAAACATATTCATGAGTTCTTCATAAATATCAAAATAATCGACTTACAAGAATAATTTACCTATAAGAAAAATGAATCCTAAGAGAAGTAAATTAAAATCCGGCGAAATAGACATACCTTCAAGATGGGGGACCCTCAATGACAGCCTTTACCGCCTCTGGCCCCAAACCTTTCATCCCCAGCTGTGGTGTCTGGCACCATCTAGTGGCGACATGGGATAGCGTGGACGGGCTGAACCTCAGAAAGAGGCCATCCCCTCAAGGCGGATGGGGACCTTTCCTCGGATATCCCCACTTGTTAGACGCAGCCAAAGGTGTTGCAGGACAATGCTTCCACTTGTGGAAAGAGGTCTGCCACCCTAAGGACCGCAGAAAAAATGCTTGATTGCCACCTGGGGCCTTGTCCCATCCTAGATACTTCTTTCTTAGGAGCGTCTGTCGTCCTCCTGCTGGGATTTTAGGACAGGCTGAGGACATCTCCTCTCACAGCTTCTCCAGGGTTAAGAGAGTGGAGGTGCATGGGGGTCAGAATGACACCACTGAGTGCCCCCCACCTGCATGTGCGTATCCCCCGGGACACGGCATGAACAGGAAGAGCTGCCTCTCTGAGGTTTTTCATCATCCAGCCCGCCTCATCGAACCCGCATTTTCTGCCATCCATCATGGTTAATGTTTCCTCCACATCTCCAGTATCCCACGGGAGGCGGGGTGGGCCGGCCCGTGGAGTCCTCCTCTTGGAGGAGGAAGGGCCAGACACAGACTGCGTGGAGGGCAGAGGCCAGAGCAGAGGATCTTCCTGGGAGGTCCCCCCAGGGCCCAACATGCTCAAAGAAGATTCAATGAAAGTCTGCTGCTAATCCCAACTCCACCTGAACATGTCACAGGGAACATGGGCTAGGGATAGTGTAGTCTATGGAACCCCACTTGGCTGATGACTGAGCAGACACAACATGAGTGTGTCTTGATGTATTGATTGCTGCCTCTTCTATCCAGTCACCCCTTCTGAGGGGTCTTGGCCACCAGGCTCCAGGGGGCAGTGACTGCAGGTGAGACCCTGGGAGGAGCAGGAAGCCTCCCAAAGCCAAAGACAGAAGGTCAACTTAGCAGAGGCTCCCGGGCTGGGGGTCGTGCCCCAGAGTTGAGTTTGCACGGCGTACGACACACTGTTTTTACTCAGACTGTGTGCTTCTCTAGGGTGGTTGGGAGGGGACTGAGGTGGAGCCAAGGCCCTTGAGCCCCAAAGGGCAACCTTTGACATTTGTCTCAGTCTGGTTCTGCTGCTATAACAAAATACCTTTGACTGAGTAATTTATAAAGAAAGAAAATTATTTCTCATAGTTCTGGGGGCTGGGAGTCCAAGATCAAGGTGCCAGCAGATTCAGTGTCTGGTGACAGCTGCTTTTGCATCCTCACGTGGTGGAAAGCAGAAAGGCAGGAGGGGCGAACTAGTTCCAAAGGGCGCTAAACCCATTCATAAGGGCAGATACCAATCTGACCTAATCACTTCCCAAAGGCCACGCCTCTCAACATTACTGCATTGGTGATTAAGTTTCAGTTCAGACCATAGCAGCATTCCTGCTCCCTCATACCTTTGACAGTGACAATCGTTGGGTGCCAGAAATCACTACTTGAAAAATTTTCCCTCTATCAGCTCTCAGATCAGCCCAAGAGTCAACCTGGAGGATTTGCTGGAATGTGCCCCAAATCAGATCCTATCAGAGGGGACAGGAAGCTCAAGGTGACCTGGGGGCACACTGTCTGGGTATTTTCAGGGATGTCCCTTCTTTTTTTCTTTTTAGAGATGGGATCTCACTATGTTACCCAGGCTGGACTTGAACTCCTGGGCTCAAGGGGTCTTCCTGGCTTAGATTCCCAAGTAGCTAGGACTACAGGTGTGCACCACTGAACCCAGCTCTACGGATGCCCTTTCTGATTGGGAGTTGGAAAGGAAAACAAAGAGCCATCTTTAAACAAATAGCTCCTCTTCATCAAATGACAGGTGGATAAATAAAATGCGCCATATTTTTCAGTTGTAAAAAGGAATGAAGTATCAATACATACCACAACATGGATGAACCTTGAGAACATCATGCTAATGATGCCATGAAAGGCAGCCATGAAAGGTGACATCTTGTATGAGTCCATTTGTGTGAAATGTCCCAAAGATGTAAATCTATACAGACAGAAAGTAGATTAGCTTTTGCCAAGGGTTGGGTGTGGGGTGTGGGTAGGGATATGGGGAATGACTATTAATGGATACAGGGTTTCTTTTTCAGGGTGACAAGAATGTTCTAAAATTAGATTGTAGGCTGGGTGCAGTGGCTCATGCCTATAATCCCAGCACTTAGGGAAGCTGAGGCAGTAGGATTGTTTGAGGCCAGGAGTTTGAGACCAGCCTGGGTGACATAGAGAGACCTCTGTCTCTACAGAAAATAAGAAAAAAATTAGCCAGGCGTGGTGGTGTGCGCCTGTAGTCCCAGCTGCTCAGGAGGTTGAGGTGGGAGGACTGCTTGAGCCCAGAAGTTCAAGACTGCAGTGAGCTATGATCATGCCACTGCACTCTAGCCTGGGCACAGAGCGAGATCCCATCTCTAACAAATAAATTAAATTAAATTAAATTAGATTGTAGCAATGGTCACACAACTCTGTGACTATTGTAAAAATTATTTGAATTGTATATTTTAAATGAGTGAATGGTATGGTATGTAAATTATATCATGATAAAGCTGTTTAAAAATATTAAAATCTAAAAAGTGAAAAAAAAGAAAAAGAAATAGCTCTACAACTGTAGTTTACAGAATTGGAAGGGATGAGGCCAGGAAGGGGCCAGGGATCGGCTTCTGAGGTTTGGTGCTCACAGCGACCCAGGAGACCCTCAAGGTCTGGGGCTTGCCAGGACTGAGAAGGGTGGGCATTCCGGGTTACATCACAACTTGATATACCTTCAAATGGGTATTTTTTAAATGTTCATTTAACACTTATTTTGAGGGTGTGAAGAGAATGATTTCATATTAACCCAAACTGCATAACTCTTTGCTTATACTCCAAATAAGGCATTTGTAATACGTGGTTTTCTACCCCAGACACCCTCTTGAATGCCATACTAAACTGTGTTCAACTTAGATGATTAGAGAAACCCCTCCTGGGCAGTACAAAAGCGCTGTACTGCGCGCTCTGCAGTTCGGGGTTTCAGTTTATTGGGGCTGCATCTTAAGATGAGTGCGAGGAAAGTTTTTATCTTTTCCACTGGGGGGCACTGCCCACCTTGGTGGGAGCAGAGACGTTCCTATGTAGCGGCTGAATTGACTGGCTCTGAGTCTTCTCTTTATTCCAGGAGTGTTTTGTGCCCCTTTCAGAACTGCATCCTGCACAGCTGAGCCTCAGTGGGAATAAGGTTGAGGTAAGGAATTCCTCCTCTTGTTCCAGCCCTGGATGGGGCCATGCCTGGCCGCAGAAGCGCAAAGCCACAGGATCACTGAGGTGAATGACTTTTAAGTGGGCAAAAGGATCGGCTTCTCCCCAGGAGTTTCCATTCCACGTTTGTGAAGAAGGGCTCAGCAGGGCCCTGCACACAGCCACGAGTCTGAGGCCACCCCCTGAGCCCCCCCAACTCTGCTCCTCCCTGTCCCACCTCTCCCCCTTGCCTGAGAGGACAGTGCTTGGGTCTCAGGAAGACCACCTGGCCCAGGTCACAGGAGGATGTGATTTGTGGACCTCCTGCCCAGAAGATTCTTTCTTGTCTCAGCCCCGTGTCTACTCCAAAGTCTCTGCTACCCGTGGGTCCCAGAGATGTTAATGTCTGTGCGAGCTGGAGGACATATAACTAAATTATTAGTACAACTTGGAGGGAAAACATGAGGGTGGTTCTTAAAAGGAATCAGGGCTCCTGGAGCACCTCACGGGGTGTGGGGCAGGAGACGACCCCAGGCCTGGCGAGGACAGAGGGGCCATCATTTGGGGGCTGAAGATTCGTGAGCACGATTCACTGGGTCTAAACAGAGAGAAACACTGATGAGTAGGCAGCCGTGGGCACACTTCTGACAGAGACGAGTCACGGAGGAGCCTGTGAAAGTCTGTCTCAAAACTAAACTCCAAAGATTAGGTAAACAAATATGTCAAATGTAGCTTGACATTTTCTTGTCATTTTGTATTTTGCTCAATTGGCATTTCTCATCCCAATAGTGGCGACGTTACCTTGTTTGCTTCCTGACAGGCAGTGCAGCTCAGTGGTCAACAGCACAGGCTGCCTTAGTTTGAACACTGGCTTGGCTACTTACTAGCTAGGGACTTGGGGCAAGTTACTAAATGGCTCTGTACCTCAGTTTCCCCACCTGTAAAATGGCAACAATAATAATGGCACCTGCCTCTTAGAGTTGATGTGAGGATTACAGGCTAATGCATGCAAAGTGCTTAGGGCAGGGCCCGGCATGGGAAGCACTGCGGGAATCTTTTACATTTTTTTGCTGATTTAGAGACGCCTTGGACAGTCAGTACTGCGCTCCCTCGGCCCAGAGCCTGCGCCTCTGGTAACCCGCTCTTTAAGCCAGCGTTACCTGGGGCATCTCTTCAGTGAGATAAACTAAGAAAACTTCCAGGAAGAAACGAAAAACCTTTTCTTGGATGTGCTTCAATTCCCCAGAATCCTAACATAGTAGGAAGAAATCACAGTTTGTTCAGATCATGTTTTGTTATTATTGTGAAGTTTAGAAGCACAGGTTTATGTAGGCAGAGCTCGATAACAGCTCTATTTGGGAACATAGGTAGGAAAATCTCATCTAAGTGCTTCTTAATACCTTGCTTAAACATATGAGTCACTGTTGCAAAGTAAAATGGAATGTTTGCTCAATATGGGCTATGATCTTAATACCGTGCTATTCCATTTTTTTTTTTTCCTAGAAAAAGCATTAGGAGAGTGGGCTCTGAAATCTGTCCTGGTTCTTCTCAGATTGCATCCAAATCAAACCTACCAAAGTGCGTATGTTCCCTGAGACAAGCCTCACTGTGGCGTGGCTGCTCCCCAGGAGAAGGCAGTGCTGGGAGATGTTACTCACCCCGCAGGCCACCAGCTCCCAGGCACCAGTGTGCCTGGAAGCACCAGAGGAAGGCATTCAAATGCTTACTGCCAGGGTCTCTGCTTCAGGGGGGCCTTTAACAAGCCCCTCCAGCTGTGACTCTGATGCAGGTGTTCCCTGTACCTCCCAACCCCAGGGAAACACTGCCCTACCCCATCACCCTAACCTTTGGAGGAAATCAACTAAATAAATGATGAAAATTCTACTTTTCTTTGCAAGGGGCAGAGAGGCTAGTTTCTGTTGGAAAAAGCTCCAGGTAAGCTAGAGCGTGCTCCTGTTGTTAAAACAAGGACTAGCAAGCCAGGGAGGAGGGAGGAAGAAGCAGGTGTGTGTGCGTCTGGGTCTGTGCCCACCCAAAATTAGGTTTCAAAGGGAGTATTACTGCTCCTGTGCAAACCTCAGTCACCAAAGTGCAAAGAGGAAAAGGGATACAAAGAGAGGGGTGGTTGTAAAGGACAGAGAGGAGGCCCCTCGGAGGGGTGGGAATTTCAGCTCACTGGAAGGTCAACAGCGGGCCCTCACCTGGGCGCTGGGAAGCCCTGCAGGTGAGGAGGCCCAAGTCAGGAGGCAAACACGTGTCCTACATATACTCCCTGGCCCCCAACTGGGGCCCAGCTGGGAAAGGAGAATCAGGGACCTGAACTGTCAAATGGGACACTTGATGTTTCCAGGGGTGTCGGGGAGTCAGGCAACAGAAAATGGGGCCCAGGCCCTTCTCCTGGGGGCTGCCCCACTTCAGGGGCCTGCTGGGGGTGGTATCTTAGTAGCAGTCACGACATGGGCAGAGGCAGCCTGCGGCTCACTCCCAGTGTGAGGGGAAGGAAATTAAACATTTGAGAGCCCGGCTGTCAGGCTGGCCACACGTGATCTCAGTAGCCTTTAAGAAGGGACCTTGAGAAGAGTGCCTGTGCAGGCCCAGGGAGGCAGGGTCAGAGAAGGAGCCTGCAAGCCTTCTCAGGGGAACCAGGCACTTGAGAGGACTTGGTCCCAGCAGTGGAGCCGAGCCCAGTGGACAAAGCTGGGAGAGAAGGTTCTTAGCTCCCGTTGCAGTCTTGGTTGGATGAGACAGGGCGCCCGGGCCCTAGCTGGGGAGGGCAGCTGTGAGATGACTGGTGGTGCTCCATCAGTGATCTGGTCTCGGGAAATTCATTTTCTTCCTCTTCTTGGGGCCTGAGGGTGCCTCCGATGGTGGAGATATTGCCTGTGGCCACCATGACCTTGGACAGCCTGCACCCTCCCAGGAGCCCCGGACCACGAGGGACCCTGGAGTGGAGCAGCTCCCAGGAGAGGGGGCTTCTGTTGCCTGATTTTAAACCATGTGGACCAGGAGGGGCTTCACTGGTTGCCCCGGAGGTGGCCTGTGCCCGTGGGGAGCTGGGGACATCAGAGATGGGGCCATACACTGCCCTCGAGCATCCTTAACTTCTTTCTCAGACCCTGCCCTCTTCATCTCCTGCCTCCTCCCCTTCCAGGAGGTGCTCTCTCTTCCTGTTCTGTCCTCTCTCTGCCCTTCAGGCTGCTGGTGGTCTGAGTCCCTCCTGGTGGCCCTGGGACCAAAAGTCTCATCTCAGCTCCCTGAGGAGACAGAGTCTATTTCCACATCTGACAACAGGGAACAGCAACCCTGCCTGCCCACGGGCTACCATGAGGTGTGCCCACAGCAGTGCTCCCTGACTTCACTGCAGATTTGCACCGCCTGGTGGTGCTTGTCCAGCACCCAGAGTCCTGTGCCCCATCCCAGGGCCACTGGATCCGAATTTCTGGAGCGGGAGTCTGGCAAGCTGGAGTCTCGGCAGGTTGAGAAACGCTGGGAAGGGATTAAGCAAGGAGACCCAAGTGACTTATTCTTCTCGGTTTGAATCCTGCCTCTGCCCATCACTGGCTAGACTTTGGAGAATTAGCTTCTCTAACCTTAATTTCCTCACCGGTAAAATGATATTCCCACTCGAACTGACCTCATGGGGCTGTTTGAGGACTGCAGAGATGGGGCAGGCCGGGCTGGCGCTTAGCAAATGCACAGTAGTGGGACTGTTATTACTAGATGCTCTCATGCAGTGAAAGTGCTTTTCAGGCTGATGGACGAACTTTTTCTTCTGTTTATATAAAGTGGGTTCTGCCCTCCTTCAATAAAATATGGTGTCTGCACCAACCACTCCCCAAAGGGCACGTGTAGAAACTAGACCATGACTTAGGGTGGAATGAAACAGCCTGTGCTCAGTCCCATCTCTAACTGGTCATGAAACCGGCCCAGTGGGAGTGAGCTGACCACCCCCAGCCCTGCACGCTGGCCCCCTGCCCCATGGAGAGAAAGCAGGGCAGCCCCCTGCCCCCCAGCATCGATGCCTTCTTGTTTTTAATGTTTTAACTCCTACCCAAATAGACCCTCCCAGGATGTTATTGCATGCTGCAGCCCTCTCCATTCTGTAAACCACCCCATGAAGTCAGTCTGTTCAGTTCAAGGTGAAGATTTTAACTCAGGCTATTTATAATTTCTGCAACGGAGCGGGTGTTAGTTTCAAAGCAGTCATGCCAGATGTCAACTTGGAAGTTGAGAAGGAGACAAGTGCTATTATAAATTAATGTTGCCAGTGATTAATATTTGATATTTTTAACACACATTCATCTCAGAGGAAAAAAAAAAATCCTCTTTAATTAATGTGGCTAGATGTTGCCCAGTTCCATTGACGTGGGATTACCAAAACTCTTTCGGTGTAGCTTCGGGCAAAAATCTGAGAGAAGAAAATAAGTGAACCTTGAAGTTGGATTCTCTGGGGTTTGATGGCCTAGCCAGTGTCTGCAAGCCTGTCTCCTTCGGCTGAGACTGTCAGGGTTGGGGTCCTGCACTCTCTTCCTCCTCCCACTCTTTCTGCTCCGGTTCTGGGCTGGGCAGGGCTGGAGAAACCATCACCGCCTGGGAGTCGGGAGACTTTTCTTTAGGCTGGGCTTTGCCGATAAGTGAAGTGGCTCACACAGGAGTCTGTTACTTAGGGGCTGAGGGATGTCGCCTAACACACCTGTCTTATTTTGTCCGCACAGTGTAAACACAAATGGTTGCTCTTATTTCAAAGTTGCTGTATTTCCCCCTAAATCCACATTTCCTGTATCTCTTGGAAAATGGCAAGTCCTGGCATCCCTCGGTCTGGGCTCCCACAGCAGCACTAATTGGTGGTTATTGTCTCTCTTTAGACATGCCTGAGCCCACCCTTCACAGGGTCTCCACCACGCCCTCCTCAGGGTGGCCATCTGGCGGCCGGCGTCAGCGTCTGAGCTGCAGATAATTTGGTTTGCATGGTGTTGGCCTGCCTTGTCCTTCAAAAAAATTTGGAAGGGAATTAAATTAATTGAATATTTCTATTTTTAAATATTTATTAAAAATTAGAATTTAAAATACAGTCTTCAGGATCATTTAGGTTCCTATAATGTTACATGTTCACTCCACGGTTTAGTGGAAACATAATTTGTAGAATCTCTGGTGGATGATTTCCCCGCCCTGGCCACCACACTCTCCTGCGTCACCTGCCTGCGTCGGAGGCATCGGAGCTTTCTCCTTCGTTCAGTGTTGCTGAGCCTCATTGTCTCTGTTAAATGAGGCCCAAGCAGGCTGCAGTAGAGAGATCACGGGTTTTGGAGCCCAGCTGGTCCTGGATTGAAATCTTGGCACCACAATCTCCTGATCTTGGAGCTCAGTAACGACTTAACGTCCTTAAGCTTCATTTTTCACATTTGTAAAATATGAATAACAGCAACTACACTGCATGCTTTTGATGATTATTAGATGAGAGGAGAATAGTAAGAGCTTGCATTTGTTGAGTGCCTGCTGTTTGCCGGGCACCTTACATGGCCTTACTAAGTGTCACAGAAACCCTGCAAGGTGGAAGATGTTTACAGATGAGGATGATGAGGCTGAGAGGGAGGACTGTCACAAAGCTGAGGGCAGAGCTGGGGCACCGGGTGCACAGTGGGCACTCAGGGACCGAGGGCTATGGAATAGGCATTGCCAAGGTCACCTCTAGTTCTGAAAACCCCATGACTCAGACCTTGTGCCCTTCCCTTTTCACAATGACACGGGTCCCCGGGATCCACGCTGGGGAGGGGCTGGTTTTCTAGGTGCTCAAAGAGACGATATGATGCCTGAAGTTGTCCCTCTTTTATATTCTGAATTTTAAAAAGGTGTATATTCCATTCATTTTATTACAGTTTATGATATTTGGTTCATAAGAGTATATTTCTTGTTACTTACAAGTAGACTTTAACTTTTTATTGTGTTTTATACAATACACAGTTACCATATTAATCATTTTTAAGGATACAGTTTACAGACATTGAGTATACTCACATTGTTGTGCAAATATCAATACCATCCATCTCTAGAACTTTTTCATCTTCCCAAACTGAAACTCTGTAGCCGTTAAACAGTAAGTCCCCATCCTCCCCCTTTCCCCAGCTCCTGGCAACCACCATTCAACTTCCTGTCTCTATGAATCTGACTACTCCAGGTACGGCATATTAGTGGAATAACACAGTATTTGCCTTGTTGTGACTGGCTTATTTCACTTAGCATAGTATGTTCAAGGTTCATCCATTTTGTAGCATGTGTCAGAATTCCCATCCTTTTTAAGGCAGAACAATATTCCATTGTGTATATATATGCCATGTTTTGTTTATCCATTCCTTTGTGGATGAACACTTGCTTCCACCTGTTGACTATTGTGAACGTGGGCATACAAATATCTCTTCAAGGGCCTGCTTTCAATTCTTCTGTGTATATGCCCAGAAGTGGGGTTGCTGAATCATTTGATAGTTCTATTTTTAATTTTTTGAGGAACCATCATACTGTTTTCCATAGTGGCGGGACCATTTTACATTCCCACCAGCAACATACAACGGTTCCAATTTCTCTGCATCCTTGTCAGCACTTATTCTCCCTCCCTCCCTCTCTCCCTTCCTTCCTTCTACAGCAGCATCCTAATGTGTGTGAGGAGAAATCTCACTGTGGCTTTGATTTGCATTTCCCTAATAAGTAGTGATGTTGAGCATATTTTCATATGTTTTTTGGCCATTTGCATATCTTCTTCAGAGAAATCACTTCTATTCAAGTCACTTGCCCATTTTAAAATCAGGGTATTTGTTTTTTTGTTATTGAAATGTTGAAGTTCTTTACATATTCTGGATATTAGCCCTTATCAGATATATGATTTGCAAATATTTTCTCCCATTCCAAAGGCTGCCTTTTCACTCTGTTGATATGTCTTTTGATGCACAAGAGTTTTAAATTTTGATGTAGTTCAATTTATCTATTTTTTTCTTTGTTACCTGTGCTTTTGGTATCTTATTCCAAGAAATCATTGCCAAATCCAGTATATTAAAGTTTTTTATTTTCATTTCTTTATTTTTATTTTATTTTATTTTATTTTTGAGACAGAGTCTCACTGTGTTGCCCAGGCTAGAGTGCCGTAGCATCAGCCTAGCTCACAGCAACCTCAAACTCCTGGACTCAAGCCATCATCCTGCCTCAGCCTCCCAAGTAGCTGGGACTACAGGCATGCGCCATGATGCCCAGCTAATTTTTTCTATATATTTTTAGTTGTTCAGGTAATTTCTATTTTTTTAGTAGAGACGGGGTCTTGCTCTTGCTCAGGCTGGACTCGAACTCATGAGCTCAAACGATCTGCCCGCCTTAGCCGCCCAGAGTGCTAGGATTACAGGCATGAGCCACCGCGCCTGGCCTGATTTCTTTATTTTATATGTTTTTAAAAAATATGGAACGCTTCATGAATTTGTGTGTCACCCTTGCTCAGGGGCCATGCTAATCTTCTCTGTATTGTTCCAATTTTAGTATATGTGCTGCTGAAGTGAGCACTAATGGAGGTTTTAAATGTTAAATTTTTGATTAAGTCCTCCTCCCCAACTATTAAGTGATTCCTTACAAGTGTATTTATAAAGCAAATCATTCATGATCTCAGGATGAGTGACACAATGATAACGCTCCATTGTCCCACAGTGGCCTCTTGTTCTGCACGTCCACCTTCATCACCCTGTTTTAGGGCTGCTTGTCCAGTCACCATGTGTGCCATGCAGTGGTGGGGCCAAACAGCTAGGAGGGGCCTGTTTTCTACCAGAGAAACTTCCCACTCTGTCCTGCCTCTCTCTAACCCCACTTTCTTCTTTTCACGCCCCTACCTGAAAAGTAACCTGACACGAGCTTTAGGCCCTACCTGCCAGCCCCACTTCCCTGCAGCCCCGCGGATCTGCTCATCTGTTTTCCCAGAGCAGGGCCTGGGCTGCATGAGTAAACACCTCTGTCTTACAAAGTTTCCATCCTCTTCCTTCTGGATGTGTGGGATGGCATGTGTCAAATTTACAAATACAGTTTTGGAGAGGTCTTTGGATTATCTCAATCTTTAAAAGCTTTTTTTATTTAGACATAATTTAAAATTTACAGAAACAGTACAAAGAATTCCCACATATATTAACCCAAATGTTGACATCTCACCACATTTGCCATATCCTCTCTCCCCTCCATTCCCTCTCCCTCCCTCCCTTCCTCTCTCTCTGTATACATATACATATAATTTTAATTTTTTCCTGATCTTTTAGAAAGTAAGTTGCAGACACAATACTCCTACTTCAGTATTTCCCAAGAATCAAGGACATTTTCTTGTAAATACCAAAATCAAAATCAGTACAGATATCAAAGTCGGGGAATTAACATCAATACAATGCAATTATCTAATCTAAAGACCCTATTTTGACAATTGCCCTAAATTGTTTTGGATTCTCTCATGACATATGGGCAAGAGTGGGAGAGACATGCAGGCAGTGGCCGAGGAGGCCCAGGATGCTGGGCCCCCTGCCCTTCCTTCCTGCGGTGGTGTCTGGGAGGGCCTGCACCGCACCTGGGTGGAGAGAGCAAAGCCTGCCAGGCACACCCAGTCACCTCCCTGGAGGAGAGGAGCCTTGTCCCCTGCTTTCCACTCGGCACCTCCTCTGCCTCCAGGCATCTGTCCCCTGTCTCTGAGGTGCCTGTGGGCAGGTACCTGTAGTGACAAAGCTCCAAGTGTCACCCCCAGCTTCGTGTTGTTACAGTTCGGAGCACTCATTCGGAAGTCATGCTACCTGAGTTTAAATCCTGGGCCTCCCACTTGCTGGCTGTGTGATCTTGTGCAGATTACTTAACTGATCTGTACTTCAGTCCCCTTAGAATGAGACAAGTAGTACCTCATTTATAGGATTGTGGTTGGCTATAGGAGTGGTCTCTAGCTGTCTGGGACCTGGCTCTAGGGTGATTCACGGCTTGCTGTGTGAGAGTTTGATAAAGGACATGGTTGGGAGTGTGGGCTCTGAATTGGCATGCTTGTGTATCAAAGACATGCTCACAGGGGAGTCCTTTGCTGTCTCTAGGTATTAGCTAGTCCTGGGAGGGGAAATAAGAAAACATAGTGGATATTCCAGCTTATCTCTGGACTAAGCTTCCTGCCCTTCCTGGCAGAGTCAAGAGCTGTGCTCTCCCTGTGCCCACAGCCCCTGCCCATGAGCCAGGTCAAGGACTCACGCACCGACTGTGCTTAGCTGTCTGCATGTCTGTGTGTCCCACCAGACTGCGAGCTCCTGGGGGCAGGGGAGAACCTTACTCATCTCAGCACGCTCAGCACTTGCCCCAAGGGCCAAGTGACTCCTTGGCAAAGGGGAGGAGGTATAGCTGCAGGGGCCACAGCCACTGAAAGTCCACAGTGGGTCTTCTGGGCACTTGTTTTCTGATTTCAACTGCTGGAGACCTCTTCTGGGAAGGAAGTTCCATGACCTGATTCACTTACATTGTGTGTGTGCGTGTGTGTGTGTGTGTGTGTGTGTGTTGAGTGAATGGAGGCATGAATTTAACACTTACTGAGTGCCTATTGTAGGTCAGGCATTGTTCCAGGTGTTTAGAGTTTCCAAGATAAACAAGACAACATTCCTGCCCTTGAGTTCACTGTTAGGGGAAGGCCGATGTGTCAGCCATCACCTGGCAGTGACATAAACACTGAGAACATGCACGACTGAGGGGCACACTGCTGGGGTGGAGCAGGCGGTTACTGCCGACCCTTGGGTTGACTCACAGCACGTGATTGCCTGCTTCCACTATATAGGCAGTAAAGTGCAATGCTCAATTTCCCAGCCTCCCCTGCAGCTGGGAGCTATGAAAAGAAGTGGCAATGAATAAGGAGGTCAACTGGCACTGCTTCTTCCCGCTCCCCCTTCTTCCAGCGCTGAGACTGGATGATGTTTGGTGTTGTAGCCGGCATTTGCAGCCATAAGGAAAAGGCCGAATATTGCAGTGGTGTCCATTGAGCCAATACCATATACCTCTGGACTTCTTGTTTTGTGAGAGAAATAAACTGCTATTCATTTAAACCGCTGTTGTCAGGTTTTCTTTTACTTGCAGCCAAGCTCATTTCTGACTGATCTCATAGGAAATGTAAGAAAAGGCTTCACACAGGATATATCTTTTGAGCAGGATCTTGAAGGAGATCCCCAGGTAGAAACAGGGGAGAAGGGCATTTGGGCAGAAGCAGAGCACAGGTGAAAGCACAGTGTGGGGAGACGTTGCGCTACATTGAAAAGAATCAAAAAGTATTTGGGGTACGAAAGATTCTCCAAGACAGAGAGGTGGTATGGAGGGTGTTCCAATCTAAACGAAGCACTGTGCGAAGTGTGGAGACGGGGATGTGCGTGTCATAAGCAGGCACATCCCTTTGTGCCTGGCTCCTGTTTGCAAGGCTGGAGAGATGAGGCTGGGAAGGTCGGTGGGGCCAGACCCCCAGTGGTTAGGAGCTTGGTCTGCAGCCTCTCTGCTGGCAACAGCTCCTGAGCTGGGCGTGGCCTGACAAGGTGTGAATGGCCAGCCTCTGTGCCTCCCTCTGCGGGGGCTGCCCACCCTGCCCAGAGTCCTTCCTAGCTGTGGGAAGTGCCTGTCTCCTTCCTCCCATCCTTCTCTCCCTTCCCATTCAGGACCTGGAATGGGCTTCACCACCACTGTTTCTCATAACTAATAAAATACTCTCCGGTGTGCAGGGCAGGGCTCACACCCTGCACCTTCTCCCAGGCAATTCCCTGATGCATTGGGCAGAGATTTCCAGGGTTCAGGCTACTTAACATAGAACAAATAAAGGTGCAGGTTTGGAGGTTGAGAGCTTTTCTCCCCCAAACATTCCGCTGACTGTGGTGGGTGGACAGGACATGACACCACTCACAGGGTCATTTTGGGAGGAGAAAGGGAGAGGGTGGGGATTTTTACAAATGTGCAGGACAGTCTTGCCAGGTCTTCATCCTCCTGGGGCCCCTCCTACGTGAGCCATTGCCCTTTCTCTGTCCTACAGTAAATGCCCCAGGGCCCCTCGATCTTTAAGCCTCTGAGGCTTGTCAAGCATGGACATGATTCGGTTGTCTTTGCTGAATTGTAGAATTTTGGTGCAGGGAGGGTCCTGTGATAGAATTAACAGACGTGCAGAGAGTCAAGCAGACCCAAGTTTAAATTCTAGCTTCACTTGTTATTAGCTGAGTGACTTGGAAACTTCATTAAGTGTTCTAAGCTCCTATTTAAAGGAGTAAATGCATGGGGTCAGACACTAAGGAAGCATGCCATAAATGTCATCGATTTTTAGTGTGGCTCAATCATATTTTGAGAGACTTATTTATGCTTTTTAAAAAGTCCTTCCATTTTCTGTCTCTTCCTCATTAAAGGAAAAGCCAGCGTTGCCTCTCTTTGCCTCAGGGGAGGCGTGGGCAGAGCAGAAAGCAGAGGGACCTGCAGGGTTTTCAGGGCGTTGTTGCCTGAAGCCTAAACCTGTAGGAGAACGCAAGGCTCCTTGGAGGACGGACGAGGAAGAAGCAGGGGAGACGGGCAAGTCTCTAGTGGCAGGGACCCGGACCCTGGTCCAAGGTGGTGGCCCAGGGAGGTAGAGAATAGTGGCCGTGTGGCTTGTCTGGGGGAGTATGACCAGGGCAGCTTCCCGAGGTTGGGTTGGCCAAGGTGCGGCACAGAGGCAACAGGGGCTGGGCAAGAACAAGAAAGACCACTGGGCCCAGCCCTGTGACTTGGCACGCTGGAGAGTCACCTGGGCCAAGCACATCTGCTGGGCACTGCACAAAAATGACCAATACTAATTTGCCCCATCCTCAAAGGACAGGGACACACTGCAGAAATTCAATTGATTTGTAGAAGAGGAAAAGAACTGCTGCTTTGTACACAACTGAGGTTCAGACCAGCGCCATGAGTTTGTAAATCCCGCATTTTACAGATGAGGAAATGAGATGGGAGAATGATGTGACTCCTTTAAGGCCACACGACTGCAGTCATCGATGACCCCCCTTTGTAGAAGGCCTAACACATGGCAGCACTTGATACTCTTATCTTTGATCCCCACATGACCCTCTCAGTATCATTGTCTTTGACTTATGGAAGAGGAAACTGAGGCACAGAGAAGTAAAGGAACTTGCTCAGGGTCATACCACTGTGTAGCTGACCAGGAGTTAAGCCCAGGATGGCCACCCATGCACTTCCCAGGGGCCATGCTCCTCTGCCACCTGGCCCCTGGCAGCAGGAGGTAACATCTGTTTGGATTTCCTCCTAAAGCACTTTTCACAGCAGGGTCACATATTGGATCCAATCTGTTCCTCACCTGACCGTGGGCTCCCTAAGGGTAGAGATGACGGCAGCTATGTCTCTGTGTGTCCAATGCAGGCACATAGAAGCCGCTTAAGAAATTGCCTTGAATTGGCTTTGTTGGAGCTTATATCTGAGTGGGGATCACAAGCTTGTGCCAAGTGGGGTGTCCCCCGGGCCTTGAATTGTTGTAGTCACTTTTGTGGGTCAGTCCCCAGGCACAGTGAATCTTGACCAAGGAGAGTCATCCCCACCTGGCACCAGGTAACCAGTGATAAAATCTTACTGTGGCTTTTCTAAAAGCTTCTTGCAGTTCTTGGCCTGCCCCTAGTCGATAAGATCTCCTAATGATCTGTGCTCTCTGGGCCGAGTTTCTGATAGGGCGTACTCCAATGCTGTTGGAATGACTCCAGTCTTGTGAACAGACACAGGGCAACCAGTGCTCAGGGATCTTTGATTCCTGGCTTGAGGTCACCTTTCAGTGGGAGAGGCGGCTGAGTTTGACGTCTAGGGTCAGCATGCAGGAGAGTTTGCTGTTAGGTCAGGCTGGGCCACTGGGGACATGAAGCTGAGTGGTGCAGCCCTCCCCACATCCCTCCCATCCTCCCTCCTGGTGTTGATGACCCCAGAGGGTCCTGGCTCCAGATGCTGCAGGCGGAGCCCACTGCCCCTGGGCGTGACAGTGCCCAGAGGTTGGGAGGAGCGAACTAGAAGTAGAGCTGCCTCCAGACCTGACATTGTAAACTGATGAAATTTCCACGGCAGCCGGGCCCTGCAGTGTAGTGCACAGTGCGTGAGACCAGGAGTCTCAGGATAGTTTCGATCTGTCCTCATGAGAGGCAAGCCCGTTGACCAATCTGAGCATCCATCTCCTTGTCTGCAGGACATCAGAAAGACATTGCCGGCCACTTCTCCTGCTACTCCTCAAGGGTGGCGGCAAGGCCATTCATCCATTTGCTGAACCAGACATTTGTCGGGCATCTATTACGTGTCGCTCTTGTGCTGGTGCGTGGGAGGAAGCACTGCTCAGATGCAGGGACGTGGGACAGGGCATGTGGGCCGTGGCTTGGCAGGGCAGCGTCCGTAGGGAAGAAAACAGGAAGCAAGCTGTAGCCTTAGTGTCAATTTTGCTCTCCGCTTCCCTGTCTTTTGGGGAGGGAGGGTGCCACAAAGGCAGCTAGATGTGCTTGTGACCACCTCCAGGGCATGAGAGCAGCAGTGTCCTGGCCTTCCGGGAACCTGGCCCTCAGCTTTGTGAGGGGACGTGGGTGGAGGGGGTGTTGCCAGTCATGGTAGGGATCAGATCTGGCCGTCTTTCTAACTTCTCTTAAAAACACTCAGTTCTCCTGTCCAAGTCTGAACCTGGCCTCCTGGGGCCCTTACAAGTCAAATGCATGAAACTTCAGAGTCTGTCCCTCTCGGCAGTGCCCCCACCTGCCCTCTCTTCCCCTCCCTGCAGGCCTCCTCTCCACGTGGACACTTGTTCCGAAGGCGTCGGCCACTGGCACGTGCTCTCCTGCACTCCCATGGGCCTGAAGACGCTGCCTTCCTATTTTGCCCCCTTATCCTGACCTATTCCTGATTTTCCAGTATTTAGCCTCCCCTCATCCCTGGGGCATGATCTCCACCAATTTCATGGCTGTGGTCTTTTCTTTTTTTTTTTATTTCAGCATATTATGGGGGTATGAAAGTTTAGGTTACGTATATTGCCCATGTCGCCCCTCCCTGAGTCAGAGCTTCAAGCGTGTCCATCCCCCAGACGGTGCACATCGCACTCATTATGTGTGTGTAAGCCCATCCCTTTCTCCTCCCCGCTCCCATCTGCCCGACACCCGATTAGTGTTATTCCTATATGTGCTCTTAGGTGTTGATCAGTGAAACCAATTTGATGGTGAGTACATATGGTGCTTATTTTTCCATTCTTGGGATACTTCATTTAGTAGAATGGGGTCCAGCTCTATCCAGGAAAATACAAGAGGTGCTATATCACCATTGTTTCTTATAGCTGAGTAGTACTCCACAGTATACATATACCACATTTGATTAATCCACTCATGTATTGATGGGCACTTGGGTTGTTTCCACATCTTTGCAATTGTGAATTGTGCTGCTATAAACATTTGAGTGCAGATGTCTTTTTTATAGAATGTCTTTTGTTCTTTTGTGTAGATGCCCAATAATGGGATTGTTGGATCAAATGGTAGTTCTACTTGTATCTCTTTACGGTATGTCCGTATTGCTTTCCACAGAGGTTGCACTAGTTTGCAGTCCCACCAGCAGTGTATGAGTATTCCTGTCTCTCTGCATCCATGCCAACATTTATTGTTTTGGGACTTATTGATATATCACAGCAACAACAAAAATAGGTAAATGGGATCTGGTCAAATTAAAAAGCTTCTGCACAGCCAAAGAAACTGTCACAAGAGCAAACAGACAACCTACAGAATGGGAAAAAATCTTCGCATACTACACATCTGATAAAGGGCTGATAACTAGAATCTATTTAGAACTAAGGAAAATTAGCAAGAAAAAAATCAAACGATCCTATCAAAAAGTGGGCAAAGGACATGAACAGAAACTTTTCCAAAGAAAACAGAACAATGACCAACAAACATATGAAAAAATGCTCAGCATCTCTAATCATCAGGGAAATGCAAATCAAAACCACAATGAGATATCACTTATCTCCAGTGAGAATGGCCTTTATCAATAAGTCCCCAAACGTGGCTGTGGTCTTTTCCTTCTTGTCCTGAATCTCTCCGCTGCAGGCCTGAGAGAATGTCTGGCCTCTCTGGCTGGGGCTCTGGGAGCCTCTACTCCACGCGACCCTCTGCACATGTGCTTCTGAGGAGCTTCCCCTGCACCCTTGAGTGGGACTCAGATAGTGACTGGCCTGACCTGTTCCCTACCCTGTCACTGCCACGTTGCCCTCCTTCCCCCGTGTGTGTGACACCTGTCTGCCTTTCTGGCTCAGCTTTGCCCAGTTCTTCCAATTGCTACTGTGATCTGGTGCTTACCCCTCACCTTCTCCACACCCTTCTAGCATGGCGCCAAGGGCCCACGTCCCCAAAGGCCCCCTTCGCCCTTAGCCCCTGCCCTGTGGATGTGGGGCATGCCTGCTCTGTGCTCTAAACTCCGAGCCCTACTCTCGGGGTGACAGATTGAACAAGCACTCTCTGCTTCAGGTGTCACTTTAGGAATAGACTGAGCCCCGCCCACCTCCTGGAAAACGGGGTTAGGGGAGATTTCTGGATAGGAGAGGCTCCAGCTTCCAGTGAGGTCAGGCCCGGGCAGGGCAGGCAGGTAGGTTAGGAGTCAGGTCTGTGGTGGACAGGCCTCTTACAGAGCATAAGGTGGACCGTGAAATAGGTTTCTGGGAGCAGCCCCAGCTGTGTTGGCTCCAGAAGGGGCGAGGTTTGGAAGGGGAGATCAGATCAGAGAAGCCTATGCTGACCTTCCCGGCCTGAAGACCAGGCAGCTGTACCCTTCAACTTTGAAGTCCCTGGAGTGGTGGAACTTGTGGTCCTTATTAGCATGGGTCTTAGGTACTCTGGGTGCTAGCTCACAATGTCTGTGGCGTGGCCTGAAGGCAGGGGCTGTCTCTGAAGTCTGGGCTCCCCGCCAGGGCGAGCCCTTCTCCCTCTATAAAGGCCGCGGGGAACGGGCACTGGCTGGCACAGCGGCGGCCTGTGGTGCGGGATGAGGTGCCTCGGGGTGCTCTTTGCAGTCCTTGCTCTCTCCCAGGGCAGTGAGATCGCCAGGTGAGTGTCGGCCCCCCGGGGAGGGGAAGGACAGTTCACGCATCCTCTCTGGAAGGCTCTGCCCTGGTGTCCCGGCCATTGCTCCCTGGGAAGTCTTGGGAGGCAGTGCTGCATGCTCCCAGGATAATGCCCCCACGCTGAGACCCTTTCCTCTCAGTGTGCCCCCACACTTCAGGGTGTGGTGAAAAGGCAGGTTGCACAGGCAGCCTGGGGACATTAGGGCAGGGCTTCTGGAGTCAGAGTGCCTGGGATTCGATCCCCAGCTCCATCACTAACTTAACTCTCTGTGCCTCAGTTTCCTCATCTGTTGTAAAATTAGGATAATAGTCATGCCCATTTCATAGGGATATTACGAGGATTATATGAGTTGACATTTGAAAATGCTTCACACTGCCTGGCACACTGTAAGAGCTATATGTACATTTGTTAAACAAAATAAAGTTCTCTGTTGTACCAAGTCTTTTGTGGGTGAAGGTCCCAGGTTCTCCTCCAAAAATCATAACTGATGTATTGAGCTGTTTGCTACTAGGTACAAGGCACTTAACTAAGTCTTTATTATGCTATCACTAATCCTCATGGGTTAGGTGGATACTAGTATTTTTATTTTACTGATGAGAAAACTGTTGTTTAAGGGCCCCTAGGGAGGGTCTCTGAGCTGCCCAAGCCACATGGCTGGTAACAGAGGAGCTAGGACTTGGCCCCGGGGGAGACTTGTACTCTGACCATGATGTCACATTCCCTCCAGGGGCTAGGTTGGAACCCTGCCAAGCCCTGAGCACCGGGAAGCGTGAGTCCTTGTCTGGGGAAGCTGGATCCCTGAAAAGGGGTCCATGTGCCTTTGAGCAGCCAAGGTTCTCTGAAAATAAAGTTCTTCCAAGTGCCAGGCATGCCGGCGGCCCCAGCACAGGGAGGCAAGGCTGGAGCTGAGAATCCATGGTGGTTGGAGCCTCCGTGTAGGGCCGCCCTCCAGGCTCAGCATGAGGTGGGGACCACCTTTTGGCCATGGCTGGCTTTCCTCTCCAAGGCCTCGTGCTGGGCAGGTCAGCTCAGCAGCCTCTGCTACAGCCCGTGGGAGTTTCCAGGCACGCAGCAGTCAGGTTCTGACCAATCAGACACCGCAGCTGGAGCCACGCAGAAAACACTTTACAGGCCTGGACATGGGGAACCAGGAAAGGGAGCTGTGGGCTTTATCTCAGGAGCTCAGTCCAGCCTCCTTCCTTTTGTGCTGAAGTCCTTTTCCACCATCAGAGACGAAGTCCTTTATAAGTCAGGTTCCAGCTGAAGTCACATATGAGGGGCACCAGAGGAGAGACCATAATTCACATACAGCCTGCTGCATGTGGTCGTTTGGGGTGTGAACAACATGAGGAAACCCGTTCTCTTTGTGAGTCTTAAAACTGCTGTCAAAGCACTTTCACACGTGTAGTCTCCAGCCATTCTTTAAACCAGCCCACCAAGAGGGACCACATGATTCCTAGAGGTGGAAGGGGCCGTGGCAACTGACAAACTACTTTGGTCTACAGGAGAGGAAGCTAAGACCCAGAGAGGCTGGGACACCTCTTTGGTCAAAGGCAGCGTCAGGAGAGTGGCTGGAAGGTGGGAGGTTAACCTATTTCATAGAGGAGGGAGTTCAGCCTGGGGGTGGAGGGTGCTTTGGGGACCCTGCAAAGGGAAGGTTGGGGGACTTGGGGAGCCTCCAGAGGGGAAGGTCAGGGGCCTTGGGGAGCCTCAGGGGAAGGTTGGGGGGCTTGGGGAGTCTCTAAGGGTGAGGTTGGGGGCTTGGGAGCCTCCAAGGGTGAAGTTGGGGGCTTGGGAGCCTCCAAGGGTGAGGTTGGGGACTTGGGGAGCCTCCAAGGGTGAGGTTGGGGACTTAGGGTGCCTCCAAGGGTGAAGTTGGGGGCTTGGGAGCCTCCAAGGGGAAGGCTGGGGACTTGGGGAGCCTCAGGGGAAGGTTGGGGGGCTTGGGGAGCCTCCAAGGGGGAGGCTGGGGTCTTGGGGTGCCTCCAAGGGTGAGGTTGGGGACTTGGGTGCCTCCAAGGGGGAGGGGGGACTTGGGGAGCCTCCTAAGTTGCCACAGACAGGGCAGAGCCAGGTGTAGAGCCAGCTTCTGTTGTTCCACTCTTGACCTCTCCCTGTTGATCTGCCTCCGTTATCCAATACCTAAACTTGATCAGGAGGCCCCTGGGAATCTCTTTGAAGAATTTCCACCCACTGTAGGGAAAAAGCTACCCAGAGAGTGGAACAAAGGGTTAGCAAAGGTTGGGATCATTGTCATGGCATTAGCCAGAGTGTGGGAGACTTCATTTTGGCCTCCAGGCAGCGGGTTCCTGCGTGATGCAGAAGAGACTGCATCCTTTTCTCCACTGTGTCCCTGTGTCCTGCACAGCGTCTGGCACGCAGTAGGTACACACCAAGAATCTGGTGACTGAACGAGTGGCAATATGCTTAGTGTCTTTCAAACTATGGGTTGCGAAACTCATTAATATTTTGTAAAATGCATCTGGAGGGTTTCTACCCGCATTAAAAAAAGAAAACATCAGAGTACATTGCGCTCTGTACGGATAGGCACTGATTTGAGAATTGATGTAAAATACATTTCTTACCTTGGGTTATGATAAAAAGAAATGTTTGAAAGCCATTGGCTGGGGGTCAGCAGGATACCGACCAGAAGGCTGGGCTGGGAGGAGCAGTGTGGGGAGTGGTTTATGGAGCCCAGGGGCTCTGGGCACTTCTGGGAGGCTGGGCAGCCTAGGAGAGACATCCACACTCATCACGAATTCTGCCCATCTCCTCAGGATCCGTCTGCACAAAGGGAAGTCGCTGAGGAGGGCCCTGCAGGAGCGTGGGCTCCTGGGGGACTTTCTGAGGGAACACAAGTATGCAACCAGACCGAAGTACTCCAACTTCAGCAAGTCTCTGATCAGCTACCTAGATGTGAGTGACTCTGCCAGCCTTTCCACTCAGCCCTGCCTCCCACAGTGTTTCCCTCTTTCAGGAATCTTGGCGCCTGTGGGTGGGGGAGGCCGTCTCCCTGCCCTCAGCAAGCTCCACAAGAGCCAGCAGACCCAGCAAAGGCCACCGTGAGGAGGGTGTGAACTCAGGCGACCTTCCTCACGCGGCATCCCTCGGGGGTGCATCATCTGCTCCCAGATCCAACCTCACGCCTGCCTTTCCCAGCCCAGGGAGACCATGTCTTAGTCTAGGCTCAGCAGGGATGAGGACAGCTGGTGCCAGTCTGTAGCTGTCCAGGACATGGCGCCATCTTCCTCTTCCTCCCACCGAGGGCCCATGCAGGAATGTCCCTTGTGCCCTCCTCCTTTCTGGAGCTTGTCTTTCTCTCATCTGTCACTCTTGATGGTAAACAACCATGCTTTTCTCTCTTCTGTGCTCTCATTTTCTTATGTAGGTCATCTTCACCTCCCACCCCCAGTTCTGACAGCAGGGAGAGCCGTTGGGGAGGCAGGTGTGGCAAGGACAGCTTGGCTGGGGACTTGGGGCACTGCACGTAGCTGATGCCCTGCCTCTCTGTCCAGTTCTTCCTGCCCTGGCAGGGGTAGCCCAGTCTCCCTCCCAGGCTGGATTTATGTTTAGGGCCAAGGTCTGCTTCTGAGGCTGCTTCCAGCACTGGCTGTAGGGCTTGTGGGAGGATCAGGCCAAGCTCAGCTGGGGGCGGGACCTGGGGGAGGGGTGCTGGAGAAGAAGAACCCTCCCCAGTGTCCTCCTTCTGTTTCCTCCCCCTCCACATCCCAGCTCTCTGCACAGGAAGCACAGGGTCTCCAAAACTGCCCAGGCTTCGTGCCCAGCATCAACTTTCCCCTCCCTCCCTCTCTGTCCCACCTGCCTTTGACCCAGTGCTGTCTGTCCGCAGTGCGAGTACTTCGGGAAGATCTCCATCGGGACCCCGCCCCAGGAATTCACCGTGGTGTTTGACACGGGCTCCTCGGACTTCTGGGTGCCCTCCATCTACTGCACCAGGAATGCCTGCCGTGAGCGACCTCCCTCTTCCGCCCCACCTGCCACGCTCCGTCAGGGTGGCAGGACAGCAGGCTTTGACCTTCCCAGCCTCCTGGTTGTGTCCCGTCTCCTCACTTGACCTCCCAAATGGCCACAGACTGGGAAGCTTTGAAAATCACAGGTCTAAGCTAAAAATTAGAGAATGCTAGTTTCTTGGTGTTTTTTTTTTTTTTTGTCTCTACTGGGAGCCAAGGCAAGCTGCTTACCCGCCTGGGTCCTCAGTTTTCCTTTCAAAAAAACGGGGCTATGACATGCCAGTGTGAGCTGGGAGAATAAAGTGAGAGGGTCTATTGCTAATGAGGAGTAAACACCAAACTTGTGTTAATCATTATTTTTCTAGCAATCCTGGGAGGGTGGTACTCTTTTAATCCCCATTTTACAGATGAAGAAACCAAGGCGTGGAGAGGGAAAGGGACTAGGCTGAGATTACCCAGCTGGTAAAAGTAAAATGTCCGTGGAAACCACAGGGAGGGCTTTTTCCTTTCTTTTTTTGTTTGCAAACTACACAGGCAGCAGCGGGTGCCAGTGAGCTGGGTTGAGCCATAAAGAATCAGTTTCTTTATTAGACTGTGGGACTAAGACCATAGAGAGAAGGGGCTGCTTATTTTCTGTAGTGAGAACAACGAGTATGTAGATGATACTCTTTCAAGGCCTGGTGAGGGTTTAAGCCCTGCTGTCACTGTGGGTGGTGAGAAGATGCTAAGAGCCCCGCTAACCCCCAGTCTGTGTTTTAGAAAACCACCACCGCTTTGACCCGTCCAAGTCCTACACCTTCCAGACGCTGAGGAAGTCCCCGCCCATCCTGTATGGCCTGGGCAGCATGCGGGGCTTTCTGGGCTACGACACTGTCACCGTAAGTGGGCTGCGGGCCGGCCAGTGCTCCCGTCACCTTTCCCACCAGCGGCTTTCCCATGCAGACACCCGGCTCTGGTGGGCTGCACCCCCAGCTGGTGTGCAGAGCCCTCTGTGTCCTGCCCACCCAGGCGGCTCCGTGGGTGAGGACTCCCAGAGGGATTTTAGCCAACAGCCCGCTGTGGGTTGTCTCTTCCTCCCTCCTCTCCTTCCCGTGTCAGTGCTCGGAGGGAGCTGGTGCTGGTGCTAAACTGAGCGGGGAAGGGGCCCCACCACACTGGGCTGTGGTCAGGAGCAGGGCTCTGGGGCGGATGCAGCAGGCTTTTCTCTGTAGAGGGGGGTGACTTTGGGCAAGCCTCAATTTCCTCATCTGTGGAATGAACATAATAATACTTGCCTCAGAGCACTGTGGTAAGGAGTAAACACGCTAATCATGTATTATTTGTTTGTCATTTCATTCCCCATGCCCCATCTGTCCACAAATCCTGTTGACCCTCCCTCCCAGGCCATGAGGGTCTGCCCACTTCATACCGTGACTCTTGGCTCCTCCTCCATTGCCTCCCACCTGGATGCCTGGAATAGCCTCCCAGTGGGCTCCCTGCTCCTGCCATGTCCCGTCACCATCTGACACAGGAGCCAGAGGGATGCTTTAAAAAGTCCTGTCATGCCCTCCTTTGCTGGAAATCTTTCTGTGGCTCCTCACTTGGACTGAATAAGAGGCCTTACCCCATCCTGCAAGGCCCCACGGGTTCCCCTGCCCTCCTCTGCCCCACCCCTGCCTTGTCAGCTGTTCCCCTGACCCCACCCCACGCACACCCTGCTGGGACCGGCCACCTGTAGCATTCCTGGGCCTGCACTGCACCCCCAGACCTCCGATGGCTCCTCCCTTCCCCCCAGTCTGCTCGATGTCACTGTGGATGAGGCCTTCTCTCCCCACCCCGTGGCCCTTACGCTGAGTTGTTTTTCTTCAGAGTGCTGACATGTTCCACTTTACTTCTTTTTAAAACTTACTTTCTATCTCCTCCCTGGAATATAAGTTCCTCCAGGGCAGGTGCTTTCTTTTGCCCATTGCTACATCCCCAGGGCCTAGCACCCGGGCACGGGAGGCCCTCCGTCTGTTTCTTGGCGGAAGGAAAGCATGAATCCATTAATCTCTGGCACTTAACCATCGTTCATTTACTCGTTCCACAAATGCCTGTTGGGCCTGAGTCTGGGAATGGAGGCTGCAGGGATGAACAAGAGGGACCAGGGGCTGTCCTTCTCATGCTTACACTTTGCGGGGAGATAGTAGACACTCACGTAAGATGACTGTGCACAGTGCTGAGTGGCATGAAGAAAACAAAACTGGAAAGTGCGAAAGAGGATGTTTGGGGGCCAGGAGATGGATTCAGTGGACATGGTGGACGTGATGGCCTGTCCCAGGCTGGGGACTGAATGACACAATTGCAGAGGCCAGGCCTCAGAAGATCTGGGGGAGAGCATTCTGGGCAGAGGGAACAGCAACTGCAAAGGCCCTGGGGCAGGATGGGTTGGGGCACTGGGAAGAAGAAGGCCAGCATGGGTGGAACAGGGTGAGTTACGGGGCAAGAGGAGTGATATGAGGAGTGAGAAGCAGAACCAGAGTGCAAGGGGACTCCAGGACAAAGGTTTCATTCTGAGCTCCATCTGGAACCACTGGAGGGTTGTAGCAAGGGTGGCATCACTTGATTTCCGTTTTTGAAGATCCCTTTGGCTGCCCTGTGTGAAGGATGGATTATAAGAGGGTAGAGTGGAAGCAGGAAGCTTGGTCCATTTTGGTGGTCTGGGCTAGAGACAGCAGTGGTCCGAGTAGGCTGATGGACACGCTGGCCATCGAGGAAGTGGGCAGACTAAGAAGCTATTTTGGAGTTAGCGTCTTCTTAGCATAGTGCCAGTAAATGCTCAATAATCGAACATTTAGAAATGCTCCATGTGTGTTCAGTGCTAGTGTTATTTAGCCTAAGCTCTGCCTTGAGGTGCAGGTTTTATTATTCCACTTGACAATAAGGGGATTGAGGCTCAGAGAGGTGCTTGTCCAAGGTCACACAGTTGGCACATGGAGGAACAAGGACCCACACCTGGGTGTTGGGGACATAAAATGAGTATGTGTTCTTTATGGACTCTGTGCTGCCTCCATGGTGTTTATGGGGAGACGCTCCAGGCACAGCTGATGGGGGCCACAGCCTGCAGAGGGGCTCGGAGCATCCCTGGTCCTCCCTCCTTGTTTGGGCTCATCCCCAACTTTTGCACAATGAGCACCATGTCTGCGCCCAACACTGTGTCCTCCCTACCCCTCCTCCCCGGCCTCATCAGACCAAGTCCCCAAAACCGCAGCACTGACTGCTGGGAAAGGGGAGTTTTTTTTCTCTTAAGCTCAAAGAACTACGTTGCCTATAAGAGGGAAGGAGGGCCAGCGAGGCTGAGACTCTGATACTGGCTCTTGACTAGGGACTCGTGGCCCCCACCCTGGGACTTTTCTGTCTCTGGCTGCGGAGGCTCCCAGCGGAGGTCATTACGACTGCCTTGCAGGTCTCCACCATCGTGGACACCCACCAGACGGTGGGCCTGAGCACCCGGGAACCTGGCTTCATCTTCACCTACTCCGAGTTTGACGGGATCCTGGGGCTGGCGTACCCCTCTCTTGCCTCCGACTACTTCATGCCTGTGTTCGACAACATGATGAACAGATACCTGGTGGCCCATGACCTGTTCTCAGTTTACATGAGCAGGTAGGAGCTGTGCCCAGCCAGGGCCTGGCTTTGATGCCCTGTTAAGGACTGTTGGCTGAAGAGAGTGTCCACCCCTTGGGGACACTGCCACTCAAGGGTAGTTGCCAGCATGCAAGCAAACCTCCTTGCTTCCAGGCACATCCAACTTCTTATCCAAAGGCCCCAAATATAGTCATTGATACAGCCAGAGTTCGCAGAGCCAAAATTTGACTTTCATTTCTGGCATGTAAAAAACAAAGCCTAATCTAATCTCTGCGTAGGGGCTTTTAGCTTCTTTTTTTCCAAAGCGACAAGGCTTCAATAACTATTTGTTGATATCATTGAGATCCACAGACTTTTAGCACTGACTCCAGGAGTCTAACCTTTTCCTTTCACTAGGGAGGAAACTGAGGCCTGGGGTGGGGCCAACGCCCTGGGAACTAGTGGCTGAGCCAGGCCTGGAGCCCAGGCCTCCTGCTCCCAGCCCAGTGCTCCCTACTCCACCTCCCTACTGCACGTGAGCTAGAGGGGGTGGGGTGGGGCGGTGAGGGGGAAGGGCCCACCTCCAGGAGGAGGGGCTGAGGCCGGGAGTCAGGCAAGGGGCTGCCCGGTGCACTCACTCAGTGGCCGTTCACTGGGCCCAGCTAAGGCAGGGCTGTGCCCGAGGTGGGCATAGATGGCAAATGAGACACACTGGGAGTTAGCGATTTAGCAGGGGGAACAGACAGCACACAATACACAGCTGCAATCGGATGATGCAGCACCGTGATGAGGGTGCTGCAGGGGCGGTTTGGGGGTGTCAGAGGCTGGCAACAATGGGGAAGCCCACGCGGACGGAGGGTGGCGAGGGCAGGCTTCCCTGAGGGAGTAGTGGGGGCATCCGGGTGAGACAGAGGGACAGGGCAGCGCATTCTAGGCCATGGGGACAGCATGTACCAGCGCCTGGGGGTGGGATGGGGCTTGATGAGTTCTAGGAACCAACAGCAGCAGCGTGGGAAGCAGGTAAGGTATGGCGTGCAGGTGTTTCCCAGCCATGCACGAGACACTGCCCCGGAAGGAACCGAGGGGCTTTGGGCTTGGGTGGCAGTTTTAATCCAAAGTGTGGGACCCTGTTGGAGACCCCCTCTCCTACTGGGGGCAGAAAGCCCTGGGTGGTGGGTGTGGGGAGCGGGGGCAAGGGGAGACAGCTGGGAACACACAAGGGCGGCCGGGGCAGAGCCTGGCTCTCCTGGGACCTGTGTGTGGGCTGTTTCCCCCCTCACACAGTGACGGCTGAGCTCTGGGCTCCGAGTGCCCAAGCCCAGGGTGGGGGTGAGGGCCGAGTGCCCAAGCCCAGGGTGGGGGTGAGGGCCGCAGCGCTCAGGAGAAAGGATGCTGCTACTGACACCAGAGGGAAACCCCGCTGGGGGCGGGGGGGGGGGGAGGGCAAGGCTGGGAGAGGTGGGGGTGGGCCGCGTCTCCACGGCATCTGCCCCAGGGAGGGGCTCCGCTGAAGCAGTGAGCCTTGTCTTGGTTTCAGGCACGGCCAGGGGAGCATGCTCATGCTGGGGGCCACCGACCCGTTCCACTACACAGGCAGCCTGTACTGGGTGCCTGTGACCAGGCAGGCGTACTGGCAGTTCACCGTGGACAGGTGGGTGAGCACAGCTCTGTGTAGGCCCCGCTCGAGGACGGCTCCAGGTGTGAGAACAGGAGGACGTGGTGTCAGGGCCCTGGCTCTGAGAAGGACTGTGGCTTGTAGGACTGTCCCTCAGAATCTGAACTAGACACCCCTAAGGCTGTGATAATGCTCACATTCACCTCTGCTTTGCTAATAAGCCGAGCTGCACTCACGGAGCACTTACTACCTGCTAGGCCATGTGCTAAGCGATTACCTGACTGCCTCACTGACTAAAGCCCCAGGAAGTGGGTGCCATTATCATTTCCATTTGATAATGTACCAATGTCAGGTTTAAACCTCGCAGCCCTCCCTTGCGGAAGTCAGGGCAGGGGCTGTCAGTGCACCCATTTTGTAGATGAGAGGCTGAGTACACAAAGGCTGCGTAACTCGCCTGAGACGTTCGGTGAGTAAATGGCAGGAGGAGAACTTGAAACAGATCTCAGGCAAGTAGTCCAGTACTCGTTCTACCCTTTAATGCATGTGACTTTGTTGTTTTATTGTAGTTTCTGTCCCACAGAAGGTGTGATGTCCTCAATTTAGCCACTAAGTTGGGAGAAAATGGCTTTAGGTCTTTTCTCTGGGCTCAGAGAGTTTTGGGGCCTCCAGGAAAGGACCCAAGGGAGGGGCTGTGGGGGTAGTTGGGGCTTTCCTCCCTGCCTGGGGATCCTGGCAGGGCAGAGTAGGAAGGGCTGGTGGGGAGGGAGGGGGGGGCTGGGTGTGCCTTGAGGCCATCCTGTTTACCCTCTGCAGTGTCACCATCAATGGTGTCATGATGGCCTGTGACATCGGATGTCAGGCCATCCTGGACACGGGGACCTCCCTGCTGGTCGGGCCCAGCAGAAACATCCTCAACATCCAGAAGGCCATTGGAGCCACAGAGGGCCAGTATGGCCTGGTAAGGCCAGATCCTCACCCCAGCCATCCAAGACCCCCTTAAAGTGGGGGCCCCTTTCACACGGAAGAAATGATACAGGGGAAAGGTGAGGGGCCCATTTCTCGGCAGAGGTTGGGCTTTGGCTTCAGTCTGTCGTTGCTGCTGGAGCTCCCTCGCCTCATGCAGTGGCCGCAATCTGACCTCCTGGTCCTCTGGGAGGGCTGTGCCTTCCCCGACATGTGGCCTTTGCTGTGCCCGTGTCCCTCCTCCACCACATGTCCATCCTTCTTCCGTCCCGGCAGCTAAGTGCTCCCAGTGTCCTCGCTCTGGCTGGGCCTGGGGCTGGGGGAGACACCGAGGTGAACCCCTTTGTCCCAAGCTAGGGTCTTTCCCTGGGTTGACTGACAGCTCGTCCCCCTCAGTGTGACTCTTTTGAGGACCGTATCTTGGGACCAAAAGACAAGAGCCTCTGAGGAGGTGGGTCTCCACACTCCATGGCCCACAGGGTGCAGAGGAAGGGGTCCTGTGCTGCCAGGACCGGGTGCCTCTTCGAGCCAGGTGACACCCTTCCCTCCTCTAAGGGACCTCCCTTGGTTCTTCAGTTTGACATCGACTGCGCAGGCCTGAGCAGCATGCCCAAGGTTGTCTTTGAGATCCAACACAAGGAGTTCCCATTGCCACCCACTGCCTACACCAGACAGGTATGTCTCAGGGAGGAGGCCCTGGGCTCCTGTCCCCCTCCTCCCTGTCCCTCCCCAGCTGGGGCCCAAGTAAGTGAAGTGGGTGAAAAGAGGTGGCATGGACTCCATAGCGAATGGAGGGGCATTCCTTTAGACTGACTGGCCCTTCTGAGTGGGGCCATGTTGTCCTTGGGCCTCATTTGTGGCCCACTACAGTCTCATCCTGGGAGCAATGGGGACCAGGAAGGACAGCCCACTGTGGCTCGTGGGGGTGTAGATCCGCAGCTCCCTGTGGGAACCTCCATCTACTGCTCAATCTTCTAAGCCTAGGGGCCTAGAGCGCTGCCCAGGGTTTTCTTAGCTAGCCTGGACTTTGTGGGGACTCAACTCTTGTCCCCACTGACCCACTGGCCTCAGCTTTGACCTCATTCTGAGCTCCCTAAACTGGTGAGGCCTCCTGGTCCTGCCTCAGCCCCTAGGCCTGTTCCGGCCAGTCATCAGGCAGCAGGTGCTGAGGGCAAAGGACAGGGGCTGGGGAGGACAGTGACGGAGAAGAGTCCAGTGAAGCAGATCAAGCTGCATCTCCAGGACCCCACCTGGTGATCTTGGGTTAAGTCATTTTATTTTTTGAATCTCAATTTCTTCATCTGTCGAATGAGATGAATCTGATAGTTGTTTGCTTACCTGGGAAAGTGATTTCAAGGATAAAATGAAATAGTAGGGGAGAGTAATTGTGGGGTGGGGTGTGAAACACCTGTCTTTGGGGCAGGTGGGAGCTGGGAACCGCCTCATCTCAGCCTTGCCTTTCCCAGGACCAAGGCTCCTGTTCCAGCAGTTTCAAGGGTGATGATCATTCCCAGCAGTGGATCCTGGGGGGTGCCTTCATGCAAGAGTACTACAGCGTCTTTGACAGGGCCAACAACCGCGTGGGGCTGGCCAAGGCTGTCTGACTGCACCACTGACCATGCACCGTGCTGTCCTCAAACACGCACACACATGCACACACACGCACACACACACGGATCAGGTTTTCAGGCCGGTGGTTCTCAATAAACACCACATTTCTGCAAAGCCCGCCTTCCCTTGTCATCACCGGGGCTGAAGCCCTGCACCACTGTGGGGGTGGGCTGTGACTGCCAGGTGGTATGTAGCCAGAGTGGGGGCCGCACGGGTCGGGGAGGGCTGAGGATGCAGTTGGTGGCTGGAGGCTTCCTCGAGGGCAATGGCCATTTCAATCTGAGGACAGGGAAGACCAAGGCATGGCTCACCACCTGTCCTCCCACTCTAGGGTTTCTGGGAAAAGGGCACAGGAGGGGAGACCTTTGCAGGACAAGACTTGTTTGGACCTGGGGATGAGTGTCGAGGGCTTGGTGGTGTGAGCCTGAGTAGATTACCTGGCTGCCAGCGGGGAAGGCCCTCAGTCTGTCAGGAGGAGGCCTCATAGCCGTTGGAAGAAGACGGGTGGTGGAATAGGCAGTGGGTATCGGGGAAGGATCTGGGGGTCTTGAGGTTGTCATTCACCCTGAGGAAGAGCCAAGGTCCAGAGTCCCACCCTCAGTCCCAGGCTCAAGCCCTGACCGTCGGCCTCAGAGTGGCTCCACCACGGAGGGCAGGCTCGTGTCAAAGCCAGATGCCAGCGCTCACATTCCCCGTGGCCGCCCAGGCCCATGGAGCCCTGCACACTCTCTGGGGAGAGGCCACACAGGAAACCCAAATGTTAGAGGGGCACACAAGGGGATTCAGGTAGATTTAAGAGGTAGATTTAAGGTAGATTCAGGTGCATTTAAGAGGTTTTTCTCAGCGATGCTAATTTGAGGGCCCTCAGCTACGGTGGGGGACAGGTGGACAAGGCTCTTGGGGAGACCATAGTGCTTGGTGTTGATAAGGAAAACCCCCATCTATCACTTGGCACAGCAGCCACCTGAGACCCCCACCCCTCACGGAAGACCCTCATCAGCATAATACTAACCTATCACCTGGCCCATCAACGAATCTATTACCTGGCGCATCAGCATAATACTAACCTATTACCTGACACATCAACTAACCTATTACCTGGCGGGCATTAGCCACCTGAGACCCCACCCCTCGGATCACCCCAACTTAATAAAAGTGGGAAAAATCATGTAGACGGGGCTTAGAATTTGGTGGCGAGACCCCTCTGAGCCCGCCGGCGAATAAGCCTTGATTCTCCGACTCTCCGTGTGCCGCTCGGTTTGTCCTTGGGACCACCTGCCGTGACACTTGCTGTAACAGTGTCAGCTGGGCAGACCCCTGGACAGTTCTGTGCTGGGAGCTGCATCTTGCTACCGCGCCCCTGCCCCTCCCTGATCCTGCCCACAGCCTGGCCCTGCAAACAGCTGAGGAGCAGGTGAGCAGTGCGTGTGTCTCAAGGGAGCTGCAGGTCTGGGGGTGACGCTTCCCAAGGGAGACTGTCCCATAGGAAGAGGAGTGGGCGTGGGGCGGGGAGAGGAGCGGGGGCTGGCTTCTTTCTCCCAGTGGGAGCTGCCCGTGGGGTCCTGTTGATCAGCCATCTGGGGGCATCTCCTGGGGTCTTTCTCAGCTGGACCCAAGGACAAACAAGACGAGGGACCCAGGACCATGGGGCTGCTGCCTGTGGTGCTTTTCTGGGTCTGTGGCTATGCAGGGAAGGAACAGGGCGGGGCGTGGTGGGGGGTAGCAGAGCAGGAAGACTCAGGCTACAGTCCCCGGTCAGCCGAGGAGCCTGGGGTGGGTTGGGGCAGAGGCCACAGAACATCCCAGGACGACAAAGTCAGAGGGTGTTGCCAGGAAGGAGCAGGCCTTGGTGTTTGAGCCTTGCTGGGTCAGGGCTGGGGGCCTGGTGACCAGGAGCGAGTTCTGGCTTTGGGAGACTCCCCCAAGCCTCGCCATTCTTCTCTAGGACCAACACTGCTTGTTTGCCAAGAATGAGACAGAATTGGGCCACTTTCATTATTTTTAGGCTTCTTGTAGATTTAAAAAAATTGCTGAACAGGCTCATGAAAATTGTGTTATGTATTTTCATGGTTTGCATTTAACAATTGTGTCTTAAACACCCAAACTTCAATGGGGAATAACGCAGAGAGTCTAAATATGATGCCTTTCATAAACGTGCTGTGTGCTCTCCCTAACCCCTGGCCCTCCTGGGCCTGGTGGTGACCCCTGTCCTGAGAGGGTAGTGAGGACACGGCAAGGCTGGCGGGTGGGGCCTGTCCCTCCTAGGGCTAAGGAGGTGTGGGCAGCACAGCACCTTGTGGCCTCAACTCTGCTCCTGGCTGCGGAGAACAATCGGCCTGGAATGTTCTCCACATCCAACCCCTCCGACTTTAATCATCCTTCAAGCCGCTGCTCAGTCAGATCTCTTCAGCACGCTCCTGACCAGGCTGGGGCCTTAGTATGGTACCATGCCTGTCCCTGTCTGTCTCCCTCATGGACTGTGGGCTCCCCGAGGACAGGCGCTGTGCACGCACCTCTCATTTTGATCTTGGGTGCCTAACGCATGGACGCCCCATGAAACGTTTAGAATGAATGAATGAGTGAATGAATCATTCAGTCAGTGTGGTCCTCAAGAGTCACACCGCTTTCTTGGTCTCCTCTTTCCCCTTGGGTCTCTATGCCACCCCCGTTTCCTGCACACACCCAGGCCCACTCTCCATATCTTCTCTCTCCCCTCACGGACAAGAACACTCCCCATTGCTTAGCTGTCCCTGTGGAACCGCTCTGTGCATGTGGGGAGGACATTGAAGGGCAGAGTGGATCAAGAAGCTGCCACTAGGGTTTTAAGTTCTGCAAAGGGGCCCACACTGGGCTCTGGGTCCTGGCCCAGCTCTCTGGGGGCTCTGCCAGGTGGTGGGTGAAGAGGCCTCAAGAAGGGGCCAGCAGCACAGCTGCGATTTGCTTGTGAAGAGGGGCTGCCTGGAGGCCGGGGAGGAGCTGAGCGGCTGGAGGGGGCTCTTTGCAGGGCTGGGTGACTCCTTACCAGGTACCCCCCCAGCCCTGTCTGCTGATGAGGCCCAGAAAGGGAGAGGGCAGCTCAGGAAACCTCGGTGGCCATTCATGTCCATCTGTCCTTTTGGCACGGCCACACCCAGCACCCTACAGGGCTCACCTGCTCATGCCGTTCCCTTTGCCTGCTACGCGTTTGCCTGTCTCTAACCTGTGAACTGCTCCTCATCCTTGAAGGCCAGCTTAAATGCCACCTCCCCTGAGGTCACATCCCCAAATCTTCATTTCCTCATTGCTCAGCAGTGATCTTTATAACAGCGGTTATTTATTCACTTACACACCTGTCTCTCCCACCAAACCACTCTTGGGCAGAGCCTGCTGCCTCCTTCCTCTCTGCGTCCTCAGCGTCCCTGCAGTTCCTGGCACACTGTGGAGGCGCAGCCAGCTCCTGAGGGTGGCGTCTGCCTTGTAATGTGAGCGGGCAAATCTCTGGCCAAGTGGCATAAATAACGAGTGCCGAGAGGCAGGCGCTCACAAAGACACACACACACACACACACACACACACGCACACACCCTACGCCAGAGCAGACAAGGCCTGGCCCCAGCCCTAGAGCCTATTCCCAGCCCCCTCCCTCCCCTGTCACTCAACTCCCCGCCAGTTTTTCTCATGCTAATGAAAGAAGTGTTTGGCCAGAGCGAAGCTTGGAAAGGAAGTCTTTGAAATGGAAATGTTGTGACAAAATGATGGATTGTTTTCCGAGCTGCTCAGTTTGTTTCTTCCTCGCAGCAGAAGGGAAAGTATAACGGAGACAGGAGTGGCAGGGGCTGCCCATGTCAGCAAGTCCCAGATGGCAAGATGTGCAGGTGGAACTCGCACTGGGAACGTGGGGCGAGGGGACGTCCAGGCGGGCAGGGAGACACAGCCCAGCTGTGACGAGTAGTTCACAGGTTAGAGAGAGGGAACGGCAGAGCAGGCAAAGGGAATGGCATGAGCAGAGGCTCTCATCCTTCACGACCAGCTAAATGTCACCTCCTCCCAGAAGATCCCTGACTGCACATGAGACCCTTCACCCAAACTCCCTAAACTATAGGAATATTTATCAGCTGACCCTGAGCCCCTAATTAGAATTACTGCCTATCTTATTCATTAAAAATCCGTGTTGATTACCTACTGTGTGAAACACTGTTCTAGGCACTTTGTCCATCTGCGAACACGGACAGACCCTGCACCCTCACAGAACTTAGGTCCTGGGGGCCGCAGACACTGGAGATGATAACTGCGCAAGTTGTGTGGCTTGCTGGGTGGTTATGAGCACGTGGGAACGTGCAGCGGGTGAGCAGGACTGGGACCGCCCGGGGAACATGTGATGCTTTGAAATGAGGTGGGAAGGGTAGGCTCAGTGAGAAGGTGACATTTGAGCGAAGACAGGAAAGAGGGGCCAGCCACGCAGATATGGGGGAAAGGACAGCGTGTGGAAACTAAACCCATCCGCAGTTTAATAAAGAGAAGCTACTGGTGGGTAAACATGGATACATTATTAATTGCTTATGGCGGTTATCTTTCTAATAAAAGATGTCACCTCTGCATCGTTTTGTATCCTTATAGCACTTAGTGCTTGACGCAGAGTAATCGTTCAGTAGACATTTGTTGAATAAACAAACTCTAACGGGTTCCTCTTTCACCCCGAAAGCCATGGCGAGGGCGGCCCAGGAGTCAGATCTTGTCCTGGAGCGCCCTCTAGTGACCACATCTCAGATGCTAGTTTCGTGCACCTTGTTTATATTCTGCAACATGCCTCCTCCCCACCCCAGGCGCCCTTGGGGACAGTGGCCAACGGAATTGACTAAGTGTTTACTGCATGCAGGGCACAGTGGCAGCTTCTGCAGGAGGCACACACACACAGATGTGGTCTCTGTCCTCAAACCCCTCACTCACTGGACATCTCTCTGGTTAGCGATTCCCTTGTCAATCTTTGTTCTCTGGCATCCTCCCTCTCTGATCTTTCCAGATCATCTGTGACACTGGAATTACATTTTGTACTAGAAGTGGCCAGGCGAGCATGTGCATGCTGTGTGTGCCTGAGGGGCTTGGGAACAGTACTAGAGTTCCAGGTCAGCAGGAGAACCCGTCACTCCAGAGCAGCCACAGCTCGAGGGGTCTTGGAAAGCACCAGGATCTGGTCCATGAGACACTCCGTGGGGTTTCAGGGCTGGGGCTGGCTAAGATGCAGACCAAACTTGCCCCCTCTATTCCGGCTAGGGGAATCGTACCTTCTTTTTAAGGACTTCTCATGGCCCTGGCCTCCTTCTCAGGCTGGTGGCCATGGTATCCCAAAGCCACGGCTGAAGCTCCATCCCTGGGCACTGAGCCTTCTCCACCTTTTGTCCTTGCCCTCTCCTCTGGCCCCAGCCATGAAACTTGAGAGCCCCTTTATTTCCTGGGGCTTGGTTTAGTTTATTCTGAGACCAGAATAACTGTGTCCTTGGAGCTTTATTTTTAGGGCCTGTGAGAGGGAACAAGGAGCCTCCAGAGACAGGCCTCCCACGTGTCAGGGAATGTCCTGGGTGGACAGGTGCCAGCCACACCTCCTGAGGCTTAGAACTGCTGCTTGGGAAGTCTATAAGGCAGGCCTTCCCCGGGGCTGCATGAAATCTCAGGCACAGTCCTCATATAAGCTCCCACTGAGAACACCACTCTTAAACGCAGTGAAGTACATAGTGGGCAAACTGGCTGTCCTGATGCCCAGGCTTGAGCCAGTGCCCCCAGGACTTCCTGAGTCACTCTGGTGGCCAGTCTCTTGGCCTCAGCTCCTGAAACGGTAAGGCAGGTGGCCCCAAGCTGAAGGGATGCTTTGGCCTAAGCTCTAGCACCTGGGCTCATGCCCTTGTTGGGTGGATGATAGCAAGAGTAGAGAATCTCCAAGTGCTTTTCTGAGTTCACATATTTCCTGGGAGTCCCAGATACAGGTCAGTCGGGGAGAGAATGGATCAGGAATCTGGGAATATTCAGAAATCATTCTTTGGCCCGAGAGTCCGATGAATGGACCAATTGACAGGCTGGTGCAGAAGGTGTTCTGTGGCTAGCAGCCTGGCTATGGATTTGAACTGGGTTTCAGGGGCTGATTTGGACCCAAGAGGGAGAGGAAGGGCTTTCTGCAGCCCATGGTGTGCTTTCTGGCAAGGGCCAGCAGGCACTTGTGCATATGCTTGCCAAGCCTCTTTCTCTCCTCTGGCCACTTAGACTTCTGGATCTCCCTTCTTGCCTTAAGTGCCATCCTAGGAGGGGTGTCTTCCCTCCCTGCCTGTCTGCCAGCCCTACATTGTCCTGTCACTCATTAGTCCTTACCTACCCCAGCCTCTACACGCAGCTCTCCCCCAGGGCTGCAGCTGCCCTCCCTGTTGGGAATGCCCTCGCTGGCTGGAGGACTGGTCGGACCCTGAGGGGTGCAGGTACCAGGTAGGATCCAGTGTGCCTCTCCAACAGGAGCAGAGGGACTCTGGAAATCACTTGCCCCACGGGAGTTACCTGAGCTAGGAAGGTGACAGAGGTGACACAGGGGACTGTCATCTTTCCCACACAGCTGATGGCCCTGGCCTGAGGTCTGGGGGACAAATATGCTGGGCACTTGCCTGGGCCATGTCACATGAATTCTCTCTCTCTCATCAAGCATTTCCTGAGCATCCTGGAACTAGGTGCTGAAGCCACACAGCAAGTGAAACATGCTGTCCATCCTTACAGAGTTTATGCAAGGGTTCCCCGATGATCAGATGGGGCCTTTGTTATCCCAGTGGGGTTCACTGGGGGATCTGAGAGCCAAAGCCAGAGGCAGCCAAGGACTGTGATGAGATGGGGATTGGTAGGAACTGTGATATTTTGAACTGAATTGTGTTCCCCCAGATCCATATGCTAAAGCCCTAACCCCTTGGAGATGGAGCCTTTAAAGAGTTAACTAAGGTAAGATGGGTCATAAAGGGGGTCATCTGATATGACCCAAGGAGGAAGAGACACCAGGATGTGTGTGCACAGAGGAAAGGCCATGCAAAGACACAGTGGGAAGGTGGCCTTCTGCAAGCCAGGAAGACAGGCCTCACCAGAAACCAGTCTTGCCGGCCATTGATCTTGGACTTCCAGCCTCCAGAACTGTTGTTTGAGCCACATGGCCTGTGATATTCTGTTATGGCAGCTGGCAGACTAGGACAGGGAAGTTGCTGCATCCTGTTGGTAGCAGAGGCTTACTTAGCAGGGCTCCTGTCCAAGACTGGGCCTGGGAAGGCAGGGAGAGCCATCACTCCTGGGATTTGTCCTGATGGTTTTGGTAGCTTTGACTATATCCTTAGGTTGGTTGGTGGGCAGCCCCAGTGTTGCAGGCCCTGTGGCTGAGGATGCCCACGTCAGCCCTCCTTGCCATTGCAGAGGGTGTCGGGTGGTGGTGGGGGCACCTAAAGGCCACAACTTCTTTCCTTGATGAAATAAGACCTGATCCTCCAGGGGGGGCCATGTTCAAAGGCTCTGTCATTGGAGAGCAGAGGCTGGGGCTCATGGGCAGGTCACCTTCTCTTAGGGAGTCTGGCTAATAGCTGCTGCCATCTCCTCTTGGTCCCTTGAGGGGTGTTGCTACCCTTTGCTTTCTAACTCTCTGGTTCAATTATGAGTATATGACTCTTACTGTAAGGGTTACCTTGTTACTGTAGTCCTGCGCATGGGCTACAGAGGACCCAAAGGGGAAAAAACTAGAGCAACATGTCCCCATACGGCCAGGCTTAAGAGCTGTGGTATTGACCCACTCCATCTCCTGGCTGATTTCTCTGCAATAGACATCATCTGTATTAGTTTCCTGTTGCTACTGTAACAAATTACCACAAACGTAGTGGCTTTAAATAGCACATATTTATTTGTCTTATGGTTCGGGAGGCTGGAAGTCCAAAATCAGTCCTAGTGGCCAAATTAAGGTGTCAGAAGGGCTGAATCCCTCTGGTGCTCTAGGGGAGAATCTGCCTCATGGCTTCTTCCAGTTTCCACAGGCGGCCAGCATGCCTTGGCTTGTGGCCCCGTCACTCCGACTTCTGCTTCTGTGGTCGTATCTTTTGACTCTGCTATCCCACCTCCCTCTTGTAAATACCTTGTGATTATACGGTCTCACCCAGATAATCCAGGTTAGTGTCTCCATCTCAAGACCCTTAACCTAATCACATCTATAAAGTCCCTTTTGCCATGTGAGGTAACATACTTCAAGGTTCCGGGGATTAGGATGTGGACATCTTTCGTGGGTGAGGGTGTTATTCAGCCTACTGCAGCTTACTTCCCTTTGCCATGCAGCTCATCATATCCAGACAGTTCCTTCTTTGAGGTCTACAGCAAAGAGAAGGGGGTTCAAGTAGAGACAGGGGCTCCCCTCTATCTACCCAGGACCCCTCTCTTCCTTGTTTGACACCAGGAATCCACTTCCACCAGACCATGTCTTGCCCTCATCCTCAGGGGGTGACCTTTCTCTGTGGCTGCTGTAGGACACATCCACTAGAAACCACCCAGTACCCCACTATCAGTACTCTCCCCCAAACCACGGCAGGCAGCAGGTACAGTGTCAGTCCACACTAAGGAACCGCAGCATCATTACAATTCTAATTTAGCAAATGCAACCACCACCGACGCCGTGCCAGGCACAGTGCCTTGGGGTTCCGAGGCCGTGGTGATGAGCCGGGCAAGACCCAGCCTCCCAGATCCCACAGAGGAGGGGGCTGTCACCACGGACGGGCAAGGCAACGGGAGCAGAGGAAGCAGAGCAAGCTTCGTTGAGGAAGGGGTGCTTGGGGGATCCTGAGGGATGGATTTCAAGAGGCAAAAATAAGGGGAAGGGGAAGGGTATTCTGCAGGGGAAGGAGCAGAGCGGTGCACAGGGCTTTCAAGCATGTGATGCTGAACTGACTACAAACGAGAAAAAGTTGGACAGATTTGACTGCTTTTTTCTGGATGAGATTAGCACCAGGCAGAGTGGGAAGGTGCATCCTTACGTGGCTTCCCAGCAACGGGACGCAGAGCAGAACCGTCAGGCCAGCATGGCACCTGTGGCGTGTGGAGGTGGGGTGGGCTGGAAGCTGGGGACTCCAGGACCTTCACCTGCCTCCTGGCTCAGCTGAGCCAGCACTGCTGTGGAGGTGGCCTGGGGCAGAGGGGAAGCGCAGAGACCCCCAGACACACCCCTGGGTTCAAAGCCTGGCTCTGCCCACTGGCTGGTTCTAGCATCTTGGGCACATCACCTGACTGCTCTGTGACTCCATTGCCTCGTCTATAGCATGGAGCTAATCATAGGTCCTGAGACCTAAGAGACTTCAGTTAGTTCATTCGGATTAAATGTTTAGAATAGTGCATGGCAGAGATGATATTTATAATAAATATCAGTTACTGTTATTTTCTCAAGAAACATGATCTGATCCTTGCATCATCCCGCTTTGTTTTCCTTCTTCCTTTCCCTCCTTCATTCCACAAGTATTTGTTGCACAGCAGACGCGGTTACTGGATTCCGCACCAGACCCTGTGCTGAGATTATGACATTCTAATGACTCTGGGTTCCAATCCCCAGGTGTGCGTTTGTCCCAGGCTTTACCCACCTTTCACAGGTTGTGGGCTGGGCAGAAATCTGCCACGTGAGGGTCAGGCTACCGTCTACCTGCATCTGACTTCGTATAGTCCCTTTTACTGTTTGCTAGGGAATCTCCTGTATTATTTAATTTAATTCTCATGATAATCTCAGGGGCCTGGAATTATTTATTGTTTCTGTTAACAATAGAACAATAGGGTGGGGTGAGAGGGGGAGGGCTCAGCCCTGGCCCCTCCGGTTCAGAAGAGCAGAAGATCCATCTAAAATTCCTAACGATTGCTGCCATTCCCTCCCCAAGCATCTGACTGACACCTCAGCGAAGGAAGTGAAATAGCATTCATTATCCAGTGACATTTCGCAGGCAGCTTTTTACCTCCGCTTCCCCTGAGATGTGATAACAAGTTTGTCTGATCTTCCTCCCGCTCCCTGCCACCCCCAGCTCCTTTTCATCCCTGCGTTTGAGGGCAAGCGTCCTCCTGCCTCTGGGCTGTGCTGGCCGGAGCAGCGGTCCCTGGGGAGACCAGGTCTTCTCTTTTCCTCACTTCAAAGGGCCTTTGGAACACCCCACCCATGGGACAGAATGTATTTTATTTTTCAGGCGGCTGGAATCAGCTGCTGAGCAGGACAGGGGCGGGCGAGGGGGTGCACGCCTTCCTCGGCTCTGGCATTGCTGGGCCTGAGCAAGGCGTGCAAGGAGAAGGTGCTGTCGCTGCCCGCTGGGGAGGGGCTGCTCCAGCTTGGCCGGGGCAGAGGGGCAGACGCAGGGCAGGAGGGCCGGGACCTCCTGACTGCTGTCCAGGAGGGCCTTTTGAAGGCTTGTGAAGGGGTCTGGCACAGGGCCTTCTGAGAGACCGTCGGAGCGGGGTTTCAGAGAGAAAAGGGGTCCTGGCTCTCCTTGTCCTCCTGAGTCCTGCCCACGAGGGGGAGCAGCCCCAGGGGATGAGGGGACAAGAGCAGGAAGCTTTCTCCCCAGCTAGAGAGGGACAGCCCTGTGGGCTGTTGTGGCTGCTTCCTCCTC
>CM052444.1:25390378-25414770 GCA_028533085.1 Varecia variegata
GAAGGGCAGATAAGTAGTAGTGTGCTGGGGTTTTTGTTCCTGCAACACCTCTCCTGCCCACCCACAACAATGTGAGTTTGTTTTTTAGCCCTTCCCAGGAATATCAGAAGGAATGATTTTAGATAAAATTGTAACATGGGGGACATTTCTATTTAACCCTCTACTCTTGCTACCTTGCCCTCAGCCACCAATTTTTATGAAGCCAGTTTATTAGCTGGAGAGAGAGTGCTATGTAGAGTCAGCAGACATAAGTTCAAGTTCGCCTCTGCTTCTCACTAGCTGTGTAGCTTTAGGGGAGTCACTTTAGCTTGCTAAGTTTTAGTTCCTTCATCTTTAAAACAGGCGTGAAATCCTCTGCTCTGCCTACCCACCCCTGCCACCCCGGATGTAAGGAAGGTTCTTATCCATCTGTGTTGAATGAATGTGAGACAACAGATGTCAGAATGCTCGTGAGAACACACGGCATAGAGAGTCATTGTCCCCGGGCCAGGTCTGCCTACCCAATGAGGAGCCTTTTGGAACTAAGGTGCAAGATGCCTGCAGCTCCCCACCCCCCAAATCCGTGCTATACCTCACCTTCGCACAACTCCATGACTTCTGACGTATTTTACCATTCATGACCCTCACAACAGACCTAGGAGATGGGCAGAACCACTATTTTTGTCCCCCTTTCACAGACGAGGAAACTGAGGCCCAGAGCAGTGGTGGGGGCAAGTGGTAGCGCAGGGACCTGACACTCCTTTGTCTGATTCTAAGCCCAAAGCTCACCCGGTGCTGCCGGGCAGCCTCAGTCAAGGCTAGGGATGCTGCACTCTCTAACCATCCCTGATTTTCTCAATAACATGCTGCAGCTCATTGTTGATAAATTTATGTCAACTTCTAAACTTGCCTCATCCCCTCCCCTCCCTCACTCCATCCTCCCAGGAGGTGGTTTATTTAGCGTGGGGGTTACAAGCATTGACTCTGGAGCCAGCAGGCCTAGGTTTGCAATCCCAGCTCTGTGACCACCTAGCCCCGTGGCCCTGAGCAAGTCACTTAATCTCTGTGCCTCAGTTTCTTCATCTGTAAAATGGGGAGACTGTATCACTGGGCTGTCAAGATGATCAAAGGAGTGAATGTAAAACATTAGAGCAGCACCAGACACATAGCGGGTGCCATATAAAAAAGTTGGTTATAGCGTGTGTAGGAGCCTGGCCTGGCTGCTTGGGGGAATAGTGGCCTCGCCTTGGCCAGGTTTTGAGAGCATAACTGGAGCCTTCCTTTGGCGCCCTGTGATTGTCTGAGCTCTCTGTGTCTTCTCCTTCCCCCAGCGTGTGCCCCAGTCTGGGTCTCTGCCCAGGTAAAGGACTCCTTCTTCCTGCCCTTCACAATCCATCAGTTTCCAAAGCCTGTGGGATCTGTCTCCACGAGGTCCCATGTCCCTGTCCCACCCCTCCCCTCCCTCTGTCTCACTGCCAACCTGTTCAGACTTCACTCCTTGCCTCGATTGCTGCTGTGGCCTTCCCAGTCCTTCTTGTCCCTCCCGTGTGGCTCCCAGGGTGCTCCTCCTCACAGCCATGGTGGATCTAGTCGCCCCTGCTCAAGGCCTCCCATGGACCCCTCCACAACCCGGCCTGGCACGCATCCTGTGTGTGCCTCTGTCTCCCGCGTTGTGAGACCCCAGCCTCATCGTCTCTCTGCAGCCAACTCTAGGCTCCATCAGGAAGTGGAGGGGGTGTGCGCTTGGCCCTGCTCTGGCTGGCATTCACCCACGTACCTGCTCCCTTGCCTCCCTTTCCCTGCGTGGGAGGGCAGGGGCAGAGAAGCATGTCCCTTGGCTAAGTGTTGCCACTGAACAACAAATGCTAAAAGCCAGCCTCTCCTTTCTGCAAACACCCCCAATCTTGAGGTATTTTCTTGGGGTCACTTCCCTATAGAACCACCCTGTAGCTATCTATGTTCCACCATTTATTCAGCTGTATGACCTTGGGCATGTTACTTAACCTCTTTGTGTCTCAATTCCCTCACCTGTAAGCAGGGGTAACAATGATGTCTACAGAGTGATTTGGGGCAAGGATTCATATCCTCGTGTCACCCCAGTACCTAGTATGTTGCCTTGTGCCTAGGAGAACCTCTGAAGATATTTGTTGAATAATTCATTGATTGGTACGCAAAGTCATGAGCTGTGAAACAAGGCACTGCGGTGGAATTGCAGGCATGTGCCCCTGCGGGTGGGGTGGGCAGCGGGGGCTGCCTGTGTGCCCAACGACATGCCACAGAGGTTCTATTCTCCCGGCTGAAGTTCTGCTTCTGGCTTCTAGGCCTGTTCTTCTGTCGGCTCTTATGCGGGGCCTTGAGCAGGGGACTGAGAGTTGGGCTCTGGGGCCTCTTTAAACCCCAAGAAGGCTCCAGAACTTCTGGAGCAGAAATGGGTGTGGTGGATGGGCTGTGGGGCAGCTATGCTTTCCTCTGGTGGGAGGACCATGCCCAGACTGAGGTGGGGGCTGAAACTGGTGTTCCTGGAAGGCTCGAGGCTAAGCGAGCTAGAACGTGGACCACGGGATAATGTGTCTCCCTACGCGCATGCTGGGAGGCCAGCCAGTCTGGCAATCGGATTTCCCCAGAATGCTTCAGGAACTCGAGGAGAAAGACACTTGGGGCCCTCCGATATGGCAGTCAAGATCCAGTTGCGGAGACTGAAGTTTGGGTCAAAGGAAAATGGCCAAGAACTCACCGGCAGGAGAGTGGAGGAGCAGGTGTGTCTTCCTCGGCCTCTGTGGGTCTCGGGGGTCCGGCTGGGTCAGCTCTCCATGGCGGAGGGGATCCGCCGGCTTCAGGGCAAACGGGAGGACTGGCAGGAAGGAGCCTGCCCGCTGCTGCCTGGGATTCAGAAATCCTATCCTCCTGTGAAACAGGAGCGTCCTGGCTGTCTCTGCCCCCGGAGGAGCTCGAGAGAGGATCCGCCTGGGCCAGTGGGTGGGGTGCAGGGTGGCAGGGCTGCGGGGCCAAACCAGGCAAAGTGCACTAGGGAAGGACACCCCTCCAGCAACATGGCTGGAAGTGCCAGATCCTGACTGACCCACAGATCGAATTAGCTACTGACTCAGGGGATTTCTTGAAGCTGGTGACAACATGCAGGCAACAGAGGGGGTTGCTGGTGGGCTCGTGTCTCCCTATCACTACCCCCAGCTCATGGAAGCCCTTGCTCTGACTGGGTGGTCAAGTCAGGCATGGGTTTCCTGGACTCCTCAGGGACGGACCCCTGCGTGGCACTGAGGTTCTCGTGAGGGGCCTCCGCCCACCTGCTGTGCGACAGTAAGGGACACAGACGAAGGCTTGGTTCAGTCCCACTGCACCTGCAGGACAGAACCTTGGCCTGACTGACCTGTTGTACAGACCTTTCTCCAACCCCAGCCAGACCTGCTTCGGGCTCCCTCAGAGGGCCACGGCCTAGAGGACAGCCAGTGTTGGGAAGGACCCTCCACAAGGAGAGGACCCCTGGACCCCCACAGGGCCATGGGGGTAGGGGGAAGAACACCATCTCAGCTCTCCGGCCTCAGGATCCTGAGGGACTCTACTTGGGTAACAGCCAGAAGGAGAGGCAGAGAGGTGGAATAAAACTGTACCACAGCCATTGAATCTTCCAGCATTCCATTGCTGGTGACTTGAGCACACCCTTCAATCTGTCTGAGGCAATATAGTACAATGGTTCAGCGCACAGGCTCTGGAGATGATTGTCTGGGTCCAAATCCAGGCTCAGCCATTAGCTGTGTGACCTTGGGGAAATTACCTAACCTCTCTGAGCCTCCATTTCCATATCTATGTAAAATGGAGATGATATTAATAGTGTAACTCTCACAGCGTTGTTGTGAGGTTTAACTGAAGTCATGCACATAAAACACTTAGAACAATGCCTGCATGTTGAAAACACTCAGTAAACATAGCTGGCATATTTTTGAGTCAATGTCCTCTATATTGTTCTCTGTCTACCTTTGTAGCAAGGGACCATTATTAAACAATGGATTTAAAGTGCTTTGCAAACTATAAGGTGCTGAATAGATTTAGGAATGAATATTACTATTAAAAATCAGGTGATGTTGTCTTTGGGGTGCACAGGCTTCCCCTTCAGGCCTCCCTACACGTTGGGAGCTTGCTACTCCTCACTGGGTAGGCCTAGGCCCTTCCCTCGGCACTGCCCAGTGTTCAATTGCCATCTCTCCCCCTTGCTTCCTTCATAAAAACTATCTAGTCCTGTGTCCCAGGCCCCTGTGGCCACTGGGTGACGATTAGCTAGTCCTGTGGAAATCATGGCCCTTGCTCTCCGGGAGCTGTGGGTGCGCAGTGCCTTTGCTCCACACGGGGCTCTGCTGGCGGGTAATTTGGGTCATCTCGGGATGATAAGCCTTTTGCTGTCCTCATGGAGGCCTGGCTCATTTTCCTATGTACAGGGCAGCCTGGGGCTTTGTTCCTCCTGCTGTGAGCCTTCATCTCGGAGAGGGGTTGGCAATTCTTTAAGTCAAGGCCTGAGTTCTGGTTCAGGACATGTTTGCGGCCCACCATGATTGCCCTGGCCCCGTCACAGCTCAGCTCCCTGGGACAGGCAACAGGGCAGCACGGAGGCCTTTCTCATCAACAGCTGATGAGTCCATCAATAAAGGATGCCCTGCCTGCTCCCTGTTCCCTTGGCCTTTCCTTTCCTCCTGTTTGTGGCTGCTTCTCCCTCAGGGTTACCTAGCTGGCCTTGTCCTGTGATGAGTGGATAAGAGGCTAGATCTAGTGGCTAAAGGGTGGCCACTAGAATGCCTGGCACTCACCCTGTTGCCCAGAGGGCAGGTGGCGGTGCCCAGGGACTGTGCCTGTCCCTGTGGCCCAGGGAGGCCCCTCCTAGCCAGCCTGTGTATGTGCTGCGGGAGAGGTAGCTCTGGCTCTGGTCTAGGTCACCTCTTCTCCCAGGACCAATATTGGGGTTCTCAGAGGAGGAAGTCATCTGAAGGGGCTGCAAACAGGAAGGGGAGGAAGAAGAAATGGGTTGAGGTATACTCTGCTCATGGTCCTGCTTAGGTAGTCGATATCAGATGCGTCATCCTAAAGCTGTGGGTGCTCTTCAAACATCTCGCAGATGTGGCCAGGTCAGGAGGAAAGGTTTCTCCTGGGCCAAATGAGTCAGATAGGCCAAGATCTATTCATTTGTTTTCAGTTCAGCGCCATTTGTTGCGTTCCTGTGTGTCTGGCACTGTGCTGGGCTGCAGAATGGAGTCCAATGGCATAACTGAGGCTGTGCTGTGGATATAACTTTGTGATTGCCACCTCCTACCTGATTTTAAATAATAACTTTATTTAAATATAATTGATGTATGATAAACTGTACATATTAAAAGTGTACAATTTGATGTTTCAATATAAGGGTATGCCCATTGGCCAGGCACGGTGGCTCACACCTGTAATCTCAGTGCTTTGGGAGGCCAAGGTGGGAGGATGGCTTGAGGCCAGGAGTTTGAGGTTACAGTGAGCTATGTTCTGGCCACTGGGTGACAGAGAAAGAGCCTGTCTCTTAAAAAAAAATTAGCTGGAATTTTCCAGGATTTTATATAAATGGAATCATATATGTATTTTTTTGATCTGGTTCTTTTCACTTAGAATTATTTTATGATTTCTCCATGTTGTTGCTTGTATCAATAGTTTATTCCTTTTTATAGCTGTGCAGTAGTCCATTGTATGGATATAACACAAATTGTTTACCTCTTCATTTGCTGAAGGACATTTGGGTTATCTCCAAGTTTTGGCTGTTACGAATAAGGCTGCCGTGAACATTCATGCCCTTGTCTTCATATGGACTTCTGCTTTCACTCCCTTCGGGCAAACATGCAGGAGTGGGATGGTCCTACCGGCCTCAGAGAGTGAAATGCCCAGTGTCTGCAAGCAGTCCCAGATTGGCTGAATCTTCCAGAATCTTTCTAGGATGCTCTTGGGTTCTTGGGAAGGGCATTTTTTTTTCTTGAAGAGGAAGCAGGTGGACACGTACAGGTACCCTGGGGACAAACAGAAGTTGGTGTGTGTGTGGTGCTTTTTAAGTAACCACAGCTACAAATTGTTTTCCTTTGAGCCAGCAAGATATGGTCCTGTACAATGTAACCACAAAGGCTTAGCAGCTCGTTGTCAACTTTGACCCCCAGGCTGCCATCCTGGGGCAAAGCTGTGGCCAGAGAAAAGGCCTTGTCCAGCTACCTGGGCACCAAGGGGTTTACCTGGGCCTGGGAGAGATGTGAACACCTGGCTCCAGATGCAGGGCAGCTGAGCCATTGGTGATGGGCACTGTGGTGTCAGTACTGGGCTGTGAACAATACAGGGAGCAAGTGCCCCTTTCCCCTTAAGCCCAGGCCTCCCGTCATCCCTTTGCACATAACTCTGCTTGGTGCCAGGGTGCCCTTCCATTCTCCCAGCGCTGAGTCCTGGCATGGGAGCAGCTCACCTGGAGTACGGCGGGCACCCCTTTTTCATCTGGGTAGCTGGGCTCAACTTGGCTGGGGCTCAGCTGTTCTTATCTTGGAGGCTCCGATAAGTGGCCTCCAGAGACCTGAATTCTAATCTCAGAGGGATGGGGAGTGGGGGCCAATGGGCTTCTCAGCCCCTCCAGTGACTTATTAATTGGTTAAATTTTTCATTGTGCAACAACCAGTTATTGGGCACAGAAAGTGTGCTTAGGTGCTTGGGCCAGAAGGGGAACACATGTGAATGCTTTCCAGGTGCTCATGGTCCAGAGAGGTGGCCCAACGGGAAGGCACCAGCAAGGTCACCACTGGGAGAGGAGCACTACGACGTGATGTGGACACTATCTGTGGGGGCCTGACCACGGCCTGCTGTGTGCGGGGAGATGGCCAGGGTGCCCTCAGAGAGGACTGCACTCCCTGGCCAGGCAGCCAGCCAGGCCAGCAACCAGGTCAGGCACCGGTGGGGGTCACAGCTGAATAACACAATGCCACGAAGACTGGGTGAGGAGCTGGCTTTCTATGGCTAGAAAAGGCCCACCTTCCTCCTTCCTGTTCTCTGCCCAGCGTGGCTTCTCTTCTCTACTCCCACTGCATAGGAAGCCACTGCTCTTGTCAGAAGAGTCAATTGAGAAGGAAACACAAATGTATTTGAGCTGTGTGTGCAAAAGTCACGATGGGGAAAAGATGCAGGAAACGGAGCTCAGAATGGATCCTCAAAATTCACGTAATGACAATATTTACAGCAGGGAACCTTTTTTTAGTGTGTACAATGTGACAGATACAGGGCCTAGTGCTTTGCCTATATTACCTCATTTAATCCCCACAGCAATAGGAGCGAGTACTCTTATTATATTAATTTTATAGCTGGGGAAACTGAGTCACCAGGGAGGTTTGCTTGGAGGGAAGTCATGGAGCTCCTGGGCTGGCAGAGCCTAAATGTGAATCTAGCCATGTAGACTCGAGCTCTGTGCTAAAGGTGTGTGGAGTGCAGGACGGCCGGTGAGTGTGGGGGACGAGGGCTAGCTCTGCCTGGGGGTGGCAAGTGAGCTAAAGGAGAAGCACTCCAGGCTGAGAAAGGGTGTAGGGGCTGGCATTCCATGCAGAGGGGGACCTTTGAGTGCAATGGTGTGAGAGTCAGGAGAGCGACTCTCTCATGACTGGAGTGTGGGGTGCTCGGGAAGAGAGGGCTCTAAATTAGGTGGCGTCTACACAGGCCACGAGAGGCTGAACAGTGGTGGTGTGGTCTGTTCACCAACTGGGTGCCTGCTGGTAGCTTCCTTACCCAGCTAAGCCTGAGGCTGGTGACCAGGGAGGAAGAAGGAACGGGGTTTGAGACCCAGGACATTTACAATCCGAGGCAGGGTGAGTCCTTATCATCATCACCATCATCACCATCATCACCATCACAGCCTTTTATTCAAAGGAAACTGCGTGTGAAAGTCTGATGTACAAAACAGACAAAGGAGAAGCTGCTCTGTTTGCATTAGGAGTGGGTGGGGTCCTGAGCCCTGCCTGCTGGGCCCCTGTATTCCCTGCTCCTTGGAACTTCTCCAGCTCCCGAAACACAGTCTGATACCGGTGGCTATAGTCGTTACTGTTTCCAATACTGCCCAGTACAGGTCTGACCTCCCCAGTCGCCCTGGCCCCCAACCCGGGTATATCTTCTGGCCCCTTTTGTCCAGCATGCAGGTTGAGTGTCATAGTCCAATTTATTCCTTGCCTGAGAAACTGATCTCCTTGCCCTCCACTCTGACCCCCAGGTCTTTTACCACCACCAGCCTGAGAGCAAGGCCAGGGGCCCAGAACCTCTATCAGACCACTTGGACACTAAGCCATGAAACACGAACTCCCCTATCAGATCCTGGGGCCTCTCAGGCTTCCATCTAGGCTTGCCCTTCTGACCCAAGTCCTGTCCTGCAGTTTCTGGGGCAAAAGGATGAGCAGGGCTGTGCACGCCTCAGGGAGCCTCCATCACCCCAGCTGTATACATTGGGACTAGACTCAGCAGAGGGAGAGTGAGTCAAAGGGGGCAAATGAACAAGAAGCTCTTTCCTGCAAAGTCAGAGAACACACCACCATCAGGCCTGAATGTTCAGGGTCACATTTCCATTTCTGCTGCCCCAGGCCAGTGTGGACCTGCTCCGTCTCTCAGCACCTGAAGGCATTAGTGGTGCAAGCAGGTTCTCTTCATACAAGCATGATTGCTAAGTGCTTAGTGTATGCCCAGGCACTGTGCTCAGTATTGGAGATAGAGGGGGAGGGGAGCAAAAGCATGTGGATGCATGACTGTGAGATGGAACAAAAGCCACCTCGTAGCACGCTGAGAGCACAGGATGAATATTGCATGTGTGGGCACCTAGCTCTGAGCCTGCTGTCTGGCGGGCTTTTGATAAAGAGGGCCGTGAGATAAACGGGAAACTAATAGAAGTATTTACTACAGGATCACAGAGGAGGGAGCGCTTAGCTTGGGGTGCAGGAGGGAGCTAAGCAAACGGGAGAGAGAAAGATCTCATCTCTTGGGAGCAGCTGGAGCTGGGTCTTGTAGGATAAATGGGATCTCCCAAAGCAGAGAAGAAGGAGGTTTGTAGAGTGGAAGGATAGGGAGGAGGGCCTCCTGGGCACATGCAAAGAAAGGAAGGCATGGATGTGCATGCAAGCTGGGCTTGTCTGGCAAACTCCAAGCTCAAAGCATCTGGCCTATGTGGCATCAGTCCCTTTGACACAGCATTGTATATGGAGGGCTGCTTTGGACTCAGACAGTCTGGGGTTCAAATTCTGCTGGTTTGGCTTTGGTGCACTCCTTAACTTATCCGAGTCTCAATTCCTCAACTCTAAAGGGGAGTTTGCTGTCTGCTTTGCCAGATTGCCGCGATGCAAGGGTGAAATGAACCCCTGCAGGCACAGGACATGGCTCATGGGACTTTGCTCCTGCCTCTTCTATGAGGCACAGAACATGAGACTCAGAATTCTGGAATTAGATGGTGTCAGGAGTGGTTTGCTCCAGCTGCCTCTCAATGTGGAAGCCCCCGACAGCAGCTCTGCAAGGTGGTTGTCCAACCTCTGTGCACCACTTCAGGCTTGTGCAAAGATTGCTGGACCACCACGACCTTGACTGTGGCTGTTTATAGCACCTCACTCCCACCGTGTCCTGGGAGGTAAAAAGGGGGAGAGAGCAATGAGGAATAATAACTACTGGCTCATAGATGCAGTCTTAGTAGGGGCCTTAGAAGTCACTGATCCTAACTCCTGACTTGTACAGGTGCAGGGGCTGTTACTCGCCCAAGGTCACCTAGTGAGTTCCTGGCAGGTCTTCCGATTCCCCTTGGCAGGGCTGTCATACAACAGCCTTTGGCTTAGCTGGCTCCAGCCTAGTGATATCACAGGGGAGTCGACCAATCCCTGAAGGCTCTGCCCCTGGGATATAGGGCTGCGTCCTTGGAGAGTCCTCCGCTGTGTGTCACTCCTGTCACCGTGGCTCACCTGGAATCTTGGAGGCATGAGATGGACCAAGCAGGACTGGGTGCTGTGGCAGGGCTCTTGTCCCTGCCTGGTCAGGGGGATTGGGTCAGACTGTGTAGACTGGAGCAGGCTGGTGGGACTGAACCCATAGCTGGGGGGTGGATAGGGTGGCAGTGGTTCTAGAAAAGATCCCATGCTGGAGAACCCCAAGGGTGTACAACCTCAGTGTTGGAGGCTGGGCACAGGTAGCTAGGTGTCCCCACAGGGCAGAGCCCAGACACCCCATGGAATCCTGGCATGTGTGGAGATACCAGAGATCAGCATTGGGGTAGCTCTTATATTTGATCCTGAGGGCAACCACCGGCAAGAGCAAGGCAGAGCCCACAGCCTCCTAAGAGAGGAACTGGCCACTGGCTAGATTCCCAGACATGGGCTCAGGCCCTGAGAGCCAGGGAAGGGTTAGTTGTGGCCTGGCTGAAGTGCTGGTGGGGTCAAGCTGTGGGGAGAGGAGGTATAGATCTGGGAGCATGTGGATCATGGGCAGGCTGGGTTGGAAGGGGCAGGGCATCCTGGTCCCAGCCTCTCTGTCTCAGATTGCCCCATGCAGCCCAGAAGGGCCCTACTGGGCAGAGATCATGGTTGGCAGTGGAATTAGACTGGGGTGAGACCTGGGAGTATGGGAGGGCACCCTGGGCCAGCTCTGCTACTCAGCTTTCTGGGTGACTTTGGTCAATTCCTTTAGCCTCTGTACCTCGATTTTCCATCTGCAAACTGGGGGTAATACTCTGCTCTGCCCTCCACACAGGTGCTTTGTGGGTTAAAATAAAAGGTACACAGCATCGTACTGAAGTGACCTGCTCCCTCCCATCTCATCATGAGTCCCTCCAAGTAAGGACCCGGCCTCTGGTTTCCCTTGCGTCACCCACAGTGTTTGGGTCATGGCTGTGTCCTGCTGCAGACTGAGCGAGAGGACGGGTCACAGCTGAGGCCAGCCTGTGGGGCTCTGGCAGCCAGCGAGGATGCTGAGGAGGGAACAGCCTGGTGATGGATGACTCTGCCAGCCTTTGCCCATCTGGCAGCCCGAGCAATTTGCATAAAAACAAAGACAGCTCCAGTGACATGAAATATTGATGCCCCGAGACTTGCCAGAGTAGCGTCTCTGTCTCACTCTGCAAGCGCCGGCTCCTGGCCCCAGTGGTGATGGCGCCTCCTGCCTGTTGAGGGTGATTCCAAGGGGCTGCAGGGAGGGAGAGCTGCCCTGGCCGAGAGGGCCACCTGGGAGTCCTTGTAGACATGCATGAGTCTTGGGTTTCAGGTGACATGACGTTAATCAAACTGGGTTGGAAAAAACCACATTGGATCAGGTTCTGAATGGCTCAGGTTCTAGGGCAGATGGGCACTCAGTCCTCTCAGCAGGCCCAGGCCTCCCTCTCTGACGCTCACAACGAAACCCATTGACCCAAATGGCAACCTTCAAGAGTGACAGAATTTGGGGGGCCATCCCTGAGGAAGCTCTAAGGTGGGGAGGGTGAGATTACAGGGGTGCGTTCTCCTCATCAGCATCCTTGAGGGGGCCTACTAATGGGAAATGCCCACAGTCCAGGAGCCTTGTAGGGAAGCCCCAGCTCCCATCGTTTGCAGATCCCCTTTCTAACAACAAAGCAGGGAGCAAGGGTGACAGCTGGGACCCTGAGTCCTAAGGCGGGAAGGGAAGGTGCTTTAGGCACAGACGTATTTTGGGTCTCTGTCCTCAGAGCAGGGCCAGGACTCTGTTTATCTCTAGTTTGGCTTCTTCCAGGAGGGAGGGGGTGGTAGCATAAAATCTGAGCTCCCTTCTCAGCTCTGTCCCTGCATGTGTTCCCTTCTGGCCCAGACCCCTCCATCTCCATCTGCCAAAAAAGTGTGAACATTCAGCTCCAGCCAGCTTCCTACTGCCAGAGCAGGCCAGTCCTAATAGGTCTCTCCGTGTGAGCTCCTCCAGGCTGCTGGCCAAGGCTTAGTCATCTTTGTATTCTCAGCTACTGGCACACAAGAGGCACCTCAAAAATGTTAGATGAAATTAACAGGATTTTGGAGTGTGGGGTGGGACATGGCCCTGGGCTGGCCAATAGGATGAAGGGAGCATGCACAGGCCAATAGCAAAGCTCCTGTTGGGGAGGTTGGGTTGGGGTGGAGGGGCTTTGCCCCTTAATCCAAAAGCTCCCCACGGTGGTTGGCTGATAAGAGTTAGTAAGCCTCCTTTCTGGCCAGGCATCCACCTTTCCATCAGTGCTACAGCAGGCTAGCATTTGGGGCTTTTTGTGTTTTTTGTTTTGTTTTGTTTTATTTTTAATTTTATTATCCTCCTATCTAAAAAGAAATACACATTCACAATAGAAAAATTGTGAAAAATGGAAAAGTATAAAGAAAACAACCATGATGTTTTCAACAAGTTGAGTCATTTCTTAACAAGCATTTATTCTAAATATGGCTGACTTGGCTGGGTGAGGGGTTGGAGAAGTAACTCCCGCCCATTCTGTGAACAAGTGCTGCCAACCCTGCACCCACCTGACTGCCCCTTGACCCACAAAGAAAACCCCTTGACCCAGCGTTTCCCATACCACAGGTGGCTCTCAGTAGACACTGGTTTAAGATTAGAATGGCTCGCTTGCTCTGGGTGGGCCTCGCAAGGTCTTTGTGAAGGGCCTGAAGAACCCAGATCTGTTTGGGTCACTCTCCTTACCTGTGTTTGGTGACTCAGCACTGGCAGTGCCCCACCTGATCAGGGCCAGGACACTGACCAATCCCTTACTTAAACTGGAGTATGGCGGAGGGGATTAGGGGATAAGAAAGATGGCTACACAAACGGTCCTGCTCTGAAGGAAAGATTGTTAATTTAAGGTCTTTTCTGAGACCATAGATTTAGCAATCACTTGCAGTCTTTTCTCCACACAACATCCCAAGTGATTATTCCAGTATGCAAATCAGATCTGTCACTCCCCTCCTCAAAATTCTTCAATGACTCACCATCTGCTACAGGGCAAAATTGAAACTCTTTTCATGGCATATGTGGCTTGTTGTCCCTGAATATTGGTTCTCCCTTCTTTCTTAATAACATAATTTTTGGCTAAGCATCAAGTTGCAAGAACCAAGACCACATTTCCCAACCTCCCTCGTAGGTTAGATCAGATGACTCCCAGCAGACCCTCAGATACAGGAGCAGGCCTGACCAACATCAGCTGATCCACAAATGCATGAGAAATCATAAACAACTGTGGTTTTAAGACACTGAGTTTGGGGGTGGTCTGTGATGTTACAATATCTAAGTGATACAGTGTCCCTCCTCTAGTCAAACTACATGACCAATGTAAGAAGGATCAGAGCAGAGACACAAAGAGAAAAGACAGGCCGGGTGCGGTGGCTCACGCCTGTAATCCTAGCACTCTGGGAGGCCGAGGCGGGCGGATCGTTTGAGCTCAGGAGTTCGAGACCAGCCTGAGCAAGAGCGAGACCCCGTCTCTACTAAAAATAGAAAGAAATTATATGGACAGCTAAAAATATATATAGAAAAAATTAGCCGGGCATGGTGGCGCATGCCTGTAGTCCCAGCTACTGGGGAGGCTGAGGCAGTAGGATCACTTAAGCCCAGGAGTTTGAGGTTGCTGTGAGCTAGGCTGACGCCACGGCATTCACTCTAGCCCGGGCAACAGAGTGAGACTCTGTCTCAAAAAAAAAAAAAAAAAAAAAAAAGAGAAAAGACAGAGAATGCTAACAAGACCAAAAAGACTTGATGGTAAATGAATGGAGGGTTTACATACACACAAACACACACACACACACACACACACACACACACACACACACACACATTCACTCACAAAGAATGTATCAGTCAGAAGAGAAATTGGTTAGAAATTGAAGCAGAAGGAAGGAGAATCAGTCAGGCAAACCCAACTGAGGCCCCTGACCCCTATCTGGTGGAGCTCAACTGGCAAGTGTTGGGCAGAGCTGGTCTGCTGATGGGTGAACCCCAATTGTGGAGATGGGAAAGGCAGGCTAGAAGGGCCTAATGCCATTAAGCAATCAAATAATTTAGTTCACTCATCTTGGAAAATTCCTCAATGTTTCTATCATTGGGCTTCCACGGAGAGATTGTGATCAGCTTGAATAAGTTTCCAGTCCATTTGGAAGTTATATTTCTTTTTTTTTTTTTTAATTTCTTTTTTTTTTTGAGACAGAGTCTCGCTCTGTTGCCCGGGCTAGAGTGAGTGCCATGGCGTCCTCCTAGCTCACAGCAACCTCAAACTCCTGGGCTCAAGCGATCCTCCTGCCTCAGCCTCCCGAGTAGCTGGGACTACAGGCATGCACCACCATGCCCGGCTAATTTTTTCTATATATATTTTTAGCTGTCCAGGTCATTTCTTTATATTTTTAGTAGAGACAGGGTCTCGCTCTTGCTCAGGCTGGTCTTGAACTCCTGACCTCGAGTGATCCTCCTGCCTCGGCCTCCCAGAGTGCTAGTGGAAGTTATATTTCTCTTTGTGATTTAATTGACATTCTGGTCTTATTTATTGGTCTTCATGTAAGCTTTGTTAGTGTGCATCAGTGTCCCCAAATCTGATCAAATTTGCTCTCAGATCCCGACTGAGTTTGAGTTTATCGGTCTGCACGGATGAGGGCTAAAACCTTGTTGACAACCAGTTCATCATAATAAAAGTTGCTTTTTGATGTCCAGCCAGCTGGCTTCATGTAGCCTCTGCATTAATATCTACCTTTCTTTGCATTTCTATGGCTAATGTTGTTATCCAGGCATATGGAAGTCTTGGGTGAGACCAGGGGACTGACTGCTCCTGATTGGTAGAAAAAGTTGGAGGAGGGAGGCACTAAGCTTTACCCATAGATTCAAAGACCCACTACCTAATGGTACTTTTCCAGTCTCCTATATCTCACTTGGAAAGATGATCCTGGGATGTTATTTCAGGAAGTGTCCTTCCAGACCATCTTCTCCAGCCTCCTTACTTATAGACGTGAACACTCAGGCTTAGGAAGTTTATGTAAATTGTTCAAATTCATGCAGCACCCTGAATCCTTCATATGGGAGAGCCTCTGTGGCATGGACAGTGGCTCAGGCATGCTGGCCTGAATGCAGCTGTGGGGGCAGGCGCCATGCCTGTGCTTAGCACCAAGAGCCTGATGTCACGTATATCCACTGGGGTCTCAGCATGTGCTGCTGACTAGCTGAGGTTTGGGGTTTGAGAATGGTCTCTAAATCCTGTTCCTCAGTCCTGGATTTGGCTGGCTGGGGCTTCCCTTCTGCCATCCATTCTCTCAAACTGTGATCTTGGCAGGAGCAGTCCACTTACTTGTGCTTCATTACCTGTACTCTCTTTCCAACTGGTCACACTCCCAGAAGGCAATAAGAAAAGCTTTCCCAATTGGGGAGCCATGGCGATTTCTCTTTCCTTTTTATATTCTGCCTCTCTCCTTCCCCCTAAACATGTTCACTCTTGGCACTAATGTTGACTGAGTCCTGACAGCTCAGAAAAGCTTTATGTAGAGAGGTAAGGGAATGATCTCGATGTGATTCCAGCTCTCAGCATAGTGCAGGGAAAGAGTGCAGGGCTGAGAGTTAGAAGGCCTGAGTTCTAGTGCCCTGACTCTGGGATGTCATTTGATTTCTTTGCAACTCAGATCCTTCATCTTTAAAATGAAAATGTTGAGCTATTCAATTGCCCCTAGCACTAATATTTCGTGGTTTCATTTTGAACTTAAAAATTTCTTGACTGCAGGGCTGAGAAACTGAACACCACTTCCTGATTAAGTGGGCTCTGTCCTTGGTGCTGAGATCGTGCGTATTGCTTCATTGGCCACTGGTCAGCTTCAGGAAAGAAGAATCAACTTCACAGAATGGGCTGCTGTTGAAATTTTTGACAACCTGTAGGACTTGGGTCCTAAATTATTGCTCTAATAAGCAGGCCATTGCCTTGGGGCTTGAAGATTTTTCATAGACCTGTTGTTAAAAAATTTGCTCTGTAACTCCAGGCATGCGGGGTGGTTTGGCCAAATGTCTTTCATGAATAGTCTGTATTTTGAGGGCATGACCACATATATCTTGATGATGTTCTAATTTCAAATATGCTGTCTTATGGTTTCCATAAATCATTTCAATGTCTGTGAAATTCTAATATTTTGCCATCTATACCACAGGCTAATCTCTTGGTTATAGAAGTAGTTTAAAAATCTTTTGTCCAATCATGTGTCTAGATTTCTGGCTGTGAAAACATGTCTTTAGCATAGGTGTAGTCTGTTTGACAATTCTGTGTTGAGATTGTAAAGCCCCTGGATGAGGACTTGCCAGGATTCTTCCTTTTTCATAAAAAACTTTTGTGACTAGAGGGAATGCCTAGGTTATGATGGGAGCTCTCACTTTTTGAACAAGAAGGCAAAAGACTAAGCAATTCTGGATGGATCATGCCTACTCAATGTCATAGAATAATTAAAAAGGATAAAACATAAGACAAGTGAGATTTTGGTGTTTTCACAGCACCAGAGGGCCTGGGAGATCATTCCCCCCACCCCAACATACTTTCTTGGCCAGTTGCTTTGACATCATGTTGACACAACAGTGGTGACAGAATGGGGGTTGTCACGCAGTTAATGAATCAGCCTCCTGATGTTGGGTGGAGGAGCTGAATGGTGGCAGGAGGCTAGTGATGGCCTAAGAACAACCCCAGGTCTATTCCAAGTATTCCCTAGAGCCATGTGGAAAAAGGTCCCACCTTAGCATGCCTCTATGCTCATCGAAGACTTTCGTTCCTGCCTTCTGCTTCCCTCTTGGGATTGAGCTGCCTCTCTTTCCATGTTGGGGAACCCAAATCAAAGTTGATTCCAGATATTTAATTTGGGAAGTGCTGATTGAGCACCTATCATGTGTCCATCATTGTGCCTTAGGTGGTAGCTGCAGGCTTCCTGGCAATGAGGACTGCAGTGGGCAGGAGTGGCCGTAAGGAAGGTGGTGGGAGAAGGCTGAGAGAGAAAGGGAGGATGATTGCCTGGAAACCCCAAGAAGGGAAGCAGTTATATGGGATTATGAATGTGCACTCTAGCGCCAGCTGGCTCCAGGCTCCAGGCTCAACTTAGCTGCTTAATAGCTGTGTGATCTTGGGCAGGTCAATTGACCCCTCCTACACCTAAACACACTAATTTGTAAAGGGGAGGTGTAAAAATAACATCCCCACCTCACACAAAGTTGTGGTTATAATTAAGTAAGATGGTTTATGCAAAGAGTTTAGTCCAGTGACCACAGTGCTCAATGAAAGTTGCTCTCTTTAGTATATCCGTGTGATGTACATACAACATGTGCTTCCTTGAGAACAACAACCAAATAATTTAAGATCCAAGCTGTCTGTCGTCTCCCTCCTGTCCCTTTGGATGAGGAGGTTGTTGAATTTGGTCTTGCAGTTTCTGTTCTCCCTCCAGGATGCGTTAGCGATCTTGTCACATCTTGTCATCTTCCAGGTGGCTGCCTATGGATTGTGTAGATATGTGATCCACATCTTGCCTGGCGCAAACAGATTGTTGACTTTGTGCCTAGAGGGTTACCTCAGTGTAGGGCTGTCTCAACACCCACCTCATCACGGTCCTCAGGGGTGTTTTCCATCCTCTGCGAATCTAAACACAACTCTGATGCCTTTGCCAAACATTCACAATTTCCTGCGTTCCTGCAGGAGGCAAGTCAAAGGGGCCAGCTAGTTATGAAATACAGCTCCTAAAAGGCCTTTTTAATTATTTCCTGCTCTAACCAAATATGAATTTTCATCCTTCCATCAAACAAGGCACCCTAATTATATGGTTATAGTGGATCTTTTGAAATAAAGACGACAGTTAAAAAATGCTTCTGTCTTCTCATTGTCTCCTGTTATTCTGTCATTCAGCTGGGTGGAAGGGGGGGCGGCTGCAGGGGGTGGAAGTGATGTGACTTTCCCTCTTCTTCCTCCTCTTTTTCCTTTTATAAAGGGAGAATGTTTTCCTGTTTCTGTCTTTCCCTGGCACCAGCTTTTATCACTACACAACTGAGTATGTGTTTCTTTCATTCTGCTCTTCTTCTGGTCTGATGATAAAATTTGCCTGAGAAGATTTCTATCTAATTTTCACATCCTTCGGCTACCCTCTGTAAGCTCTAGATGACATCCCTCTGACCTTAGGATTGGTGCTGCATTGATGCAGCCAGGGACAACAGCAACAGCAAGAACGGACAATAATAGCTACAGGTACCTCGGTCATGCTAACTGTGCTGGCCACTCCTTCTCAGTTGTCTTCACTGGCCACTCCCAGGTTCCCTGGGTTTAATGTGGGAGTGAGCCAGGGTACAGTCTTTGACCTTCTCTTTTCCATCTACATTTGCTTTCTTGGTGATCTCATTCATTCTATTAATTACATTCTATTAATACATGCTCATGACTTCAAAACTGTCTCCAGTTCAGACTTCTTTCGTGAACTCCAGGCTTGTATGTCTAACTGCCTACCCTGTATTTCCACTTGCATGTCTAATAGGCATTTCAAACCTAACATGTCCACAATGAGTCTTCTGATAGTCCCCGTGAAACCAGCTTCTCTTGGCATCTTCCCCATCTCGGTAAATGGCAACTCCATGTTTTGGTTGCTCAGACCAAAACCTTTGGTGTTTCCCTGACTCTACAGTCTCTCACTTTCTACGTGTAATCTAGAGCAAGGCATAATGCTCTACCTATAAAATATAGCCAGAATAGGACCTCATCATGCCACTTCTTCTGTTCCACTTTAGTTCAAACCATTATAATCTTTCACTTGGATTATTCCAGTAGCCTCCTAACTGGTCTTGAATTTGCTCTTGATGCTCTGAAGTAAATTCTCCAAACAGCCAGAGTGACCCTGTAAAAACATAACGTATGTCTCCTCTGCTCAAAAGCCTCCCATGGCTCCCATATCACTCAGAATGCAGGTCAAAGCCTTTTAGTGACTATAGGTCCTTGTGTAATCCAGCCCCCGCTGCTCACCAGCACTATCTCTCTGGCTCACTCTCTTCCACTTTGGCCTCCTTGCTGTTTCACCTCAAGGCCTTTGCACTTGCTGTTCCTCTGTTTAGAATTCTTTTTTTTTCTGAGACAGAGTCTCACTCTGTTGCCTGGGCTAGAGTGCCGTGGCATCAGCCTAGCTCACAGCAACCGCAAACTCCTGGGCTCAAGCGATCCTACTGCCTCAGCCTCTTGAGTAGCTGGGACTACAGGCATGCGCCACCATGCTCAGCTAATTTTTCTATATATATTTTTAGTTGGCCAGATAATTTCTTTCTATTTTTAGTAGAGACAGGGTCTCACTGTTGCTCAGGCTGGTTTCGAACTCCTGACCTAGCGCGATCCTCCTGCCTCGGCCTCCCAGAGTGCTAGGATTACAGGCGTGAGCCACCACGCCCGGCCTGTTTAGAATTCTTGTCCTCCAGATGTCTGCTCAGGCTGCTTCCATCAGGCTACCCTTGGCCACTTTTCTAGGACTGCAGTCCTCACTCCAGCCCTATCCATCTCCTCCTGCTCTGTTGGTCTCCTTAGCACTTACCACTGTCACATTGACCTTGTTATTGTCTATTCTGTGAAGGCAGCAGTTTTTTTTTTCTGTTTTGTCTGCTAGACCCTCAGTGCCTGGCACAGAGTAGGCATTTGATAGATAGTTCTTGATTGAACTACTCTAAGATTATTGTATTTACTAACTCATTTAATTTCTACAATGGTCTTATGAGCCCTGTTTAGTACATGAGGAAACTGAGGCACAAATAGGTTAAGTAAATGGCCCAACATCCCTCAGCTAGTATTGGGATTTAATTCTGGGCAGCCTGGGTCTGAGCCTATGTGCTCCACCACTAGGCTTCACCGCCAGGGTGTGGTACGTGGTTTTGTGTGCCTGTGGTTGGAAGCTCTCATGGTCCAGGGACTCAGCACACATTGGCCACTACTGTAGTCAGCTTGGGCTGCCATAACAAAATACCACAGACTGGGTGGCTTAAACAACAGAAATTTATTTTCTCACAGTTCTAGAAGCTAGAAGTCCCACATCAGGGTGTCAGCATGGTGGGGTTCTAGTGAGGGTTCTCTTCCTGGCTTGGAGACAGCCACCTTTGCCCTTCTGACCTCATTTTACCTTGACTACCTCCTAAAAGTTCTATCTCCAAATACAGTCACACTGGGGGTTAGGGCATCAATGTATGAGTTTTGGGGGGACACAATTCTGTCCATAGTGGCCATTCTCTGGATTCAGCGAACTGAGGTCCAGGAGGGTTTCTTACAGAGCCAGCTGGGCAGCAGCTGCTCTTTGGTTTCACAACGACAATTGATGGAAGGCTCCTGCGGCACTCACAGCTCTGGTCCGGGGAGGCATGGAGAGGTCTCACTGGATCCCAGCTGATCACTGCGGTTAAAGCGTGCTGGACACTGGCTAAGCGCTTTCCGTGCACCACTTGGTTTAATCCTCTCAACAAGCCTTTGTGCTAGTTGCTGCTCTTTCCCCCATTTTGTGAGTGGGGAAACTGAGGCTCAGAGAGATAGAGTACACTGTCCCAGGCCACACAGATGGTGAGTGGCAGAACCAGGCTGTGGACGTGGATCTAACTCCAAAGCAAATGCTCCTTATTTTAAGACTTATTTTGGAGAATAAATTAAATGAAGTAAGTTACAAGACTATAGTTACTCTTCAAGTATAATTGTTATTGTAACAACTACCTTAAATAAATCTTCTCTTTAAAAAGCATTTTCTTGTCCATTTGCTAGCATATGATCTGCATTTATTAGTTATGAAAGTGGATTGGTCAAGATTATTGGACTTTAAATCTGTTTTTCCCTGAAACGTAACATTTACCAAAAGGTTACCCAAAACCAAGAGAAAGTCAGGGTAATGTGGTAGAAAGATCTTGCACAATCAGGAGTTGGGTGATCTTTCTATGCTTCTAGTGTGACCTTGGACTGGCCACACCCCCTCCCTGGGCCTCCACTTCTCTCTAAGGGAATGAAGGGCTTGCAAGAGCCGACCTCTGAGGCCTTTCCCACTGTGTGCTCCAGGTACCTGTCACCCTGCTGAAGCCAGCTGGAGTTGTCAGTCTTTCTGAGGCCGATGTGTGTGTGCTGGACTTTTCCAATGGCAGTGTGTGGAAAGCAGGAGTGGGGCCCTCCCACTGGTCCTGCTGCCTTGAGGTGGGAGCTCAGGATGTGGGCAGAGGGGGCAATCAGAGAGCCAGGCAAAGGAAGAAATGGCTTAAGGTCGAGAAAATTCTCTGTTCTTCCCCTGGGTGCACAGGCCCAGGAGCAGAAGTAGGAAGGCTGAGGGGTAAGTCTTGGGGTCCCAGGAATAAGCACTTCTATTCTGGAAGAAGTGAGGCACAGCTGCTGTGTGCTAACACTGGCGTCAGATGAAATCCTGCCCCTGCTCCTCCCCTACATGCTCCCAGAGATGTTGTCCTCCAGTGTTAACATCTGTGACATCTGCATTCTACTCTCCCTCCACCCCCATTATTACATGTGATCCTCATCACAGCCATGCAAGGGACATGCTGCTGTCTTGATTTATACCTTAAGCTATGAGACTTTGGCCCAGCTGGTGGCTACATACTTGGGTCACTTCTTCCAGTGAGCCATCTGGCCCTGGTCTTTCACTCTGCACCAGTCCTGCCAGCAATTCTTTCTTATATCCCTCAGCCTATCTGCTGACCTGACGCTTAAGCTGGACGGATACTTAACTGGACCCTCCTCTAATGCAAATGTTCATTCAAAGAAGACAAACACAAAATGCTTGCTTTAAACCGCTTACAGTTTTCGTTGAGAAATAGGAGCAGGGTGGACAGAATGGCATGGCACCAGGGAGGCTGCCTGTTTTGGCTTCTGAATCACTGCCTTCTACCAACAAGGACAGCCCTCAGCTTCTTGGCAGGGACAGGCTCTGATCAGTGAGCTTGCCATAGAGGCATTTTCCAGTGCGGGGAGAAGTCAGTGCTGGCCTGGGGATCTGGCCACCTTCCCTCTCTTGCCACCTCAGGTCACAGGTAAAGGTGGCCTGGACTGACTTGTATTATTTGGCTCACAGACCTGGGTATGCTGAGGTCAGCAAAGGACAATCCACTGGGCCAGGGCAGCTTCCTAGGCAGTGCGGGGAGAGAGGCAGAAAGAAGGGGTAGGAGGTGACTTAGGGCCCAAGGACCCATCTAAGGAAAAAGGGCATCTCTGAGTAAACGGGCTTCTGTCCCTCTCCCTGGCAGCGCAGGCTGGACCCGCTTTCCAGGCCTTCTGTGCCTACCTGTGGTGAGTGGAGGGAACTGCAGCTGCCCTTCTCCCCTTGCCCTGCTGCTGCCCACATCTGGTGGCCTGGGCCTGGGGCTGCCGCAGAAAATATAAGACACCCAGTTAAATTTGAATTCCAGATAAACAATGAATGATTTTTTAGTCTAAAAATGTCCCATGCAATACTTGGGACGTAATTATAGTAATAAATGAGTCATTGTTTATCTGCAATTCAAATTTAACTGGACACTCTGTATTTTTATTTGTGAAGCTCCTGCCGGTCAGCTTCTCCTGGGCAGCCTCGGGAGGAGCCTTCAGTGCATACCACCCTCAGCCACGCTAGGTACTCCCAGGGCAAGGGAAGGCGCCGACTTTGCAGGGGTCTCCAAGGCCTTTCTGAGCCCTGGAATGCTTTATCCACCTGGCAGGTGGTAGCCTGACATTCCCTGATCAGTCTGTGGTCAGTTAATAAAAAGCAGTGGGGAGCTGACTGGGTTGGAAGGCAGCAGCTCTGAGTGGGAATTTGACTGCAATTTTTCAGCCGTGTGGGGAAGAGCCTGTGTCCTCACTTGTGAAGGGAATATAATAAGACTCATTTCACAGGCTTACCACAAACATCGAAAGATGCAGTGTATGTGAAAGCCACTTGGTATATAAAAAGTGCTCATTATATCAAAACATTAACTGATACCATTTTTAGTGCAAAGGGCAGAATGTCATAGAGAACCTAGAAGGCCCTGGGCAGGTAAGGAGCCCACCAAGAGGGAAGAAGATAGTAAGGAAGGGGGAGCCTCCTGGGACAGGGCTGTCTCTCACCACAGTCCTTACATTGCTGCTGCTATTCTGGGCCCCTAGAAGGGCTTAGCATTCCCCCTGCCTTCTGTTGTCTGGAAGACAGGCCACCAGGGGGCAGGTGCGGAGCAGGAGCAGGTGGCCAGGGAGATAGGGACTTGAGGACTGGGAAGGAGTGGCAGAAAGCCTGGAACATCAGGACATGGCCAGGATATATTTGGGGCTGGGAGGAAGGATGCAGGCAATCATGGCTCCTGAGAAGATAGAAAGGACCATCTTTTAGTATGTATGAGTGTCGGTATCGGGTGAGGATTACATTATGCTGCTATGAGAAAATACCATCTTCATCGATGCCAGTGATAAATACAGGAGACGTACGAAAGTAAGAAGATGAAACCTGTAAGAAGGGTCTTGGTTATATAAATACAAGAAAAATACAACCAAACACTTACCATTTGTGCCTAATTATCATGTATCCCAGAGATGGCAATGAAGTTCATTGCATATGCATTTTGCTTGACTCTTAAGTTTAGTGTGGCCACCACGTTATACTCTGTCCAGCCAGCCTTGGCCTTTAGAGCATCAACAGAGCTCTCTCACACGGTCATCCATAGCTAATGGTGCATTGCTGGTGCTGAGCATTTGCTTTTTAATAGAAGGTGGCAGCCCAAATGTAAATGATCACAAGAGTCCTGAGCCTTTTCTCTAAGGGATTCTTGCAAACAATTTCAGGTTGGGGCAAGAGTGCCAATGGTGGCCCATGAGCCATATGTCTAGATACTTAAAAGTTGTAAGTCAAGTTAACAAACTTACATGAAATATGTTCACTTCCTACCTTGACACATATACCTTTGCAACAACCTGGGAGGTCACGTTCAAATTCAGAACCCATGGATTCCTCCACGTTTCATACTACAACATGGTGGGATGCTCTGTCCCCTGTCCCAGGTCTGCAACCCATTCCCCTTCTTTTCCCATGCCTGGCTCTGTCCAGTACCGTAAGGGTCTGTATTAGTTTCCTATTGCTGCTGTAGCAAATTACCACAAACGTAGTAACTTAAAACAATACCAATTTATTCTCTTAAACTTTTGGAGATCAGACGTCTGACCTGGGTCTCACTGAGCTAAAATCAAGGTGTTGGCAGGGCTGCATTCCTTTCTGGAGACTCTAGGGGAGAATCTAGTTCCCTGCCTTTTCCAGCTTCTAGAGGCTGCTTGCATTCCTTGGCTTGTGGCTCTTTTCTCTAGCTTCAAAACCAGCAGTGAAGCATCTTCAAATCTTTCTCTAACTCTCCTGCCTTCCTTCTTTCACTTAGAAGGACTTTTGTAATTACATTGGGCCCACCTAGATAATCCAGGCTAATCTTCCCACCTGTAGATCTTTAATTTAATCCCATCT
>CM052444.1:25415270-25503209 GCA_028533085.1 Varecia variegata
GAGAAAGTCATCCTGGGGAAACTGAGGCAATTATGAGACATTCATTGTACATCAACAACATTCCATGATATCTTATTCCTTTGGCTGGCAGGCGAGGAGCGGCTAGAAGCCTCCGTTTCAGCCTCTGGTCAGCACTGACTAGACACCTCTCTGTCCTTCCAAACCAGAGGGTCAGCAAGTCCGTAGGTCACCCTCAGGCGGGAACAGGGCCCCATGATGTCCTGATGTCACATTTGCCTTGCCTTTAGTGCCTTGGAGGACAGATGGAGAACTGGGTCAGGGGAGGGCAGAAGGGAGGAAAACACTGGGAAAAATCTGCCAGATGGGAGCTCTGTGAGGGCAGGGACTGCGCCCTAGTTAACTCTGGACCCTCAACTCTGAGCAGCACCTGGCAGTGGGAAGATGCATAAGGACAGTTGACAATCCAGTGACTGCATGAGACCTTGGTCTGCTTAACCGAAAATCTTTGAGTCTCATCTAGCACTGACCTTCTCTGATATCACAGAAAAGAGTTGTTCTGAAGAGGAGTCTATTTGCCTAAAGCTCTGGGGGTGGAGTTTAAAAATTAGCACCACCCTTGTTTGGGAAGGTGAGAGTTTGATTATTCGTTCATTCGACAATGATATACTGAGCGTCTGCTTTATGCTCGGCATTGTGTGTGGTGCTAGGGGTAAGTGATGAGCAAGAAAAACAGGGCCCTTGACCCTGTCAAGTTTATGGTCTAGGCAGGGAGATAGGATTTGGCCAAATAATATTACAGATGGATAATTTCATACTGTGATGGGTGTTTTGAAGGCAAAGCTCAGGAGGTTGAAAGATTAGTAGGGAGAACAGGGGGCTCTGGTCCAGTGTGAGTGCTCCTTTCTGGACCATGGAGCGATGTTTGAGAGAGGTGGTGAAGGGTGAGGAGGAGTCAGGCAGAGGGAGGGGTCTGGGGGGAGAAGAGAACTCCCGGAAGAGGGAATCTTGTGGTCAGGGCCCCTCAGTGCAGGGGAGCTCGACAAGTGCGAAGGAGGCTAGTGTGGCTGGAAGCAGAGAGTGAGGGGAGAGGATACACAGTGGTGACGCTGAAGGGTAGGGAAGGTGCAGATGGGGCAGATTTTGTTCTAGAAGAAACAGGAAGCCATTCAAGGGTTAGAAGCAGGAGAGTAAGATGATCAACACCTTGACTATGGGGTGGACAGTGGTTGGGAAGAGGGAAGGGTGTATATGGGCGACCAGGTAAGAGGGAAATGCAATGGCTCCCATGGTGATGATGGCTGTGGAGGTGTAGAAAGATGAGTGAATTTGAGAATTATTTAGGAGATAAATTGACAGGCCTTGAGAATGAGTTGTATTGGACGAGGATGGATGATTCCTAGTACAGGAAACCTGCTCACAACTCACTGTACAAAGGTGTTTGGAGAAGCTGAGTATATCAGCTAGGATGCTTTCTGTTGTAATAGAAAGCCCAATCCCTGGAGGAAAAGTGGCTCCAAGGTTGACTAACTTAGCAGCTTCACAATGTAATGAAAGAACCAGCTTCTTTCCAGCTTTCCACTCTGCTTAGGGGTTTTGTCCTTAAATTATCCCCTCACAGTAGAAAGATGACTGGTGAGGTTTTGGACATCATGCCAGTCATGAGTGTATCTTAGCAAAGAGGAGGGAGTGTCTATTTCTGTATCTCCTTTTAAGTGACCTTTTCCTAATCTCCACCCATTCCCACAAACTTCCCTTCACGTTTCCTTGGTTAAAACTGGTTCACATGAGGCCGGGTGTGGTGGCTCACGCCTGTAATCCTAGCACTCTGGGAGGCTGAGGTGGGAGGATTGATTGAGGTCAGGAGTTTGAGATCAGCCTGAGCAAGAGTGGAACTCCCATCTCTACTAAAAATAGAAAAATTAGCTGGGCATCAAGGCACATGACTGTAGTCCCAGCTACTCAGGAGGCTGAGGCAGGAGGATCACTTGAGCCCAGGAATTTGAGGTTCCAGTGAGCTATGATGATGCCACTGCACTGTACCCGGGGCGACAAAGTGAGACTTTATCTCAAAAACATACGAACAAAAAACCCCAAAACAACAGCAACAAAAAAACCCCCAAACAACAAAACCTGGTTCATGTGATGATTCTTGAATACGTAAGTGGCAAGGAAATGGTATCACACTGCACAAAGCCATAACTGGCTGAGATGAATCAGGATTAATATCACCTTCTCTGATTAAGGGATAGTTTAACAAAACTGGGGTTTCTTACTAAGGAAGTCAAGGGGACTAAATTTGGGAAGGCAAGCAAGAGTGTCTGCTAACTGGAGGCCATTTCCCAAAATTCTCCCAAGGAGAAACAGACAGGGAGAAATCTCTTTGAGCTGTCCCTCTGAGAGGAAGGTGGCCTGCTCCAGGCCTTAGGTCAAGGTGCAGAGATCAATCCAAGCCTTTTCCTCAATAGGTCAAAAGTTATTGAATCTTGGAGCGGGACAAGACCTTATGAATATCTAAATCAGTGGTTCTTAAATCTGGCTGTGTGTCGGAGTAAATTCCAGCTCTACAGTGATGATCGTCAGAATCAGAATCCCAGGAGGTAGCGGTCTAGGAACCTAGATCAATAAATAACCTCTCAGGTGTTTCAGATGCTGATCATCTAGCTTGGGAACCACAAATCCACCCCCACATTTCGCTGATGGGGAGAGTGATGCCCGGAGAGGGGGCTCAATTTGCTCAAGTCCAGATAGAGTTGGTTGACCCCAGTGTGGGGGAGACCTTTCTCAGAGGACCTGCCTGAGGACACTTGTCTGTTGGGCACCTTCATGGTTAGGGGCAGGGAGTCACGGCTGGACGCCCTGTGTACCTTGGCCTGCATTCAGGTCCACAAACTCACACATTCAACTCTTAACTAACCCTGGGTCCAGGAATGATCATTCCCATTGTACAGACCCCACAGGCTCTGTGATTGTTTGGGGCCATGGGAACCTGGGTCTGTCTGCTGCAGCAGTGTGTTCAGGGCTACTTTTCTGCCATCCTGCAGAGATAAACCTTGGCGGGCGCTCTGGGGCCTTGGGGGACCAAGGCCACACGCTCCTGCAGGGATGTCAGAGCCCTGGAGGCGCCTTCCCGGCTGCACAGGGCCAGCCGGACCAGCAGAGGTCACTGCGTGGGTAAAAATGGGGCGCGGACCAGGCGCAGAACCCAGCTGGCGGCCGCCCCCGCGTCCTTGCAGAGCCGCCTTCCTCCCTGTCGCAGTCCTCCCAAGTCTGCGCTTCTGGAGCGGGTCATGGTTCTTATAAGGGAGGCCCGGGTGCTAGGGGGCGGCCGCTGCGGTGTGCAGGGCGCCAGGCCGGTGCGGTGCAGCGGGCCACGCGTTCCCCTGACGTCCTGCCGCGGTGGCCGCCGCACTAGCGCTCTGCAGCAGCCGGCCTGGGATTTTCCTTTCCCTTCAGGGTCACGGACTCCGCGGGGCAGCCGGAGTGGGGGTGGGGAGGGGCCCAGACCAGAGGCCACCAACCAACCGGGGCTTATGCTGCCAGGAACACTGGAATCCACAATGCTACCCGAATCCCATCACCGCAGCCTGTATGTGGAGGGTGGGGAGACTGGCTTAGGGGTTGAATTTTAGGGCAAGCACACCGGGGACCACTGGAAGAGGCCATGTAGCATGGGGGCTGAACATGCAGACTCTGTTACCTGCCAGCCTGAGTCTGAACCCTGCCCTTCCCACCCCTAGCTGGGCACCCTGGGCAAGGTATCCCACTTCCCTGTCACTCAGCCTTCTCGCCTGTACAAGGGAGAGCGATAGTACCTGCCCCATGGGGAGCTGTGAGGCCTGATGAGTCACTGCTGCATGTAAAGGGCTGGGGACAGAGCCTGGCACAGGGTCAGTGCTATGTGTAAGTGTTAGCTATTGTTATTATGAACCTCAGTGTCCCTCCAGCACATATAAAGTCCTCAAAGGTGAGCTGAGGCTCCTTAAGTTAAGCTCAGGGCTGCCTCGAGGACCTTCAGTGTTCCTCACTTTGGCAGGGAGGGAGCCCTGAGCTCTCAGAGGCTGCTCTGGGGGCCCCCTGTGAGGCAGTGCCAAATGCCCACCCACTCCTAGGCCTCACGGCAAAGAATGGTCCTGACCGGGCATTCTCCTGCACTCTTTATTGCTCAGTAAGGTTCAGAGGTCTCACTTCCAATGAAGCTGGGAGCCCTTGGTGTCCCTCAGTTGTCCCTGTCCCATTGCCAGGGTTTAGGTGAGGTCAGGAGAGACCAAAGCCTTTGTTGAGGGGTGCAATGGAGTCCTGTGTGTTTGGTGACATCCCTGGTTTCTGCAGACAGCCCCAGCCTCTGGCCGTGTCCTTAGAGGACTCCGCAGGTTCCTTCCATGGCTGTAGCTCCGCAGCCCTCCCTGGTGACTGTGTCTATGAAAGGGCTCTTTGTACACATGGCCATCTGGGAAAAGATTGGCAGTTGGGGTGCCCCCGCAAGTGCCTGCCAGCATCTCCCAGCCCCCGGGTGGGTGCGGGCCACCTGGCCTACCCGTGGCACACTGCATCACTGCAGACCAGATTCCTGAGCTCCCACGCACTGCCAGTCTCACCAGCACTGAGCTGCCCTTTCCCTGCAGGGTGTGACAGGAGAAGCCCTGGGCTGGGGGTCGGGGCCCTTGGGTTCTGGCCCAGGCTCTGCCATTTATTGGCTGGGTGTCTTTGGGCAAGTCACTTTACCTCTCTGATCTCAGGTTCTTCATTTGTAAAATGGAGATAATGATAGCTATCCTGCCTGCCCCCCAGAGGTTCTGCAGACTGTGCATGCAGGTCTTTGATAGAATAAACGGTGAAAGTAGGTTGCTATAGTTCCTGTTGAGTTATTGAGCTGTCATGAGACTCTCTGCACTGGTCACTTCTGTGGGCAGCCAAGTAGTTGCCAAGCAGAGGGGGTGGGGGAGACTGATGGATGAGGACCTTGACCTTGGGGGATCTTCACCCTCCACCACTTTATTGGAGAAGCAGAACACACATTCCTGAGGATGGAGAAATGTACAAATATAGACTTCAAAGAAACCCACAAACATGGTTTAAATATCTATCTATAAACACATGAAAGTTTCCAAACTAACAATAGCTTGAAGTTCAAGTGCTCCAGGATTCTGGATTTCTAAAATTCAGGATAAAGTAGTCTAGGCAGGTTCCTGGAGGAGGAAACAGTTTTTTTTTTTTTTCTGAGAGAGTCTTGCTCTGTTGCCTGGGCTGGAGTGCAGTGGTGTCATCATAGCTCACGGCAACCTCAAACTCCTGGGTTCCAGCAATCCTCCTGCCTCAGCCTCCTAAGTAGCTGGGACTACAGGTGCGTGCCACCACACCCAGCTAATTTATCTATTTTTTGTGGAGATGGGGTCTTGCTATGTTGCTCAAACTGGAAACAGGTTTTTAAAGGAGAGTTACAGGGAAAAGGATAGTGGCTTGTAGTGGTGGTGATGATGGCGCTCCAGACAAGGACAACCAAATTTATCGTCAGATGAAGGTAGGAGACATTTGGTAGCGGCTCCTGGTGTATCGAAATGATGTGAGGGTAGACAAATGGGTAGACTACTCAAGGCAGCACCATCACAGGACCCAGCTCAGTATGGCCCACTGTCCCTGGGAAACGGACTCTGAGACCAAGATTTGCACATAGGTTTATTGGGCAGGGCACTGGGTATCATCACTTGTGGGGAATGGGGTAGAGGGGGAGGTGATACAGTGATGTGGTTGCAGCAGAGGGCCCAGCTGACCCCACAGGGAGCTCTGGAGCTGGGATGGCCCTTCCAACAGGTTCCTATTTAAGGTTGGGAAGCCAAGGCCTTTATGTCCCCTCACTGATCAATTATTGGATGTGGGCTGCCCCTGGGGTGGAGCCTTAGGTAAGACTGCTCACTTCTGTGGAGGGCGGGGTGCCTGGACGGGGGCTCAGCCATGAACTGCCAGCAGGCTGTGGGAATGAGTGCCTCCATCCTGAAGGTGAGGTCCAGGTGATGCACCCACGACGGACGCAGGAAGGGCCCCAGCAGTGTCTGATGCACCTGACCAGGCTTCAAGACCTGCACTAGCCCTCAGACTCCTCTAGGACAGAATGATTTGGCTCCTTTCTCTAATATACACTTTCATAGAAAGTTAGAGGTCCAAGTGAGTGTTGAGATCATTCAGTACAACAGCCTGGGTGAAGGGTACCTTTCAGAATCATCCAGAGTCTTTTTCAGACCACTCTCAGTAGCTTCTGATTTGTGCCAACCCTCTGCCACTCCACTAAGACTGAACTCCAAGCTCCTTGAGGTTGGGGCTCCCTCTATCTTGCACAGCAGTGAATGAATGTTTGGGGAAAGAATGAATGTGACCTCTGCCCTCACCCTCAGCCTCATCTCTTGCCACTCCCTTGGTTGTTTTCTTAGCTGTAGTTGCTGTGACCTTCCTGCTTTTGCACAGACTGTGCCGCCTGTCTGGAACTCTCCCCCACCTTCTTCCTCTGACTTGCTGCTGCTTGTCCTTCTAGATCCAGTTCAGTTATTCTCCGCTCCCCCAGGAATAAGTGCCCCTCTTGTGATGAGAAGAGTCAGTGCCTGTGCGGTATTGCTATTACTCCATCTCTTGGCACACTGCTGAGCACGATCCTAAAATGGACCTCCCTTTGTTTCAATGGCTTGTTTACTTGTTTATCTCCTCAGTGATCTGTAAGCTCTTGGCAAGCAGGTACCATATCCTTTATTTTTGTAAGCAGAGCACCTAGTACAGTGTCTGGCACACAGAAGGTGCTTAATATATGTGTGTGGAATGAGTGGAAGAAATAGGCATCTAGGGATACAGTTTGAAAAAACCTATTTTGAAGTACTTTTAATGAGGGGCCAGCTGGGTGAGATTCACTGACCATGGCCAGGTGTGGCACCATCGTAGCACAGTAAATACTGAATATTGGGTGAATGAATTGATACATGGATGGATGGATTGTTGGACAGGCAGATAGGTAGATGGATAGATGGGTGGAGAGACGGATTGATGGATGGGCATTACCCTGTGGGGAAGAAGTCCAGGATTTACAAGAGTCTGGGCAGAAGGGATGGTAGGCAGGAGAGGGCTGTTACAGTTCACAGAGGCCAGGCCAAGGAGGTGTGAACTGGGGAGGGGCATCTGAGGAAGGCCCCTCCCATCTTGCGTGGGTGAGGCTCTGGGAAGTGCTGCTCCTGCATGATCCCACCTGCGGGGAGGGTGTCCGCAGAGAAGGTGTGGGCGGCTATTGCTCATTCTGACACATCCCTGAGGTCAGTATAAAGGCAGGCAGGATGGAGGTGCCCGGGGTGCTGAGTCAGGGGAGGAGATGGGCTGTTGGTGAGTGGGGCTTTCCTTACTAGAGTAGGCCTGAGCTTGCAGCCAGAGGCAATGGTCCTTGTTCCTCAAGGGGGTTGGCAGAGAATTCTCAGAGGAAAGGAATCAGAGCAACTGAGAACCACTGTGTAAGAGGGTGGAATTTGCCCCTCCAGAGAGCATGACTGAATACAGATCTGCATCAGGGCTCAGGGAATTCTTGTTCTGGAAAAACTTTACTTGTTTTCTGTTGGTTAGGTAAGCAGGTGTTTGGTCAGTTAAAGTCTGATCAATAAGCAGAGATAGTTTGTCAGCAGTTGGGTCGGTGAGTTGGGTTGGCAGGTAGGGGCGTGTTCTGGGGCACCCTGCTTGCTGAGGTGAGTACTGAGTACTGTGGGCAGCGAGGGAGGCACGGCCCCTGCTCTGGGGAGCCTCCACCAATGCTTCTCAAGGGGGCGGTTCTGCACCCTGGGAGACAGTTGGCAATTTGGTGTGTGTTGCAGGTGGGTGGTTGTTATGTTATAACAGTACTGTAGGGAGGGGCTGGAGAGGGGCTTAAAGGGCCTGGAGCCAGGAAGTTCAAGTGTCCTGCGATGAAGGACAGTCCTGCACAACCAAGAATTATCTCACTCCAAAGGCCAGAATTGACCCCTTTGAGAACTACTGTGCTTAGCAAAGGGAACATTTTACAGTACTGATTTGAAAGGTTTGCCCCCAGCCTTGCTCCTCTTGGCACACCTAGACCTCTCTTCCTTCTTTTCCCTTCTGGAAGACACTGGAGTTGCTAACTGAAAGTTCGTGGGAAGGGAGGTGGCAAGCAAGTGACAAGTAGCAACACCATCTGCCTGTGGGTCCTGGCTCCCTCCTGTAGCAGGAAGTTGGACCTCGGGGCTGGGTGGGTGGGTTTCTGGGGGGTGCGTGGGGCAGACTTCCCTGTGTCCATGCTCAGGGCCTCAGGAAGACTTCCAGCGGGAAATCAAGAGCCTGCAGGCGCTGGATGAGGCGCCCAGCTCAGCAATGAAGGAGGGCAGCACCCCAGATGCCGCCTGGACCCAGCATGGGCTCCAGATCCACCCCACCCCCATCCCCATCTCTCCGTCCCTTTCTTCACCTCAGAACTGGGCTGTCACAGGCAGGCAGGCAGGGAGGGAGGGAGGGAGCCCTGCCGGAGGCTGCTTCTCCCGATACCACATGTCCTGGAAGGACAAATGTAAAAATATAAAAAGCCTCTGGACTTGGGGCCGGATCACATGTATCACACGGCTGGGTGGCCTGTCACCTTGGCTGTTGAATTGTCAGTTTCTGAACGGTTGAGGCACTGGCTGAAGCCAGGGCTGGGGGAGGACTGGGTTTGGCAAGAATAATACCCCTGTCTGTATGGTTCATCCTCATGTGCTCCCCTGGAGGTGCCCACCAGCTCCATGCTGTAGGGGAGGTACCAGCCTCAATATCCATTTTTCAAACAACGAAACTGAGGTTCAGTCGGTGCCTGGCTAGTGGTGCTGTGACTCAGACCGGGTCCCAGTCTTCTGACTCCTAGTCCAGTGCTCGCTCCTCTACGGAACGATCAAACTCTTTCCCTGTAGGAGGGAGCAGTGGCCCCAGAGGCCTTTTCCTACAGTGCTTTGTGGAGGTTTATGTGGAAGGCTCAGCGTCCTCTGCTGCAGCCCAGCAGGGACAATGTGTGAGCGAAAAGAGGCCTGCCCTTCAGGGCGGGTCCAGGGGCCAGGCACTGGGTTGGACACCCTGCAGGACTAGAGACAATGTCTCAAAGTTATCCCAGAGGGGGCAGCTGACCTCTGCAATGACAGGCAGCTGAGCAGCTTGCAGGAACTCGGTGCAGCCCAGGCCGGCCAAATCCTTGGGTGTCTGGGAGGCGGCCAGGGACAGGGAAAGGGGCGGCTCAGCCGGGCTTGGTGAAGACAGTCCTGGGGCCGCTGGGCTCCTCACCAACCACTCTGCTTATGCCCCCTCACCAACACTGGCACCTCACAGGGCAGGGTAGGGGGTGCACTGCTCAGACCACCTCGGCCTGACAGTCAGGATCCTCTACCCTGGCTTCCTCGAGAACTCTGCTTAATACCCATAGATTGCCTTGGGGCTCCCTTGGGTCTCTGCCGGCCCAGCAGCCTGGGCCAGGATGAAAGTGAAACTGTTAATAATTCATGCTCCAGCTCCCCCTCACTTCCCCTGCTTGGCTGGCTGTAAATATTTCACAGGTTGCAGGGGGCAGAGATGGCCCAGCAGAGACTCCCAGGATGGGGCTTGAGGAAGCCTCACCCTTTCCTAGAGCCCCCGCCCATGCCCCTGGCAGGAAAGGAGGCCAGCCCCAAGCCTGGGGAGTGGGGGGCTGTCCAGAGCTACTGACTGGGCTGGCCTTGCAGTGTCTGGTGGGGGTACGGTGTGGCTGGTCCTGAGGAGAGGTGGCAGCAGTGCAGCCACCCTGGAGCAGCGCTGGAGGTTTCTCCCACTCCACCCTCTCCCTCACCTCCTGTCTCTCAACTGGCCCTCTCCACTCAGCTGCCCTGGTTCAGGCCTTGGCCTTCTTCCTGGACAATTGGCCCAGCCACTCTGACCACACACAGCCTGAGGAACCTTTCTAAAACAGAAATCCGACCCGCCAATCCTTTGTTTTGGAGCCTTCACAAGCTCCAGGTTACCCCCAGGGGCAACACGCAGGGCCCTGCATAGCTTGGTCCTCAGCTTTTCAGCCTCTTTCCCAGCCCACTCTCCAGCTCCGCTCTGCTGCAGTCCTGTCACTACGCCCTGCACCCCTACGCTCTCTCCACCTCGAGCCTTTGTTCTAGTTGTAGCTCTGCCAGGCGGGGATACCAATCTCAGGGCTGTGTGTACCTCTGAGCTGTTCTGGGGGTCACTCTGCTGCTCTGGGGCCAGCTCTACGGTCCTGTAGAATACCAAGGGGAGATACATGACAGGCCTGGGTCCAGTTTCCAGCTCTGCTGATTGCCTGTCTGTTACTGTGACCAATGTCATATTCTTTTGTACCTTGGTGTGTGCCTCTCTAAAGTGGGAATGGTAACACCTACCTCAGAAGCTTGGAAATAAGGCCGATAGAGTGCCCCACCCAGCACAGGGTAGGTGCTCCAGCCATGCTCGCTGCCATCACTATCACGCCCTCTCTGGCTTCTGGACTGCAGACTTTCCCACGAGGAGGTAGAAACCCAGACCTTTCTGCAGACAGGAACTAAGGAGACAGCAGAGGAGCAGGGTTTCCAAGAACCCTTGGAGGGGTCTTACGGTAGGTAGCGCATCTGAGAGACCCCAGGGGCAGTTAGGGAAAGGGGAATGTCCCATATAAGGGTGAGTTGTGGAGGGCACTGCTGTGGGGAGTTGGAGCTGCATCCCCCCAACACTGTCTGGGGGCAACACAGGATGCGTCTCACAGTGGCCTACCTAAGCATCAGCCCAATGGAGCATTTAGTCATTGGCATCCCTACTCCATCGGTTGAAGGCTGCCTTCAAAGGTATTGGTTTCCTGACCTTATGGACTACACAGGCATGTGTGCTGAGCAAGTTCCCCCTGGTGTCCCCAGCTACACAGAGGCCCCAAGACAGATAGGGAAAGACTTACTTGAGTGATTACTTGAGGCAAGTTCAAAGCTACTTGGAGCTGTGGCCAGGAGACACAGGATAAGCAGATAGCAAGAAAGCAGCGTGCCCACCATGAGATTAAGGTTGAGGCTAATGGAGGAGGAGGGTGTGTGGTGGGTGTGGGAGACCATGCTGTGGTTTCTCCTGACCTTTATTCATTTACTCATTCGTGCAGTCATCAATGATCATTTATCAAGCACTCACTACGTGCCAAGGAACAACCAGATCAGTCTAAAAATTTGCCCTGGGCCCAGAGGTGACTTGGAACAGACTCAGGGCATAAGGCAGATCCAATAGGTGGGTGGCAGGTGAGCAGGCCTCTCTTCAGGGTGTGGGGAGCAGGGCTGGAGAGGTGGCCTTTCTTCCTCCTCCCAAGACACTCTGCCTTCCTGCTGGTCCTAAAGGCACATGTAGTCCAGCTGGGAGAACCCTGTCCTTCATACATGGCGTAGACATCCTTGGTAGTGATGGTGGAGGCAAGAATCAGAGGCCATAAACCTCCTCTCTGAACGTCAGCATGGGGACCTCCTGGAATGTATGTGTGAAGGCTCCTCCTTCATGGTCTGCAATATGTTTAGAGCCAAGAGAGGTTCTTTCTTCTCCTCACCTCTCAACCATCTCCAAAATAACTGGTGCAAATAGCCATACTTCAGCATCCATCCATCTGCTCATCTAGACAATATTTCCCAGACCTAGACCCCGGTGAGAAAAGGGGAGTTAAGCAGTCTCCTCATTCTGAAATCCCAGCCAGGAACTGCCATCAGAAGGTGTCCTCAGTCCTGCCTCAGCCACTCTCCTGTTTTGTGTCCTTGGATGAAGTCGTTTCACCCTTGAAACTTGGTTTCCTCTTCTGAAAACCTGAGGCTGCTGATAGGCTCACAACGACCTCCCAGGGCCGTCAGGAGGCCACAGTGAGAGTCTGTATGTGGAAGAACATCTCAAACAATGCAATGGACAGATATAGGGCATCTACCTCATCTTCATCACTTTCACCCTCTTCTTCTTTGTAGCTGTGCCGTGGTCATGCTCATCAGGGACGGGCAAAGCTTCCTGCAGCAGGATGGGCTTTGCTGGCATACTTGGAAATGCCTGTCTGAAGTAGGCCACGTGTGGGCTGTGTGGCGGTAATGGATTTAATTCAGAACCAGCTTCATTAGGGGTCTACTTCAGGGGTGGGTTCATGGGAGCCTTAACCCAAACATCCGCTGGGCTCTCCTCTGGGACTGGCTGGGGCCTCCCCAGCTATACATAGCCGGGAGATCTGAAAGGCGTTGGGCAGGAACTGCAAAGGAAGCAGCAGCTAATGAAAAATTCAAGCTAAGTGTTCATTAAAAAGCCCTGTCTGCTTCGAACTGGATTTTCTGGGCTGGGGAGGGGGATGTGGGGTGGCCTGTGGCTACTGTCAGTTTGTCAGGGTCTTGCTTCCTGGAGGACCCAGGTGGCAGGGTCTGGAGAGGATGGGGAGCTTCCTGGGCAGGCGGCCAACAGTTGCTTCTCTAGCTCTGCGTGTGCAGGGAGGGAGCACCTGCACGGACGTCCTGGCTTCCGCTGTGTCAATGCACAGTGCCGCTCTCCAGACAGCCGTGTCTGTGTGGCAGGCATGTGCCCTGTGTGTGTTGAGGGATGTGTAGAGGAAGAGGGAAGACAGAGAGTGTCCTGTAAGTCCCCAGAGTAGACAACACTGATTGGCCTGTGATTGGAGAAACATTCCCTCCCCTCTGGCATTCAGCGTGCGCACTATGTGGGCAGCGGGCTTAGCCTGACACGGGACAGAGAGCTTCTCCGAGGCAAGGGAAACCAGAAATTTGTTTGATAGTGAAAGTAGCTAGTGATGAGTTAACTCACGGATGCTGGTGGCACGGCGGCCCCGCCGAGGCCCCTTGGCTGGGCTAATGTGTGCACTGAGTGAGTGTTACATGACAGGCCCGGCCAGTATCAGAGGAGAGGCCAGGATGTGGGGAGGGCTGCTAGTCGTGTGGATCCTGGGAGCAGTCCCAGAGGCAGGGATGGAGAGTGGAGAAATTAGATCAGACTACTTGATAAACGAATTGAGGTTGCAAGAAGTAGCCATTAGGATCAGCTTGAAAGTTGCAAGCAGAAAAGACAGAAGAGTGTAGGAAGATGCCTGGAAGTGGGCCTGGAAAGGGGATATGGCACCATGGAATTTGGGGTTCTGGAGGCCAGCTAGAGAGCAGCCTCAGCCCCCAAAATGCAAGGGTGCACTTGAGGTCCAGTGAAGAGGGGCTGTGCTTCCCAAGGTCAAGGCTAAAGAAGAAAGCTAGTGTCCTTGAAGGTATTTCCCAGTATAAGTGTGCCCCATTATGGGGCATAATTTTGAGTTAAACTGTGTCATGCTGATTTTCATTGATATGTTGGCCCAATTGACTGTTCTTGTTTACTATATGTGCACCCCAAGATTTCTTCACTATTGAGAAATAGGTTTTGCACTGGGGCATAGTGTAAAGGGCACAAGGCTTGGAGTCATACCAACCTGAGTGCAAATCCTTGTTTGCCATTGTTGAGAAGCCTTCGCTGAACCTGTAGGTTAGGTTACCTGTATTTCCATGGTAACCAGAGCTTACTTGTCCGCATCTCTGAACTGCACACAGCACAATATGGTGAAACTGCATGCTTCTGAGTCAAACTGGCAAGCTAGTGTCCATTATGAAGTTGCTTTTCCTGACACTGGGCCTCTCTGTAGAGTATAATCTGTGCCCCAAAATTTCTTCATTGTTGAGAGTCTCACGGGAGAGGATCACATGTCTTTCTACCTTCTTCTTTTTTTTTTTTTAACTCCACCCCCAACATCTCTTTTCTTCTGTGGATCTGAAACACCTTGGCCTGTGCTTGGAGCACCTGATTAATGTGTATTTGTGGAACCAAACTGATCTTTGGTGACATCGCTTTTTGGATCCCAGTTTTCTCATTGGTAAAATGTGGGCAAGCAATAATGCCCAACTTGGAATTGTGGTGTGACTTGAAAGAAACAAGCACTGGCCAGGCACGGTGGCTCACGCCTGTAATCCCAGCATTTTGAAAGGCTGAGGAGGGACTGCTTGAGCCCAGGAGTTTGTTACAGTGAGCTATGATCACACCATTGCACCCCAGCCTCGGTGACAGAGAGAGACCTTATCTCTAAAAAAAGGAAAGAAACTCCATAAATGAAAGGCCCTGCATAACATCTGGCAGGTAGGTAGGCGCTCACATACTCTGGCGAATGCATAACTTTCTGAGTCTAACATCTTTTAACATCTGTCGGGGAGAAATTCTCATCCCTTGGGTGAAGGTAATGGAAAGTGACTGGGGGTTTTGGGAGACCTTCTCTTTGGCGTTGCATAAGTTCACTTTGTAAAGTTTCTTCTTTTGAAATGTCTTCAACCTGGACTTTCCTCCAAAGGACTTGGGGCTGTCCTTCCAGCCGAAAGTTTCCAGGGACAGTGAGACCTCCTTAGAGGCAGCGGCTGGTTCTGGCTTGGGGATGTGGTGGAACAGTGAAGGGCGGGAAGAGGTGGAGGTGGGGACACTTCTGTGTGAGAGTCTGAAGAGGTCCCACTTGCCGGCAGTGGGCTTGGCTTCTAAGTGCACTCTGAGGATAGAAGTGGAAACAGGCCTATGCACCAAGAAGGCTGAGGGTAAACTTAGAAGAAACTTCCTGATGCTTCTAAAGTTGGCTGTCTCATTTCTATCTTTGGGAACTTTCTAAAATTTAGACAATTCCTGCTAGTTTGGTTCAGAAGAAAACACAGCCATAATGACCTCTCCACTGTTTTATTTTATTGCTTTCTAAAATACAGCAATACAGGAATATCGTTTTGTAAAAGATTTAAACAATATATGCATTAGCAAATAAAGTAAATGGTGAAAGTCCCCTTGGTTTCCAAGCTACCTCCTTCATTCCCTCTTCCTTTCAGAGGGAAACTACTGTTAACAGTTTGCTGTGTACTCTTTCAGAGTTTTGCCCATGCATTTACATGTCTATGTACATAAACAAAACAGATAGAAAGCTTTTAAGCATGAATGGGATGATACTATCTATATTGTTCTGCAGCATGTTTTCCTAAGACATGCATTCGGAGAGCTTTCCATGTTTGTACGTACAGATAGGCCTTAATTTAAAAAATAATGCCTCCCTAGTATTCCATAATATAAAATAATTATGTTTTTAACAACTATTGATGGATATTAATGGGTATTCTGATTACAAGTGAAGTGGAGCATCTTGAAAATAATTTATTAGCCATTTAAATTTCTTTTTTTACTGAATTGCCTATTCACAACTTCTATTTTTCTGTATATTGGATGTTTGGTCTTTATAATTGATTTAAGTTATTACCTAAAGTCTAATAATTAACCCTTTTGTGTTATGTATATTGCAAATATTTTCTCCCATATTCTCATTTGTCTTTTAATTTTATTTTTAAGTCTTTTGTTGTACAAAAGTTTTAATTTGTGAATAGCAAAATATGTAAACTATTTTCTTTTTTTATCTTTTTGAGACAGAGTCTCACTCTCTTGGCTGGGCTAAAGTGCAGTATCATCATCATAGCTCACAGCAACCTCAAATTCCTAGGCTCAAGTGATTCTCCTGCTTCGGCCTCCCAGAGTGGTAGGATTACAGGTGTGAGCCATTGTGCCCGGCCTATAAACTATTTTCTTTATGGCTTTTAGGTATTGTGTTTTACTTAGGAGGGCCTTTCCCAGACCAAGATTATAAACAAGATTCTCCTATATTTTTATCTAATATTTTAAAGTTGTTTTTCACTTTCAGCTTTTTGACATACCTGGAATTAATTTTGGCCAGTGGTGTGAATCTATTCTTTATTTGTTGTTGGAGCATGTCAGTACTTGTAGGTGTACACGGCAAATACTGGTAATGATAATTCTGAACATCAAAGAAATATTTACCTTTGAAATCTTGTGATTACACATTTTTATATTATAGATGGCCAGTTTTTTAAAATTATAAAATGTTTGTAATAAAGTCAAACAATGAAGAAATACATGACGTGAAAATTGAAGGTTCTTCAAGCTTCTTTGTCTATTCCTACTTTGAACGAATTGAATTTTTTATGACAAACATGTTTTATAAAAGTAGGACATATATTTGTCAGCTATTTGTATTTCTTTTTCTATGAATTATTTCTTTGTACGCTTTATCCATTTTTAAAAATTGGGTTGTCTTTTTAAAAATTGATCTGTAGGCATTGTTTGTACATTAAGACATTAACTCTTTGACAGTTATTTATTCCCAAAATATATAATTCCCAAATATTTTGGAAATTCCAGTCTGTAATGATGATCTATTGAGTTACAACACTGACTATCATTTTTTGTGTCTTTTATTCATTCACTTATTTGGGGGCACTGCACAATATAATGGGAAAGAGTACTGGACCAGGGGTAGTGAGAGCTGGGTGTGTGGCTTGGCACATCCACAAACTAGCTGTGTAATCTTGTGTATGTTGTTTAAGCCTCTGTACTTCCATCTCCTCTCCTGCAAGAGGAAGATGTTGCATTGAACTCTCTATAATTTCTGAAGTCTGTGATTTTTATTATTCAGCCACTGTATCTGCAACAGTCCAACTTTTCTGGACAGAGGTATGGCAGATTCCCATCCTGAATTCTGTGGTGCCCAAGTCCATATTAGTGATTCTGGCTCACCAGCAGATATGCTGTCCAGAGAGCTGGAAAATGGGCAAATATCAGCTAAAGAGCAGAAAGGCAGCAGTCTGGGAGGCAAACAGTTCACAGGCCCCCAGAGAAGGCACAGAGAAGGCTGTAAAACCTGGGGATGAGAAAACTGGTACCTTGGACAAGTCATGGTTCCTATTTTGGCCTCAGAATTTTGATATGGAAAATGGGGATGGGATGGGGGTTTCTAACTAAGGGTTTCTGAGCTGCCTTCCAGCTCTGCTGTCCTGTGATGGCGTCACAGGTAGGTGCTTCTGTGGTTCCCGGGCTGGCTGTTTGTCTGGCCGCCTCCCCTGCCTGCTCCTGTGGGCGGCCCCTCCCACTGCCTCTCTGACACGTGCTGCCCCGCAGCTCTCACAGAATCCACTTGGCTGTTCAGGCGTGTCTCGGAACAACTTGAGCACAAGACTGCTCAACTTTTTTTTAAAAAACCTGATAAAAAATATTTTATTTCCTTCCCCACTCTGCTGATTATCAATACAGGCTCATTGTAGAAAAAAAGAAAGTGCTTAAAGCAAGTAAAGAATTCTAATAATCTGAGACAGGTACTGTTAGCATGTTGCCATCTTTCCTTTTAGTTTCTTCTGTGTGTTTTTTCAACTATATACACAATTTTGCATCCTGAAGTTTTCACTTAAAACTCTTCATCAGCATCATTTAAAATCATGATATAATATCAGAGGGGAGGGATATTTTATTGATTGAAAGTGTCTTTACATGTGTGTTCCATTTTTGTTCCCAAAACAACATCGGGGGAGAGTAGGAGTGACTATCGTTAATGTGGAGCTGGGAAGTGAAGCTCGAAGCAATTGATAGGACCTTTCCTGGGTACTGCGCTGGGCAGCTGCAGGGGGCTGCTCTGTAGCTGGGTCTGCATTCAATATTACCATTCGCTGTATTTTCACACTTATCTCATTCCCTTCTTCCAATAATTCAGGAAGGAAGGTGGCCAGGAATTACCATCCCCTTTACTGGGGCAAACAGAAACTCAGAGAATTGAGTGACTTGCCCAAGGACACAGAGAGTGAGCGGCAGGACCAGGACTCAGACCCTCATTTCCTGACTCCAGGGTTAGTGATCTTGCATTCCCAGGTGCGGACTCTTTCCACTAAAGTCCCAAAGCAAAATGAAATTTGAGTGATGCTAGTGGGCAGCAAGATTTCAGAAATGAGAGGTCAGGTTTGTTGCTGGAGGGAAAGCTGATCCTCTAATCAATCCAGACATCATTTATTTATAACCACAGAAGCTCAAAGAAGGTGCACATCAGCAGAGGTGGAGGAGGGAGAGGAAGCAACAGAGCTCATCTCAGGAGTCAAGCAGCTCCCAGATGCAGGGAGGGGAGGGAAGAGCACAGTTAGAACTTAGAACTGGGGGAGGGGGCGTGGGAGGGGCCAGCCGGGCCCTGGTCCTGGCAGAAAGTGCCTCTCCTGGGTCCATGGGATGGGCCTTGGAGAGAATCCTCCTTCCTCTGTCCCTCTGCATTAGGTTGTTTAAAAGAAATGTGATTTAGCTGCCACTCTTGCCCAGCCCTTGACTCCTCTGGACAGAAATAACCAGAAAGAAATTGCTCTGTTGGCCAGAGCAAATGGTGGGTTTGGTGTTTTTCCAGAAAGCACTGGTCTCAGCTTGATTTTTCCAGGGCTGACCTGTCCAATCTGATTTTCTGTGAGCACTGAGACTGCTCAGTTCTCTGAGCCTGGGACCTCAGGGACGAGGCTGTGAGGGTTATCCCACAGAAGCTCGCCGATTGCGATCTGTCCCGTCACGGATCCAAAGGCAGCAGGCGGGCCACAGCGAGCTGTGGCAGGGAGAGCTCCCCAGGAGTCAGGAGGCCTGGGTTCCCGGCAGGCTTGGCCTGCATACTTGTCTCCACCACCCCTTATCTCAAAAGTGAAGGCGTTGGAGTAGATGATGTCCAGGATCTATTTTGGTTTTGATGTCCCTCAATTCACTTAGAGACAGATATACCTTATAGGACAAGTGCATAGACTTTGGAACGAGAGCTAGAAGGCATGGCTTGAATCCTGGCTCCATCACTAGCTGTCTGTGTGATTTGGTAAAAGCAAGTCACTCAACCTCTTCTGCCTCTCTCCCCTCACCTGTACAAGGGGGACAGTTTCTACCTCACAACATTGTTGGGACGATTAAATGGATTAATTTAGTGAAACACTTGGAAGAGTGTCTGGCACATAATAAGTGTTTCTTAAATGTTTGCTAAATAAATAGGTATTACTGTGAAGTTGGGGGAGGAGGGAGTAGGTACCACATTTGATGTCTCCCTCCTGGAAGGTGCACAGCTTGCAGCATGTCTAGGGGTTCACAGCTGTTTCTTCCTTTCTCCCATCCAAGCACTAATCAAGCCTGACCCCGCTTGGCTTCTGAGACAGGCGAGACTGATGGGTGTGTTCAGGGTGGTATGGCCATGGACAGTGTTTCTTCCTTTCTGACGATGGCTGAGATTCCACAGGGCGAGTCAGTGCTATTAGTGGGTCTGCACAGTCAGCTGCTTCCCAGAAAATATCATGACAGGAACTAACTTGGAGGCTTTCAAAGAGCCTGATTCCTACATTATTTTATGGACTCATTTCTCAACCCTGAGAGGCACTTGGTTTTTATCACCCCTAGCTCCCAGATAGAAGCCAGAGGCTCACAGAGGTTCACAACCTGGAGTGCTAGTGCCAGGACTCTAGCTTGTCCTGTCTGCCTCTGTAGCACAGGTCTGGGGCAAAGGCCTTCTGCCTGCTGGGGGATCCATGCTTAATGTCACCTTGTAGAACACAAAGTGGCTGAGGCTGGGAGAGAGGACTGACCATGAGCCAGGCCAGGGGACTTGGATGCCTTTAAAAATGGATTTTCACTGACCATACAAACTTACTATGCTTTTAAAACTCATCCTTTATTGTTGAACATTTAGGCTATTTTTAATTTTAAGATTTCATTACACATATATTGAACTGGTAAAAAATAATTATTTCAGAACTTTAGAAGCAGTTACATGTATATATTGCTGATGGCTCCATAAATTGGTTCAGTTTGTCAAGAGAAAATCCAGTAATATTTAAGAGCTACAAAATTATTTCTACCCTTTGACCTGATAATTCTGCTTCTGAGAATATACTCCAAGCAAATAGCCCAAAAGAGAAAAAAGAAAGTTTTACTTAGTTGCCCTTAGAAATGCTATTTATAAAAATTGGAAGCAATCCACATGCCTAGCCATTGGGATTTGGTTTAAAACTCATGGTATATTTACATTCTAGAATATGATAGAGCTATTAAAAATGACAAATATGGGAGCTATGTCAAGGCTTGGATAAGTATGTTCATGCAAAATAATAAGTGGAAAAGGGGCTAAGTAGTGTGTATTCTCTGATGGCAGCTGTGCAAAACATTGGCCTGTATTTGTTCCATGAATTGATGAAGATGAAATGTAAGTTGTTATAGATTTTAGTATTTATCAAATGGTTTTGGCTTATAGTAAAAAGAAAATGGATTCTTTTATACTCATAAATGAACAGAACCAGCTACATAGTTTGCAGGGCCCAGTGCAAAATGAAAATGTGGGGATCCTTGTTCAAAAATTGAGAATTTCAAGATGGCAGTATCAGAGCTATAAGCCAAGCGTGAGCCCCTCTGAGCATGGGGCCCTATGCAACTGCTTTGTGCGCCCTGGGAGCTGGCCCTGACTAGAGGTGTCAATCCAATCTGCTCACTTTACCAGCGAGCAGACTGAGCTTATGAGCTTTAGGTCTGCTTAGGAAATTTAGAAGCACCAACAATCCTGAGGTTCGCCAAATTTGGAATTTGTGCTGAACATTGGGAGATTGTGGTCTAGACAGGCTGTGGTCAAAGAACTTGGATCTTGCCACTCCAGCTGGAGAGTCCATTGAACTTCATTCATTCTTCCATCCATTCATTTATCAAGCATTTCTTTGTTTGTCATTGTGTGCTCGGTGCCATACTCAGTGATGGGGATATAGAGGGCAAAGACCCAAGAGCTTAGGGTTTAGTTGCAAAGACAGACAAAGAAAATACCTGTTTACAGGACACTTTGGTAAAAGGCTATGGTAGATTTGGAGGAATGGTTGAGACAGCACAGAGGGTAGCAGTGGTAGGGGCAGCTCTTCTGGAGCTGACTGACACCTGAGTCTTGAGGAAGGCCTACCTTGACGAAGAAGGTGAAGGGTATCTAGGCAGAAGAAATAGCACATTCTACAAAGCCCAAGTGAGGACAGTGTGTTTGGGGATCTGCAAGCAATGGCTTTTTGGAGGAATATCATGCGATCAGTTAGTGTGGAGACAAACCAACTAAAGCTCCAAAGTCTTTGCCTGAAGAAATGCTCCTAAACTAGGTATTTCCCATTCTGTATTTATTTAGCTGACCTTGTTACTTTGCAGCTCATTGTTTCAGCCTACAGAATCTTTTAAGACGGACTCTGACAACTCTTCTGGCTTCATGTCCTCTCAGATTTGATCAACATGCTGTCCATGTCCTCCTGCAAACGGTCAGTGGCAATGCTGATCAGGACAGGGCCAACACTGGCGGCCATAGCAGCTTCCTGGCTGTCCTTCATTTCAGACTTCTCTAAATTGTCCACAGGACTTTGTGAGAGGCTCTGCTGAATGCCTTCCTGACATCAGAACATACTGAGTCTTCTGGCCCATCACAAAAGAATCTTGGTAGTTGGGCAGTGTTGTTTTCAGAGACTCCACTTGGTTTCTAGTGGATGCTTCTTACTGTTCTAAAAGCTCACATACATAGTAAGTAGCTGAGGACTTATGAACTAGAGATTATCCACAGTGAGTTTTGAAATAGGAAATAGAGCATCCTCCCTTCCTTCCCTCAACCCTCCACCACATACCGTCCTGACCACATGCTAGTCCTTGGCCCGCATTTCAGTGCTACCAGATTTCCTGAGTGTAGGAAGCCCTGGGTTCCCCAGGACTCAGTCATGACCTTGACCACTGACTTTCATCTTTGGGGTCATTAGATGCTCAGGGAAGCTGGAACCAGACAATGACCACTGGACTGTTCTATTTATCTTCTTCTGGGGTCTTTACATATTGTTTTTTACATACCCTGCTGAGTTGTGCTTGCTGCTATTTTAAAAATTATTAGTTGGTTGTACAAGATAATATTTGATTGAAAAAAATTACCCCATTCATATTACCCAAGAAGAATCATCATTAAAAATCTGTGGTAGCCATTTTGGTCCTGTCTCTCTGTGCATATGTACGTAGAGAGGAGTAGACGGGTGGGCACATAGAGAGATAGGAAAATAATTTTACCAAGATGAAATCATACCATATATGGCATTTTTACTAAAATATATTAAATTAAATTTAACTGAAATTTTTAATAGGACAATAAGAAACTTAAGAAATTGACATGGAAAGAATTTCTGAGCATCAGGTAAATGTTTTTTCACCATAAGAAATATTAGTTCCTAAAACAGCCTTCAAAGTTAAGAGAAAATATTATAAATAATAAGAGGATAGAATAAGTTTTAAGTGAAATTTCAATTTTAGACACTATATAATGACTTTGTTATGCAAGATGAATAAATTAGCATATTACTCTTTTCCCCTCTTCCCTCCCACAAGACATTTATCAAATGTATTACTTTCACATTGTCCACAGTAATAACATTTACTTTCTGTTCTATAACTGTAATTTCTAATTGTTTAATCTATGGGCTGTGGAATACTGTGGAATGCTCACTGCTAGTTGTTGTTGGTTTTTTAAACCACAAATTTGCTCTTTGAATTATTTTGATTCACTATTTGGTTGGCTAGATTTATTTTCAGATTTTTTTTTTTCTAGAAGGGCTTCTTATTTTACCTGCATGATGATATCTGTGCACTGGCTTTACACTTGAAGGTAACATGTCTGGGTATCTTAAGTTATGCTTTTCTTCTCTTGGAGTGTTGTAGGCATTATTTTCCTGCTCGAGACTGTTGCTAAGGAGAAGTCTGAGGCCTTTCCTCCTGGATAGCTAGTAGGAAAGTTAACATGACCAAAATGCAACTCCCCCAAACTATTTCTCCACCAATGTCTCCCAAGACAGGAAATAGTACCACTGTTCACCCAGTTGTCCAGGCCAAGCCCTTAGACTTAACCTTTCTCTTGTACCTCACTTTCAGTCCTTCAGCAAGAAGGGTGACTACCTTCAAATTATATCCAGATTCTGACCATTTCACATTTCCTCCACTGATTCCATCCTAGCATAAGTCATCACACTTGTTCCTTGCACTGTGATTACCTCCTGACTTCTTGCTCCTATCTTATCTCATCCCACCCAATCCTACGGATTATTCATACAATATCCAGTTATTCTTTTAAAATCAAATCATGCCACTTCCCTGTTCTCAGCCCTCTAATGTGTTCTCATTACATTTAGCATCTATATCCTATAAGCCTTTTTTGCAAGACCTTGCCCAGATGACCTCTCTGACATCATTTCTACCACCCGCTCACTCCTTCACTCACTCACTGCATTCTAGCCACAATCTGCTTGCTATTTCTTGAACCATTGTGTAGAACCCACCTCGGGATCTTTCTACGTGCTCTTTCTTCTTTCTGGAATGCTCTACCTCCCAGGTATCCTTACGGCTTCTTCTTCATTTCCTTCAGATCTATGTTCAAAGTGTCCTCATCAGGTTGACCTTTTCTGACAACCTATATAAAATAAAATCCCTTTACCATTCTTTAACCCCAAACCCTGATTTATCATTTTTTATAACTCATACCAATAACTGACATTATGTTGTTTATTGACTGTCCTCTCGCCAGAATGAAAGCTCCATGTTTATTTATAACTTCATCTCCAGCACCTAAAACTGTGCCTGGCACATTGTAGGTGCTAGATATGTATTGATCAAATTAATGAATTAACTAACAAATTAATACTTTTCACATTATATGTAATTTTTTCCCCTAATGTTCATGTGATTCTTTCTTTATCCTAGAAGTTCAATAATTTTAGCGATGTTTTGATATAATTGTTCTTCATAGATTTTTATTACCCTAAATAACTATGTATCTTTTTGATATGTAGATTTTTCAGGAAAGTTTTCTTTCATTAAATCTTTGAATACTTCGTCTATTCTACTATCTGTTCCCTTCTCCACAAACAGCAATGATATTCACTTTGGATCTTCTTTGTCATTGATATTCTTACTGTTTTGTACAATAATTTTATATCTTTATTCTTTTCCTTATTGTTTTGTAATTTCCTCTATCCTGTCTCCCATGTTGTTGACAGAATTTTAGTTATATGTATTCTATTTTTTATTCTTTTAATGAGACTTTTACACCTGTGATATTTTTATTTTTCTTTCATGTCTTTCCTGAACTCTGCCAGCTTATTTTTTCTTTTATAATAATTTTTTTCTTTTACAAGATTTGACTTATAATCTCTTATTTATTTTTAAAAGCATTTCAATTGATTTAGTTTTCTATATTTATATGTAGCAAAATTCACTCTTGGTGATATACAGATCTATGAAATTTGGCAAATGCATAGAGTGTATACTCACCACCATAATCAAGGTACAGAGTAGTTTCATCACCCTAAACAATTAGAATTCCTCCCCCACTCCCAACTCTAACCTCTGGAAACCACTGATCTGTTCTTCATAATGTTGCCTTTTCAAAAAAAATTATATAAATAAAAAGATATATAGCCTTTTGGGTCAGGCTTCTTTCACTGAGCAAAATGCATTTGTGATTCATCCATGCCATGGTGTGTATACATACTCTGTTGCATTTTATTGCTGAATGGTTCTCCTTTGTTTGGCTATACCACTTTGTTTATCCTGGAACCGATTGAAGGGCATCTGAATTGTTCCCAGTTTTTTTTTTTTTTTTTTTTTGAGACAGAGTCTCGCTTTGTTGCCCGGGCTAGAGTGAGTGCCGTGGCGTCAGCCTAGCTCACAGCAACCTCACACTCCTGGGCTTAAGTGATCCTACTGCCTCAGCCTCCCAGGTAGCTGGGACTACAGGCATGCGCCACCATGCCCGGCTATTTTTTTTTTTATATATATTTTTAGTTGGCCAGATAATTTATTTCTATTTTCAGTAGAGACAGGGTCTCGCTCTTGCTCAGGCTGGTGTTCCCAGTTTTTAATGATTGTGAATAAAGCCGCCGTAAACATTCACATAGTGGTTTTTGTGTGAACATAAGTTTTCATTTCTCTTGGGTAAATATGTAGGAGTAGGATTACTAGGTTATATATTAAGTATATGTTTGGTTTTATAAGAAACTGCCAAACTGTTTCCAAAGCTGCTGTAGCAATTTAAGGCCAGTAATATAGGACAGTTTAGTTGTCCCCATTCTCACTAGCACTTGCTATTGTCAGGACTTGTTATTTTAGCCATTTTAATAGCTGTGTGGTGCCTCTCACTGTGGTTTTAACTTGCATTTCTTTAATAGCTAGCTGAGCATTTTCTCATGTGCTTATTTTCCATTCAGATATCTTTTTTAGTGAAGTGTCTGTTCAAATATTTTGCCTGTTTTGGGAGTGGGTTGTTTGTTTTCTTAGTGTTGAGTTTTGTGAGTTCTGTCTTTATATATACTAGATTCACGTCCCATGTCAGATATGTGATTTGCAAGTATTTTCTTCCAATTTGTGATTTGTCTTTTCACTCTCTGAACAGTCTCTTTCACAGAACAAATCTTTTTCATTTTGACGAAGTTAAATTTATCACTTTACAAAATAGATTGTGCTTTTGGTGCCGTCCCCAAGAATGCTTTGCCTAACCCAAGATCGTAATGATTTTTCTCCCCAGTTTTTTTATTTTAGAAGCTTTATAGCTTTATGTTTTACCTTTAGGGCTACGCTACATTTTGAATTAATTTTTGCATACAGTGTGAGTGTTCATGAGTGTTCTGAGGGGGTTTTCTTGGGACTAGGGTAGTAAGCCTTTCAGGGAGGAATGGGGCTTTCTCTAGGGGTCTAAGGATGGACAGACAGACAGAAGAAACCAGATCTCCGTGCCAAACACTCTGAGGGATGTGAGTGGCTCTAACCCTCTCCCTGATGGATATGACATCTGGGACTGGGACATTGTCTCCAGAAAGCCTCAGGGAAGTGAGGGCTTGGAACAGGCATAAAAAGAGGGTGTCAGGAAGTGTTTGCCCAGGAAAGCAGCTGTAGGTGTGAGAGCTGATGAGGAGGATGATCTGGAATTTTAGAGGAAAAAGATTTTTTACAATAATGGGAAAAATAATAGTGGCTATCTTTCACTGAACAGTTATTCTGTGCCAGGCACTTTATATACATACTTTCTAATCCTTACATGCATCTGGTAAGGGGGGAGTTAACCCTTTTATATAGATGAGGGAACCAAAGTTCAGAGAAGTTAAGTTATCTGCTCAGGGCCACACAACTATTGATTGGGAGGGCTGGGATCTAATCCAGGCTGGACACTAAAGCTGATGCTCTGTCTACTCCAACAAGCTGCCGCCTGTGACTCAGGGCTCAGGGGACACTGCGTGGAGGTGGACAAAGGGCAAGGAGGGAGGAAGGCTGAGGGTTGGTCAAAGACAGACTCCTATGAGGCCAAAGGACAACTGCCTCTTAGACAGGGGTGCTGGAGAATCCATGGAGTTTTTCTCCCTGTGATGTTTTATGAAACAGAGTTTGTAAGTGCTCACTTATGGAAGAAGTAGAGGCCGAGGACTGGACAAAATGACCCCAGTGGATGCTGAAGGAGAATCTCATGGACGCAGCCCTGAGGGGCCGTCTGTGCCTGCTGTCCTGGATGTTTCCTTCCCAAAATGACTTGGTATTTTTAGGCCAGTCCCAGCTTGGGAGCCGTCTGGCCAACTAGGTTCCTGCCTGCCAGGTGGGTACCTACCTCTCCCCTTGGCATCCCAGGTGGGCACAGGCAGCAGAGACCATGACCCATCATTGGCTGTCTTTCACCCCAAGGGATATCTAGGTGGCCTGGCCAGGGGCAGGAAGTGCCTGTCCTGGGACAGTAGGGCCTGGAGTCTGGGAGAAGTGGTCCTAACAAAGGACAGCAATTCTGGACCATTCTGCTGTTCTGTGTAAAGATTTTCTTCCCTCTGCCAAATATGGGGACTCTTTGGCCTAGGTCACTGAGCTATTCCTGGAAGGTAGGCAGTGTTCCAGCGTTCCAGGCGGGCACTGTTCTCGCTCTGTAAATAAATGCAGTGGAGCCACTGCTGGCACCCCCAGGGACCAGGAGCCCAGTGTGCCTCCAAGCAGGGATCCCAGAGAGGTGGGAGCAGAACCACGTGGGCCAGACAGGCAGGTAATCTGGAGTCTATCCATGGCCAACCTTGGGGTGGCCCCAGGCAGGGCTTCGACCACCCTTGTTCAGCTCTTTGTTAAATACCCACCACCCCCTGTGGAGAGCAGTGATCAAAGGAGGGGTGAGGATCCAGATGACAGTGTCTGAGTGAGCCTGGCTGGCCCAGGCCTGTCTGGAGGGGCAACAGGACAACCCAAGAGGAATTGGATGGAGACATGTCTACCACCACAGGTCTCTCCTTAGTCCAGAAAGACAGAAGCTGAGAGTCAAGTCAACAAACTCAGGAGGAGTCTGAGCAGCATGCATACAGAGTTCAGCCCATCATCTAGAATCCTGGAATGAGAGGCAGCAGTGCTGTGATGAGGGCCAGCCCCAGCCCCCTGAGTAGCCGGGTGAGTTACGTAAATACTCTGAGCCTCAGTGTCTCAGCTGTAAAGTTTCAAGGTTGTTGGGAGAAGTAGTTGGCATAGGAGAAGTGCTTAGCATAGTGTCTGGCACACAGTAAGCACTTAATAATTGCAGCAATGATCATCTTTGTCATCATCATTGTCACTGTTATTTGATACTTCTATTAGTGCATTTGGAGTCAAAGCACTTAGGTTTGAGATCATGTCGAACATTTAGTTATTATGTGACCCTGGTGACGTTCTTTGACCATTAAGAGCCTCAGTTTCCTAATCTCTACAATGAGGCTAATCACAGTCATTCTTTTCAGAACATTGCCGAGGTAAGTAAATATTTACCACCTGGCACAGAGTGGCTCCAAACACTTTAATTAGAACGAGAAGACTCATACAGTGTAAGAAGGTAAGTTTAGGATCTTTCCTTCAAAGAGGTGTGGTTTTATGTGGCAGGGAGTTACTTCATGGCATTCGTCACCTCAGGAGATGACGTGGACTAGTGCCTTAGTCAGGAGTGTTTCAGCTGCAAGTGAGTAAATCCAGCCCAAACTGGCTTGAGAAACTGGGGAAGCCCAGGGGAGCCCTGCTGGGCTTCAGGCACAACTGGGTCCAGACGTTTCAGCGTTGGCGTCAGTGCACGGTCTCTGCGTCTCGGGCTCTCTTTCCCATTGTGCTGACTTCTTTCTCAGGAAGCCTTTCTCCTCATGGTGGCAAAGCCAGCCACTGTCAGCACCCAGCTTGCAACATTTCACAGCTTGCGTCAGAGAAAAGAGTGACACCATCTCTCCCTGGGCATGCATCTCCTCCCTTAAAAGGGCTGTTTGGGTCATATGGCCGCCCTCCAGCACGGACCGGATTGGATCTGGGTCACATACCCAGCCCTGCGGCAGGGTCTGCGAGCCCTTTGATTGACAGCCCCACTGGAATCAATGCAGGGGAACTGTTCCCATAAAACAAAGATATGAGCAGTTACCAGAAGAAGGGAGAAGGCTCGCTGGGCAGGCAAATTGCAATAGCTGTTGACTAGAGTTAAAAATATGCTCTAAGTAAATCCCTGGATGACCTAATGCATCATCTTAATGGGCTGTTAGGGGGAGTGGGATGCTTACAAGATTTCATTCTGTAGGTCACTCAGAGCCCTGGCAGGGAAGGATTCATGGCCTGGGTCCCTATTGGACTATTTTGTCCTTTGCACATGGCCAATCCCCAGCTTGCCTCTGGACCACACCCACAGCCTCACCCCTGCCTTCAAGGCAGCGTTGGAGGCCAGACTTGTCCCCTTGTGCCAAGGTGGTCCAGGCAGCACGAGTATCTGAGGGCTGAAAATTCATTCTTTGATTAAATAAGTGCTGGGAGGGGATAGCATGCAATATGGATGACCCTGAAAAGAACCCTGGACTTGGAATCCAAAGCCCCGGATCTGATGCCAGCCTTGCTCCCTCTCAGCCATGTGACCCTGGACATGCCACTGTCCTCGGCATCCTCCTCCACCAAATGAGGGGCTGGGCTAGATGGTCTCTGACGTCTCTTCCAGTGCTGACATTCTGGGACTCTGTGAATGTTATTAAATTCATGAATCGGCTTCTTTGCCTGGAACAAGTCAGCTTAAAATACATGCAAATTGCACTAAGTATAGCTGTTCCCTTGCTGAGGAGGCAGCCTGGCATATTTACATAGTTCGAAATTGGCTGCTGCATGCCCAGGGTGGGGGAGCAGCGACAGACTCTGAGGCTGGGCTGGCAGCAGCCACCTCTAATGCAAGTAGGGTCCCAGACTTTTCCCAGCCTGGAGTCCTGAGGCCCGTCGTTGGCAGGAAGGGGGAAGGGAGCTGCTCGGTACTAGAACCTAGATGTGCCAGGATCCATTCTGGATGCTCACTGTCTATTAGCTTATTCAATCCTCACGTGGTCCTTGAGAGCAAGTATTTTTGTTGCCTTTTAACCAATGAGAAAACCAAGGGGCTGTAGGTTGCCCAAGGCCACACAGCTAGTAAATGCTGAGGTTAGTCTGACTCCAAAGTTCATGCTCTCTCTACCACTAGGCCAACAGTTTCCTTCCCACCCCAAGCTCTGCCAGATCCACTGCTCTTTGGTCATGCTCTTGTTGGCCAACACTGAGAGTCTTCGTTCATTTAGTAAATACATGGTGAGTGTCTATGGTGTGTTAGGCTCTGTCCTAGGGGTGCTGCAGTAATCAAGACAGATGCAGTCTTGGTCTTCTTGGAGCTTACATTCTAGTGGCAGAGTCAGAAAACAAGCAGGTGAATAAATAAATGAAACGAATTGCAGATTGTGATAAAGGCTCCAAAGAAAACAAAGAGTGTAGATGCCAAGAACACTGAGCCTCCCTCGGATGGGAGCTATTTATGAAAGACCTGCCTGAGATGGCAACATCTAAGCTGAGAACGGAAGCTGTGAGTGAAGAATGTGGAGCGGCAGCTCTGGGTCCCTGTCTCAGCACCTCTTAGTTGTATCACCTTGAGCAAGCCACTCATTCTGAGCTTCAGTCCCCTCATCTGTGAAATGGAGGTAATGATATCTCCCTTGAGAGGGTGGTGAGAGGATTGTAAATAGTGTATACACAGCACCCATTGCAATGGCCGGCAGGAAAAAATGTCCACTGTTTTTGTTATTGTCACTGTACTTTCTGATCTGGGCCTGGGGCCTACATTACTTTTGGCAATGAGGCTGCATGATTGATCAGATCCTTCCATGGCTACCCCAAAGACCACCAAGCCTGGTAGGTCAGATGCAGGTACCAGGCCAGGAATCAGGGTGCTGGTTCCAATCTTGGCTCTGCTGCCTGCTGCTTGGTGACCTTGGCAGGTTGGGGAACACATGGGGTCTCAGTGATTCCCCACTAGTTGGTAATTCCTGTCTCTCAGGATGGCTGTAGCACATGAGGGCATAAAAATGCATTGCATAGCTCTGCTTAGATCCAGTTCTCCATCCAACCAGCCGCTTGACCTCAGCAAGTCTCCTTGTGTCTCGGCTCCAGTTTCCTCATCCAGTTTCCCAATCTGCCAATACTCACCTCTCCATCATTGTGAGGCCCAGGTGAGATTTAGAATGTGGGAATACCCCAAGGGCTACAAAGTGGGATGGTAGTGAAGTTCGCTGTTCCTGGGCCAGAGGTGGCCCTCATCCCCACCTCCTGCCAGTGGCGGAGGAAAGGTGGACCAGAGCTGGTGTTTTCCCTGAGAACACCAGGGCCCAGGGAGAGCCATGCTGGCCATGACTGGGATTGGAGCTACTCCCGAGGGGAGGGCAGGGACCATGTCTCATGAGCTGCTTCCCCAAAGGTACAGTCAACAGAGCCAAATGACTCTTGCTGAAGTCGTGTCTGGATCACTCATCATGAGGAATCCTGGACTCAGGTTTGTACTTGTGTCTGTAGAGCGGGAAGGAACAGAGGGAGGACCTTGCTGTGTGCCAGCGAATGCTCACATCAACGCTTCGTAGATAGGATGGCTCAGCTTCAGAGAAGTTAAGTAACCAGCTCAGGATCACACGGCTCATGAATGAATTTTGACTTAGGTATGATTGATTCCCAAAGGTGGATCCCGGTTTTGTGAGCCTGAAGCTTATACATTTTTTTTTTTTTTGGAGGGGAGCTATTTAAGAAACATTTTATAAATGTACAACATTTGGTTTGTGAAAGTAAATTTTTTTTTAGAATGAGAAAAGAAGAGGCCGTGGAAGGGCCCATGCAAGGAGGGTCCTTGAAGTTCCTCCATAAACCGTCCACTGAAAATAGCACAACCATACTGTTTTTCATAGAAATCTCTGAGAATCAATAGTTCAGGCCTGTTGGAAATCAAGGAGGGTTAAAGGGAATTACTGAGAGGTGCGGTGTTGGGGGGATGATGCTCCATGAGGCTATTAGGACTGGGAGAAGCACCAGGTAAGGGGGGAGGTCACGTGGCTTTGCTGATAAATGATGGGTCATGGAGATAGGACTGGACTGGGAGTCCAGTCCCCTGGGCTCTTGCTTTATTGCCCACTTACTCTGTGCTCTTGAACAAGTCTCTTCCCTTTTCTGGCCTCAGTCTTCCCATCTGTATGATGAGTCAGACGATCTCCACGGTCCCTGCCTGCTCCTGATGTTCTGTTTCTGTACAGCTGAGCCAGCTCACCTAAGCTTCAAGAGCAGTTTTACAATGGGATAGACATGAGGACTGTGAGTTATCTTTGGGAGAGTCCTGGGGGAGGCAGCTGTGGGCCTGGTGGGAAGGCTCTGGCTGGAAAGTCAGTATGACATCCATCCCTGGGCGGGCCCTATAGACTGTGTGTGGCCCCATTAAGCTGTGGAGAGATGCTGTGTCCCAGTAAGATCACTGGGAGCACAGCGAGGGGCAGCTCACGGAGGAACCCGAGGCAGGCACCTTATCATGCAGACTGGAGTCGTCAGTCCCTTCCTCTCCCACTCTGATCCTTGAGGGAAGAGCTGAGCTTCTACACTCTGCAGGTTCCACCCCACCCAGGTCCCTGAGCAATGTTTGAAACTGTCGTGCTATATCACTCCAGGCATCCTGGGGAGCCTGGGCACCCGGGGATGCAGCCTTTCCTGGGGTGCCCACTGTGTTCCCTAGTTTGAGTAATAGGCATCTACTCAAGTTTCCGGATCAGTGCTCAGAGTGCCCCCACCCCAACACTGCAGCTCCATCAGCTCCCCAAATCAGGTCCCCTATTCACAGTCTTTCCTCTTTCCCAGGGGCCATAGATGGTCAAGTCCCAGCAGGCTCAGTGCCCCAAATCCCATGGCCTAGGTCTGGTCTGAACTGGACCCTTCTCAGGCTGGTGGCAGCGCCAGCCAGGCCTGTTGGATGGGACCCAGGGCACAGCATGTGAGGCTAACTCCCTCTGACAAGCCCAGGAGTAGCACCCCAGGGGCTGGCCAAGCTGAAGCCCAGGGGCACTCCTGCTGGCAGGGCAGTTGGTTGGATTGATCTCATAATTAAATCAGGGCCAGGCCTGGCTGACCGTCTGGGCTCTGACCCTACTTGGCCTCTGGCCCTTGGCTCCCAGGATGGGCCAGCGTTTGCCTCTGAGAAGGCAGAAGGTTTACGGTTGGGTGAGGGTGGACAGTGTGGCATCTCATGAAAGGGGCTATCTTGATTTAGTCTGTGGCTAAGAAAAGCCCCCTTCTCAGTGCTCAGAGCTCAGTTGTCCATCGTTAGGATGGTGGGGAGGCTAGAAGGTGAGATTTCTTAGATGGACATCTTGGGTAGGTGAATACTTACCCTTCCATGAATTTCTCCATCACAAGAAAGGGTAGCTCCATTATACTAGGTGCTCAGGTCAAAACCCTGAAGTCAGCCTGGTTGCCTTTGTTTTTCTTACACTGAATATACAGTCCTCCAGCAAATCCTGCTGGCTCTACCTTCCGTGTATATCCAGAGTCCAGCTGCTTCTCACCAACCGCTCTGCTGCTCCCCTCTGCAGCCGCCATGCTCCTTGGCTACACGATTGTAATCCACTTCTCACTGGTGCACAGACTCCATCCTTGCCCTCTACAGTCTGTTCAAAACACAGCAGCTGGGATGATCTGAGAACAGGAAGTCCAATCAAGTCTCTCCTCTGCTGAAAAGCCTCCTATGGCTTCCCATCTTACCCGCAGTACAGTCCAGAGTCCTTTCCGTAGCTTACATGGTCCTACAAGATGTGCAAGTCACCTCCCCAAACTTTCTGGCTTCATTTTCTATTGCCTTCTACCTTGCTTATTCTGCTCCGGCACACTGGGCTCAATGCATGTCCTCTCCTGCCTCGTCTCAAGCACTCTGCCCTTGCACTTCCTGAGCAAGGAATGGTCTTCCCACATAAATCTGCATGGCTAACTCTCTGACTTCCTGAAGGTCTCTGCCTAGATGTCAACTTATCCAAGAGACCTTCCCTGCCCACCTTGCAGAAAAGTGTTCCCCTACCATCACTCTCCAACTCCTCGTCTTGCTTTATTTTTCTTAATAGTATTTTCTTCCTCACTCATCCCCTACTGGAATGTCAAGTCTATGAGAACAAGAGCTCTGACTGTTTTGCTTACTGATATATAGTCCCAGACTAGCAAGGATGGGGCTATACTTCTTTGCATCCATAGAATCGAGTGAGGTGCTGGAATGTGATAGGGGTTTAATTCATGCCGCCTGACTTAGTGCACCTCTCCCTTGCCAAATGCTGTGACCCTTGACTTCTTTTGAAGAAGAGCATGGTCCATCAGCTTGATTGGCAGTCAGCAGACTAGCATTCTAGTTACCAATTTACTGTGTGGCTTGAAGCAAGATGCTGTGCCTCTCTGGGCCTCAATCTTCTCACCTATGAAGTAAAGCAATTAGCCCAGCTGACCTCCAAGACCCTTTCCAGATTGGACAGTCCAGGATTCTATTGCTCTCAACCTCCCCGCCCCTCACCTTATTCTTGGGAGGAAGCTGTAGCAGAAGGAAGCATAGACCAGGTGACAACAGACCTGAGTTCTCTTCTTTGTTTCCAGCTGTGTGTTCTTGGCAAGTTGCCATTCTCTCTGTGCCTGGGTTTCCTTGTCTGTAAATGGAGGATAATAATGCCTGCCCAGACAGCTGCCACCTAGGTATATTTTGAGGACCAGTGGATGAGAAACTGCTTTGGAGTCTGGGTCATGAAGAAGAGGGAGAGTTAGCAGATGGGCTTTGGAGCCAGATGGCCTGGGTTCAAATCCTTGTTTCGGAAGTTAAGTAAGCCTTCCATGCAAGTTATGTACGTCTCTCTATGCCTCAGTTCCGTGTATAACATGGGGATAATTAGTGCCTAACACATAGAGTGGTTGTAAGGATTAAATGAGTTAATGTATGTAAAGTGCTTAGAACAGGGCCTGGCACAGAGTTTGTGCAATATAAGCATTTGCTTGTATTATTCATTCATAGACTCATTCATTTATTCTGCAACCATTTATTAAGAGTCTATTCATGTGCTACTCCTGGATCAAGGTTAATTTTCTCCTCTTCCCCAATTAATTTTTCCGACACCTTTCCCTTCTGAGGGAAGGAGTGGACTCACTGTGCAAGGTTTTTGACACAAGGATGACATTTTATTTACCTCTGCTCCCCACAGCCTAGCCCAGTGTCAGGCTCACACAGGTGCTCCGCAAATGTTCATCGAGTGAATTTATGAGCTTACCAACAGTGCTGAGTCCTCAGCACTTGGGAGCATTTGTTTTATACCGATTACCTTTCAGCTCCTTGAGAGGTGTTTTATGTGAGGTCCTTCCCCCACAACAGCTCCATGAGGTGGGTGGTATCACCCTATTTTGTAGGAAGTTGAGATTCGGTGAACTCAGTTACCCAGACAGAAGGCCAGAGCTGGGACCCCAATGCAGACTTGTGCCCAGAGCTGGGGCACCTTGCTTCATGGGCACTTCCTTCCCCAGAACAGAAGGTACCATTTAGGGGGCACTTACTTGGTCAAGTGACTTCCAACCCACACTCTGTCTTCAGGGCTGCCCTGTGAAGAGCATGTGTCCCTGCCCCCTCCTTTGCTTATAAAGGCGGAGACTGGGTCAGGCTGCAGAGGGAGGAGGAAAGTAGCCCTGAAGGAAATCCCTTTGCTCACTTCCCGAACCCCAGAAATTCAAACTGAAGAGGGGGGCCGATGAAGGGGTTCAGAGCCCCCAGGCTCCTCCCCTTTCTCACTCTCAGGAGCTGAGGCTCAAGGGAAGGTAGCTTTTTCAGGAACTTTTAATAGAGCGATTGCTCATTCACACCTTGCAGCCTCGTGAATCCCATTGACAAAAATACCCGAGGAGGTGATCCTATTCCCTTGCACCTCGTAATCCCTAGACTTCCCGATCTTCCCCAAGGTGCCTCAGTCGTATGTTTTCTTGGAGGCTCCCAGAGATCAGAGAATGGGGACAGAGTTCAAGTCCTTGGTGACTTTTGTTGCAGTGTCTGTCACTATGAGACCCAGCTGAGTGCTGACCCCACCAGGGTGGTGGCTGTGGTTTCATACCAAGGGCTTCAGTGGTGCATTAGGGTGGGCTCACTGGAGGAACAGAACCAATAGGACATGTATGACAGAGAACTTATTAGGGGGAATTGGCTCATGTGATCACTAAGGCAAAGTCCCAAGATAGGCTGTGTGCAAGCTGGAGGACCAAAGGGGCTGGTTGTGTGGCTCCCAGAGAGGCCAGTAGCCTGGCTCAGTCCAAGTCCAAAGGCCTCAGAACTGGGGAAGCCACAGTGCAGCCCCCAGTTTGAGGCTAGAGGCCTGAAAGCCAAGAGGCCATCAGTATAAGTCCCAGAGTCCCAAAACTGCAAAGCCTGGAGTCTGATGTCCAAGGGCAGGAGGAGAAAGACAGCCTGTTTCAGAAGGGAGAAAGAGTGTGCAAGGAAGCCACGCAAGCTAAGTGTCCCTCCTCTTCTGCCTGCTTTGTCCTAGCCACACCCTCAGCCCATTGGATGGTGCCACCCACGTTAAGAGTGGGTCTTCCTCTCTCAGTCCACTGACACACGTCAATCTCCTCTGGAAACACTCTCAACAACAGTGCTCTGCTAGGCATCTAGGCATCCCTCCATCCAGCCAAGCTGACACCTAATATTACCCATCATAGATGGCTTCGAGCTGTCTTGATTCTGAAGCGTAGATTGGCCTCTCATTAGCTGTGTGAGTATGGCAATTACTTTGCTTCTCTGAGCCTCGATTTTCTCATCCAAAAATTGTGATAGTGTCAATGGTCGCACAGAGTCGTTGCAAGAGTTAAATGAGATAATGCAGGCAGACTGCCCAGTGCAATGCCTGTGCATGGTTGGTGTTCCTTATGTCTTAGTTGAATTTGAGTCACTGTTCCAGCACATTTACTTGTACTTTGTACAAGGAGACTCTCTTACTCTTGATTTGGTAGCTTTCAAGGTTCAAAGGCCCAGGGTTAGGCAAAGAATGATGAAAGTAGGTCCCAGGACTTTGGGAGTATTGGTCTGACTGTGCTCGTGTGTGTTTTCCTGAGGGGTGTCTATCCCCCTGCACTCTTGCCAGGAGGAGGAGGAGAGCTCCATTCTGCCACAGCCACCATCTGAAGCACCTTGGGTGGGAGGGGCACCAGGAGCTGGGGGAGTAGGGGGAGGGGAAGGGGCACAGTGTTGCTGGAAGTTCTGGTCCTCCCTGGAGCAAGGATGCTGGGCATGCCACAGTCTGCATGGATGGGTTGTGGAAAGTGTAGGCAAGGTGCCTGTTACCTGCTGCCTTGGACACTCAGGTGACAGGGTACTGACATGGAGTGTTGGTGCCAGTAACAGGGTGGGGCTAAGCTGGGGTCCCCCAGCATTTGGTAGGAGGCCACTCACTTAGCACCCCTGGGGTGGGGCTTAGAACAGTGGTGCTTTGGGCAGGCTTCCTGCCCGATCTGGTTTCCTTCACTACAAGGGGAGTGAGATGGTTCTTCCCTGGGTTGGTGACTTTCTCTATCCTGCAGGTCTCTGATGCCATTTCCCAGGGCTCAGCAAGACAGGGCTTAGAGCCAAGACTGAAGCCATCCCCATCCCAGGTCACCCAGGCTAGGGGTGGCTATTTTGGTTGTATCCAGGTTCCTTAGGGCAAATGAGGTTTTCTTGTTTGTCTTCTTTTAAGGCTTACCTATGTGCCCTCAAACTCGTGAAGGTGGTGGTGGCAGAAGGACTAGCATCTATTGATTATAATACTCCTTAAGAGTACGGGCTTTGGCCTCACAAAGCCTCTGCCAGTTATGTAGCTGCGTGACCTTGGGCTACCTATGCAACCTTCCTGAGGTTCAGTTTTCTAATATGTAAAATACAGATAATTATACCCACTCCATAAGACTGTCGTGATAACTAAATGAGACAATGCATGTCAAGCTTTGCAGAGCTTCTGGCACTAAGTAAGCCCTTGACACATGCAGGGTACTTTGTGTAAATATAGATATTATAGATATAAATGCTTTTTTTTACATTCATGCTGACTCTGTGAGGTAGGTATTTTAATCTCAAGTTGAGACAGAAAAAAACAGAAGTTTAGAAATGTTAACTCCCTTGTTAAGATCACATAGGCAATATACTATACAGTAGAGACAGAAATGGAACCCAGCCTCCACTCCAAGGCCTGGCATTTACTAAGGTAACAAGTCTCCCACCCTTAGAATTTGGGAAGCCTGTGGGAAACCTTTGGAGCTCTGGTCCCTGGGATATGGAGGAGTTTGGCCCTAGAGCTGACATGGGGCTGGGCAGGCTCTGGGGGGCAACTTGTCTGGGACCTATGGGACAAGCCATTAGGAGATATATGGCACCTTGACCATGGACCATTTAACTCAGGTGACTCAGACCAGCTGCACCTGAAGGCCCATCTGATTCCAGAAGTGGAGATTAGAGGTCTCTTATAGGGCCAGAGAAAGATACAGGGGAAAGGGGGTACAAGAGCATGGCTATATCTCTACTGTCCCAATGACATGGATATCTTGGCCACCACTGTCACTACATGAGCCCTGGCTGGTGTTCAGGTTGGAATAGATACAAGGCCAAAGAGCCTTGATCTTTACTTGATAAGCCAATGATTTGTGAGCATGTTGTTTCCTGACCTAAATGTGTGTGCGGGGGGTGGGGGGGTGGGAGTGTGGCAGGGGAGGTGGCCTAAAGGAACAAAAGGGAGAGGATAATGAGAGCTGACAGTCAGATTGAGAAATGCCCCAGTCCATGGATCAAAAAGATGCAGACTTGCCTCATTTGCATGTCATTTAAATAGCATTAATTTCATGTCAAAATATGTGGTCTTTCCTTGACTGCTGTGTTAAACCACCCGGGGGAGATTTCAGGTCCAGATTCTAGGCCCTGAGACCCAGGCACAGCTACTGCACAAGGGACGGATTAATGGAAAGAGAAGTCTTGGGGCAGGAGCTGGGTCTAGCTCTGTGTCAGCCACTAACTCATTGAGGGTGAATTTCTGTCTTCCCCTCTTAGCTGGAAGACCCACAAGAGCAGAGTATCCTAAGCATTGGGCAGAAAAATATTTTTTTGATAAACGAATTCTATTTGAATAAATGAAAATGACCCTGGGCAAATTACTTTTCCTTCCTGGACACTGGGGAGAAGATGAGGGGTCTAAGTTTGACCAATAGTTTTAATTTGGGGGGCTATGGATAACTGTGAACATGCCTCACAGAAAAATGACAATACCACAACATGTCATACACAATTTCAGGAGGTTTCTGGACCCTCTGGAATTAATCCTTTTACCCCTTGGCCCATGTTAGGAACCCTTGGACCATAAAAGATTGAAAATCCTTCAACTTTTACACCTTGGATATCCTGGCCCATGTGGGTCTTTAGGGTATGAGAATCCAAGAGAGAGGACACATTCACATATTTTTATTAGGCTCTTACTATGCATCAGGCGCTCATTTAATCTTCACAGGATAAGGCAGGCAACATGATTCTCTTTATAGAAGTGAGGAAACTGAGGCTCAAAGAGAGTATGCCCCAGGGTCACAGAGCTGGTGAGTAACAGAGCAGGAATTTGACCCAGGCCTTTGGCTCTAGGGCCATTCTCTTTCTCCAGGGTTAATATTGTTTCTCAGTTGTACCAATTCAGTTTTGCTCCTCCTGCCCACTACATGAGCCCCTGGACTTGGAGGGAACTCCCCCTTGCATGCCACCCCATCAAGCACCACTCTTGATTGGGAATTACTGGCCCAGGGTTCCAGACTTTGTGGTGAAGGGTGTACAGGGCAGATGCCCCAGGCAGGCAGGGAAAGGTTCAGTGTGCATAAATGGCTTAGGTGGTCTACACTTGAACTAGCTGAGCTCCCACAAAGTGGAGAGAAAAATGAGGATCTTGCCAGGCACAGTGGTGGACGCCTGTAGTCTCAGCTACTCAGGAGGCTGAGGCTGCAGGATCACTTGAGTCCAGGAGTTCAAACCCAGTCTGGACAACATAGCAAGACCCCATCTTTAAAGAAAAAGAATGAAGACTTTGACGTTGTAGCTTCCACACATCCCTACTTCCTTTCCCTCCCTTTTCCCCTTGCTTTTACCTAACAAGATCTAACCCTATTTTCCTAACAAGATCTAAACAGTCAGGGACAGACAAAACTCTCCCCAGTTCTCACACCTCAGCTCCTTGAAGGCAGGAATTTCATGCCCAGAGGGGAAACCAGCAGGAAGGACCAGGCCTGAGAGCCAGTCTCAGTTTCCCATTTCTTTGGAGCAAGAAGCCCTGGCCCTATTTGTCAGCTTGGGGCCACTCTGTAGAGTCATAGAGCTCTTTCAGGTAGTTCACTGTTCCCACTCCATGCCGGGGGAAATGCCCAGCTGCTGCTACAGGTGAAGGACCTGCAGCAGCAGTTGTCCCAGACGTTTCTTGTCTTTTTACCACCCTATCCCTTGTCACCTCTGTGCCCGATGCCCAGAAACATACCCTTCTGAAGGTGAGATCATGGTGGAGAGACCAGCTGCTTTGGATGGTCAGTTTCCTAGGGGCAGAGCATGGCAGATGGTGAAGACCTTTAATAAGAGGCTTGGGTTGGGGCAGGGGTGAGAGTGGGTAGGGGTGGGATGTCGGGGGTGGTAGAGGTGGAATGTGCCTGTGGTGGTTAAGGGTAAGGACTTCCCCGTGGTCACACTCCACACCACAGCCTCTCTGGAGCCTCCTGAATGCTGGGGAGTCCAGCTGTGAACTAGATTAGACCTCAGAGGAAATCAGACAGATGTGCCTCAGCAGTGTGTGCATGTGTGTCAGGATCTCCTCTAAGGAAGTGCTGCTGATAGCTGGAGGAACAGGCCCCTCCTACTCAGGAGGCAAAGGTGGGCATTCTCGCTTGGGAGTTGAGAGCATGGCTGATCCGGTACCCTGGGTACCAGCAGTTATGAGGACAAGGCCTGCACAGGGGGTGCAGCTGCCTCTCAGCTAAATGACTCCCAGACTGCCTCTGGTCTTCAGACTGGGTCCCCTCTCCCCACACATCCCCTAGCTCCATGGAACACACAGGAAGTGCTGATGCAGTGGGGGAGGAGATCTCAAACACATGCACCCCTCTCCAACCCACATGCCTGGTTTAGCCTTTCTTCTTAACCAGGGCTCTCAGTCAAGGACAGGTGGGCACACAGCCAATATGGTCCCTGATGCATCTAGGAGATCCCTCTCTTGTCCTGTCCTGGTCTCCCCGGCTGGGAAACTGGAGTGAGGGTGAGGCAGGCACACTTGCATGCTGTAGAGATGATAACCAAGCAGTCAAGAAAGAAGGTGGAAGCCATCAGTGTCTGTCAAAAATTTTATTTTTTTAATTTCACACAGAATGATGTTAAAATAAATCCTCAGTAATATATATTTATATACTTATTTACTTGTGTCAATATTTACAAAAGACTGTGGAGCTCTATGAAGTCTATGTACACCCACGATCAGGTGGACAGGCAATGTTCATTGAGGCACATATGTACACATGTATGTATAACCTATGTACAAATATCAGACCCTACTGACACAGGAACTCTCAGCTGCAGAAGTCCTGGGCAGGGCAGTGTTGGTGGGGCTGAAAGCTTCCAGAATATGTCAGCAAGAATGATAATATCAATACATCCTGTGCAATGTAGTTAAGCTGGTGTCTAAATTTTCATGAAGCAAACAAATAGTTAAATGACTCCCAACTCCCATGAGTTTTCCCCACAAGTCTTGCTCCGCCTTCAGCTCCCATTGGTCCCCCGCCTCTCATCACCATGGAGACCCCAGTTCCCTTTCAGCATCATCGTTAGGAAGCTTCACCATCAGCGTTGGAGTTCCTTCTGCTATTGATCCCAAGGAGGCTTATTTATCTGCCTCTTTGAGTTTTCAGCAATTATTAGAGAGAGGACACGGGAGGGCAGCTGCAGAATCATGCACAAGCATCAAGGAAGCCAGTGCAAACCCTGACTAGAGGCTGTGCTGTGTGAGCCTAAGTGAGCAGCAGCCATTTCCACTATATATATACACACATATATATGTGTGTGTGTGTATATATATATACATTATATAAAATCTCCAGAGACAGCCTATATAAGCACATAAGCACACAGGTCTGGCAAAGGAAATAGCATCTTCCACTCATGAGCTTTACAGCTATGTCCCTGATGAAAACTAAAGAATCTTCAAATTGCTGGCACCATTAATCTTGGCTGTTCCAAGATTACCCTTAGTGGAGAGAGGGGTGTAGGGATGCAGAAAACCAGGAAGAGGCCAATTTGGCTGGGGTATTGTTTGCTCAGCAGGCTAGAGCTCGATCATGGGACTTTCCAGCTTCCTGGGGCCCTTCAAGTGAAGGAACTATCCAAGCACGACAACAAAAGGAAACTGGGTCGCTGGATCCCACGTGAAGGCAGAACTGGGGCAAGCACAGAGCATGTTCAAACCCTCAGGAGCTAAGACAGCCTCGCCAAAGCCAGCCAGGCCTCTTGTCTTGCTTTTCTGTCCCATTTGTTAGCCTAGAGCTGGTTTGCTCCTTTCCAGCCCCACCTGGCCGGCCAAAGTCTTTGCCCTGCACTTGTTAAGTTAAAAAGGCAGTAATCCTAGCAGCTGACATGTTTGGTAGCAAAGTGAGCCTCTGAATATTCTCTTCCTCCCAGCTCCTCCTCTTGCTTTTTCTAGCAGCCCAGAGGTTTATGCACTCATACAAACAAGGCAGTCAATGTCTAGGGAATCGTTTTCAAGGAGAAGCAAGGCTTAGAGGCCTCTCATGAGGACTGAGAAGAGGCCCGGACTGAGCCCTCTGGATAGCTTCCAAAGGTCCTGCCATCACTGCCCTCAGTGATCTAGACATTGCAGCAGCTGTCCACGTTATTACATAATTGCACCTGCCCTGTGCATCCATCAGTGGAATGATGTAGGGAGTTCTCAGCTGCAAACTCATCTGGAACAGATCTGACTATTTTAGGCGTGCAGAGGAGCACAAAAAGTTATCCCAGTTTCCATGTGGAAGTTCATGCAGCATAGGAAGTAGTCATGCAGACGGGCTGCCTTAACTGCCCCAGTTTACCATCTGGTCATGCCAAGTCTGGGTTATGGGCTTCTGCTACCTGATCATGACCAGCTTGGCCAGATTGGAGGGCTTCCGGGAGTGTGGGGAGATGGCAGACACCCCTGCACAACCTCAATTGCTCCAGATACCAGTGAAGAATCCCTCCCACCCCCATCTGGAGAGAATGCACACACACAAATGCAGGAGGTGAGGATGAAAGAAACTATCTCCCATGGGTCTAACACACTGGCAGGCAAGAGGGAGAATGACAGCATGTTTCAGCTTGCACCCAGCTGTTTCTCAAGTGATGTATACAGTTTACCTCCAAAAGCAACTGAATTACAGCTGCTCCTACCTTCAACCCAGGTTTGGTAAGAATCAACAACAGAATGGGGTTGTTAGTTCCACCGATTGCCACAAACCTCACCTTCCATCTGGCAGAGATGTTATTTAGTTCTTCATTAGAAATTTTACATTCAGATCTCATGAAACTCAAACCTAGGGCACCACCAGTGACAAAGAGAACGCAAAATAGATCAGTCCTCTGCCACATCTTTAAGCTTTCCACTCCCCCCAAGCTACAGAGTTTGGAAAAACGTTTATGGTCCTTTGTGAGGAGGTTACAGCCAACCAGGGCAGTCAGAAGAAAGGCAAAAGCACCTGGCAGCTGGATCAGACTTCCCTTTCATCCCTGAGTCAGGCAGCCCCCTGAGGGAGGGAAAGGAAAGAAGTGATCCTGGAGCCTATCCTTTTGTCATGAAAGAACTGCCTTCTGGAGAGGTCCCTAAGCAGAAGGAAAAAAGAGAGGAACTGGAGAGGTGGAAAGAATGCAAAGGAAGGTCATTTAAAAAATTCAAATAAATGCAGTTTATTCCTTGGATTGCCAAATTTATTCCACGTGAGTGAAATTAAGGGGATTGGTCAATGTATAATTGTATAATTTTTGAAATAATGGTATACATATATACATATACTATACATATATATACAAACAGATATATGTATATATGGAAAACCTCTAATAATTCAAGATCAATTAACCAAAACCTTGATTGACAAGAATTATGTTTTCTTACTATACTTTCAGTAGAAAGAGGCAAATGACCACAAGGGCGCTATCTGATAAGCCAGGATGTGCCCTAATGGCCCACTTCCAGGTCTATCTTGCGGCCAACAGCCATCTGCCTGTCTCTTTGGTCTTCTCCATCTCCATTTCTGTACAATGAGCACTGAGGTTTAGAATGTTGACCCTGAGCAATGCAAGGTCCTCTGTCATCTTCAAACAGTCTACTTACTAAGGCAGGAAAGTTTATACTAACCTACTTAGGAAATATTTTCTTCAATTACAAAGGTTGAACTAGATGTGTTTTCCCATTCCTACTCAAATAACCAGAATCACAAAGCAACCAGGGCATTCCCTTCCCTGAGGTTTCCCTGTCAGTTAACTGAGGTGTTGCTATACATATGTGTACAGAGCAAGGTAGAGCAAAAAGGAATGGAATGGGACCCTGGGGTTGCCAACCTTCCCTGATTATCTGGTCCAAATATTTAACCCCACAGATGTCTCAGGAAAGGGACTCCTCTGCAGCCCCTGGTTACGTGTGCAAACATTTGTGCAGCTGCACTGATGTCATGCCCTAACCACCCACTCTTCTATCCCTGTAGGGCCTCTACCCAAACCCACGAGAACTTGCTTCCCTCTACCGCTCTCGTGGAGTCCCTTGGGTTGAGCAAGTCAGCTTATTTTGAAGGAGAGTCAGAGGGCACCCCCCAAATCTGCCCAGGCTGCTGATCCCAGGTGCAAACCTCCGGGCCACATTCCCTCAGCATCCAGCTCCCTGGGGAAGAGAGGAGGGCAGCAAAAGGATCAAGTAATGGCTTTTAGTGCATGGACATGATCATCTATAATGGCTCAGGATGTTTATTCTTCTCTATTGGCAAGTGCTTTTCTGCAGGCTGCCATTATTCCCTGCCACACTCATGGAAAGTTGACAAGATGGGCTTTGAGCTGAGTGTGAGTTTGAGTTGAGCTGGCGTGAGGTCACTCAAACTCAAGGTTTCAGTGCCTGGAGGTTGTGAGGATGCCGTGTGAGAGCAGGCAGAAAGGGGGAGGAAGAGACACACGTAGAGACAGAGAGGTGCACACAGGAAACAGCCACAAAGCCTCCGCACAGGCCTTCCTTGTGTGTACACTGCACCTCTGCATATGTGTCCATTCCAGAAGGAGGTCAGACCTCAGAGGACAGGAGTCATGTGAACACACGGGAAGAAGAGGGAACTACAGACACTGTGAACGAACGCCCAGAAGTCAAAGGCATTATCTGATAATCCAGGTACTATCACTTTTCAGTCCTGAGAACAAGGTTTTGAAAGAGCTATTGCTAAAGAAAACAGTCACTATTTATTTTATTGCACTTTTCCTCTTTAAAAATATTCAAACACAAACTATGAGAGATGAAGCTGAGATTCGGTAGGAAGGGAAGCAGAAGGGGTAAAGTGAACAAGCTTCGTTTGAGAAAGAGACCCAGCCCAGCTTGTAGGGGATTCCCCACCTCCACCTGTCCTCACTTACTGCTTTGAGTGGGGAACAGGGCTGGTCTCAACAAGGCCCGATAGATGATGGTCACAATTGCTACTGAGAGAGCTACCAGCATCCACCTCTCTGCTGGTTGGCTCAGGTGGCTAATGATGTTAATGAGGCTAAGGTCATAAGTTCAAACCTGGCAGTGGACACCTTGCCAAGGCTGGGGGAACCTCCATTGTGTAACCAAGGAGCACCCTGGACATTACAGCCCTCTCGGACCAGACGGCCATCACCCAGGTGCAGGTTGTTATGACAATGGGCCCCAGGAGAGCCCTGGGGAGCAGAGCTCAGCACCATCGTCCCCTCTCCTGGGTAAACAAGTCAAAGCACTGTGCTCCCTTGCCTGCCATGCGGGGAGGGTAATGGTGCCACCTGCATATGCAATTTGCACACTGTTCTACAGTGTCCTTTGGGGGAAGTCAGCCTCTATCTCTCTTCTCCATTGCTGTGGGCAGTGCTGAGCCCCCAGCCTGAGGGTCTTCAGGGCATGCTGCCCTCTCTCAACATGGGATATCTAAACTGATACTTTATGGCTGACCACGAGGAAGTCAGTTGGCCAAAGGCCTCACTGCGACGTAGCGAGAGACCCAGGGAGAGCAGATAGGACAAGCTAGTCCTGAAGCTGTCCCCACACAAGGTGGCCACATGAACACCTGGGGCTCAGGCCATCACAGCTTCCATGGGCACCCTTTCCACATGGCCAATGGAGCCTGGAGGCACACTCCCTTGGGACCCCTTTAAAAGGCTAACCTCCTGGTGACATGCCAACGCCATCCTCAGAAGCCCAGCTGAGAGGGACAGGGGCAAGCAGAGAGGAAGGAAGGGAGCATGTTGAATATCACTGAAGTTCCAGGAAGCACAGAGCCTTAATTACATTCTTAATTAAATTTTGGCTTCTGAAAAGTTTACTCTAAAATTTGACCAGCTCAGTTACTCTTTCTTCCTAACAACCTCTCCACCTTTCCTGTGCTTCTTCTCCTTCGGCCCCCTAAAAACTCCAACTTTCCTGAAGTTTGAGCCCGTGGGGGCATCTGATAAAGCCAAAGGGAAAATTGGTATCTTGACTGGGAAACAAGAGTCCCCGTGTGTTGCAATGAATGCACAGGTGTGGAATCCACATGCCCGTTCCCTGCTGTTTTTGCTTCCTCTGTGGAGACTGGGAGCTGTGACCCTCATTAGGAGGGAAGAGTGAGACACACCTGGGACGGCCACCGGAGCAGAGACCGTGAGGCCGGATCCAAGGCCTGACTGCAACTCCTAACTTCCATTTTGGGTGAAGTCTTTGCCAAAGCGCACTAGTCCTAGTGGGAAGAACCACTTCCAAGAGGAATCTGAAACAGTGGGTAATCTTAGAAAGTAGTTAGGTCTGGCCTTAGAATATAGCATAAAAATCAGACCCTCCAAAAATTGTTGTTTGCTTGTTTAGCCTTAGGTTTATGTTCTTAATCACATTTTACTCAGGATGAATTGGGTTGCCGTTTCCTCAAGGCACAGCAATTGGATAGGAGGCAGGGCATGGGGGGGGGCCCAGTAAGGGGGGGAGCATGCCTGGAATTGAACACTCACAGAGGGGAATCAGGAGTTGACCCCACTGGGCTTATGCCTGAGAGCAAGTGAAATGTCACAATCAAGTAAAGGTGGCTCATTTTAAGAGACAAGTGTATACAAGGTCTCGACTTCCTGACCCAGCCCCCAGCAAAGCTGCTGAGGATGGAGGAGCAAGATCTGTGGACTCAGAGAATGTTGGGGGCATCTTCACCCTGGTTCTGGGCCCAGGATCCTGCCGTTTCTTGGGCCATCGCTGCTTTAAAGAGACTAGGGCTTAATCTGGAGATCCTAGTGCTGGGAGTGGGGGAGCCTCTGCGATTGGGCTGTCTGTGTGCATTTTCTTTGAAGCAAGGGGCATGGAAAGGGGCTGTATATCAGGCTGCGAGCTGTCCCAGGTCCTTCCACAACCTACACCTGGGTTTCTGGTGGCAAGAAGATGAATAGATAGAAACCCCATGAGACTCTTGGCTGTAATCAGAGATCTGCTTGACGTGGTGGCCCGTCTTTCTGCTTGAAACCTCAGGAATTTACTTCTCAGGACTGAAATCCGGAGGTGAAAGAAGAGACTAGAGAAAGAGATTCCTCGAAGGATACTGAGGGATACAGACACAGGCTAGGGAAAGGTGATTAAATCTGGTCTTTTGTTTGTGCCCAGTAATTTATCACACCGGGAGCAGAGAGATGGATCTGAGTATACATCTGCCTTTCATAGTATATGTGTGAGTGTGTGTGTGTGTTCTTGGGCATGTGTGCTGTATCTTGTATGCCTAGTATAAGTGAATGCATTGTGCATTATACACTGAATATGTATTTTGTGTGCAGAAACAAAGGTATTCTTTGTGTATTTTGTATGCATATCCATTGTGTCCATGTAGTTTTTGTGTATTTTGCATCTGAGTTGCAGGTTGTGTATTTGTACATGGTGTATGTTGGTCTTTTGTGTATGTTCTGTGTTGGTAAGTCCATTCTATGTCTGTGCTACGTGTGCATATTTTGTTTATAGTTATAACCATATTTCTGTGTCTGCCCTTTAATTTCATCTGTGTGCATTTTGCGTGTGTGTTGTATGTTTTGTATTTGTGCGTGGCAACAGTGTATCTATCTATTTTGTGGCGGATGTGCATGCAGGTGTGTGAACATTTTATAGTCCCAGGCCAAGGACACTGTGATTAGATTTTTCTACCTCTTGACCTAGGCCTCAGATATGGGTTGCTTTACCTTCTATTTTCCAAAGTCTCTGTCCCTCCCACCCCATGCCTTGGAAATTCAGCACCACCTCCCACGAAGAAGAGGAAGAGAAGCACGGAGGCTTTGTGCTGGGCACGGGATACCCTGCAGACACCTGGGGATGTGGGTGACCAGGAACTAATGAGCACCCTGGGCCTAGCACCCTGAGCTGGTGCCCCACCCCCCAAGACAACTGTAGGTGCTAACTGGGCAGCACTGAGGCCTGGGCTGGAGCCACCACTGGACAGCCTGACCACAGCAGTTCACTGTGTTTGGGAAATTTAAGCCACTATGTCAAAGGGCAAAGACTCCCAGTCTGATGAGGTAAAAGCCCCTCTCCCCCACTGGAACCCATTCCAGGGACAACCTATTCTTTACCTTTAGGCTATGCAGTACTTATTTGCTCTCTACCTGTTCTAGGGGTTGGGGGACGATTCTTTACCCATCCTTTGATTCTTTTTAATAGCAGCTCTGGTTTCCAGTTTATTGGGGAGAGAGTTTGAGTGTGGTGATCAAAATGATGCTTTTGGATCATCTAGGGACTCCATCCCTGGGTCCTGGACTTCAGAAATTTCCACATAGAGGAAGCTCACTTTAAGTCCAGATCAGTGGAATTTAGTCCCAAGGAGTCCTACTGCTTGGTGTCCTTAGTTCAAAGCAGGGCATCCATTCCGGCTCCTTGGGGAAGGTTCATGAAAGTGATAGATGCAGGACCAAGTGATACTAAAGACCAAATGGGGTGGGAAAAGATGAGAATGGAGATGATTGACAAGATGGACTGTAGAGAGGAGGCCTGGGGTGGTCCGGCCCAGGACAGCTGGAACTGTGAGGGCCATGGGGCCCTTGTGCACTCAGTAAGACAAGCTTCAGCCATGGAAAACTGAAGCTGCAGCACATGGAGGGCAGAAAAGACAATTCTAATGTCTAGGAATACATGGAGACTGGAGTGTCTGAGGCAATGGCAGCAAACCCAGGCCCAGTGGGGTTACCAGTGAGGCCCATTAGGCCTCTCAGACAGCCAACCCACCAAGCAGTGGATTTGCTCCTGAACCTGAACTCCAGAGAATGAATATATATATATGTGTGTGTGTGTGTATGTGTATATATGTACATATGCACACATATATATGTCTGTATATATATACACGCACACACTCTAGTGCACATAGTCAAACACATGCATAAATTGCCCTGTGTCAAAAATATTGCATAAGCTTATACGATGTTCAAATGCAATTTTTTCTATAGCTAGCTAGGTAGAGGAATGCGTGAAAGAGAGATACACGATATATATTTATATACACGGGATCCACAGACCTGATGCCCTGGTCAGCTGTGTAGTCATGCCCATGGCTAGGTTAACTCCTAAGGTGCAGTGTTCAGACGCTGCTTTCCCTGCTCACTCTCCTGGCTTTGCAGAAGTCTGCACTTCCATTTGGAAGAACAGGAATGGGTGGGCTGGGGGGCCAGAAGTTTTGGTTCCATTCCGAATAGTCTATTTTTTTCTCCTGATGGAGGGCTTTTGCCTTCCAATGGGGGGAAAAAAACGTAGTTAAATGCCATTCCAAGGCTATTAATATGCTAAATATTAATACTGTGTAGGCTACTAGGAAAATAGGTTATCTCCTGTGTTTTAAATATTGAGATTCATGCAACACACACCCATGCAGCTCTATCGCATCACTGGTAAATTTCACTGCAATGTCAGTGTAGCTGGCCACATCACTAGGAAAGCAGATGTCTGCACACTTCAGTGTAGAGGAAGAAATTAGACAAGTTTTTGTGACCCTGAAGCCTGCAAAAGTGGTGAAATCTGAAGCTGAGAGGTCCCTTGGTTTGTTAGCTTCTCCCCATAGGCCTAAGAAAACAAATGTGAAACTTGACAACTCATATTCAGTCATACTAACTGTCCCTCCCCCCGGGCTTCCCTCACATCGACACTGCAGAGAAAAAGCAGAATGCAGCATTTTCCGTTATGAAACACAAGCCTCTGGAGCATCTACTTGGCAAGTGCAATTCACAAACCCCAGCCTGTGACACAGAAAGTAATTCCAACACACAGGACTGTGTGTTCTTTTCAATGCAAAAATGGGAATGACCTTTAGAATTATCACCACAGCTCTGAAGCTAAGCCATGATGGTGTTCCTCTGTGAAGGGGCAGGTGGACTCAAATGGGGTGGTGGGATGGGGGAGGGGAGTGCAACTCCGGGATATTGTGTGTATTTAATTAGGAACGAAAGGTGGCACTGACATGGTGGAGTGTGTATTGGATATGAGGTGGCCTCAATGTGTCTTTCTGAAATCCTGGCTTGACAGGTGACTCCCATCTTTGGAAACCCATAAGCCAGTGATGAGGATTTGCATGAAAGCCATGATAGATATCCTGTGTTCTAAATCAAAAATCAAAAGGTCAAAAGTCACTTGCACGACTATTGCTTTCCATGCAGAACCAGATACACACTGTAGAACACACTGACTACAATGCAGGCTATTATGCAACATCTGCATTAGTTCCACCGAGCTGTGAGTATGTTAATAGGTTTCAATCAGACATCAGTTAACATTTTGGTAATATTCACATAGTTTGTGTTAGCCAAGGTACAGTTAGCTGTTTTCAAGTTTTCCTCTCTAAAGTCCTCATTACTGTTGTTTACCCCCTCCTGGATCTCCATGTAATCAGACTTACTAATGGTAGAGGCACTTCTACTTTTCTTTAGGTCAGGGGAGGATGGGATCTTTGGACAGCTTGTCACTTGCAAGTACTGGGCCTGCTCCTCTCCCTCTGTCTCCCGGTGGTAGAAGTAGTTGAAATTGGATACAATGACAGGGACCGGTAAGGCAATGGTTAACACACCTGCAATTGCACACAGGGAACCCACTATCTTTCCCCCAATGGTAGTCGGAACCATGTCTCCATAGCCTACAGTTGTCATGGAGACGACTGCCCACCAGAAGGCATCCGGGATGCTGGGGAACTGGGACTCTCGCTCGTCAGCCTCTGCAAAATAGACAGCACTAGAGAAAAGGATGACCCCGATGAAGAGGAAGAATATCAGGAGGCCCAATTCTCTCATGCTGGCTTTGAGGGTCTGACCTAGAATCTGGAGACCTTTGGAGTGTCTGGATAACTTGAAAATCCTAAAGACTCTTACCAACCGGATGACACGGAGGATGGCCAGTGACATGGCCTGCTGGCCCTGCTGAGCATCTTCTGGCTTCTCAGCCAGTTCTGTCCCCAGGGTGATGAAGTAGGGGATGATGGCCACAATGTCAATGATGTTCATGATGTTGGTGAAGAAGCCAGCTTTGCTGGGACAGGCAAAGAACCTCACCAAGAATTCAAAGGAGAACCAGATGATGCAGAGCGTCTCTACAATGAAAAAGGGGTCGGTGAAGGAAGTGGACTGCTGGTACCCGATGGTGCTGTTGGAATAGGTGTGGAAGGTCACCCCACCACCATGCATGTCTTCATTCTCATCCCGGAAGATGGGCAACGTTTCCAGACAGAAGCTGACGATTGAGATCAGAATCACCATGACAGATACGATAGCTATAATCCTGGCAGGCCCTGAGCTCTCTGGGTATTCAAAGAGAAGCCACACCTGTCTCTGAAACTCATTTTCGGGCAGAGGACGTTCTTCCTCCTTGATGTAGCCTTCATCTTCCCGAAACATCTCCATTGCTTCTTCTCCCAGCTCATAAAACCGAATTTCTTCAGAGAATATATCTAAGGGCACATTCACAGGTCTCCTCAACCGGCCCCCAGACTGATAGTAGTACAAAATGGCATCAAAGCTAGGGCGGTTTCGATCAAAAAAGTACTCATTTCGGAGGGGGTCAAAGTACCTCATTCGCTTCTTTGGGTCCCCTAAGAGGGTCTCTGGAAACTGGGCTAAGGTCTTTAGCTGGGTCTCAAACCGCAACCCTGAGATATTGATCACCACCCTCTCGCAGCACTCGTGGTCTGCCTCTGGGTCATAGGTGTCCTGTGGGTGCCCAGGGAGGGCAGCAGCCTCATCTGCTGGGTCTCCGGTGGCCACTGTCATAATTGGGACTGAGAGAAGCGCCTCACGCTACACCTTCCGGCTGCCTGGCGGCAGGAGCTCAGGGTGCTGCTAACGGCCCCAGGAAGCACAGAAGCATTGGCCTGGGCTCCTGCGGGAGAGCCCTGAGAGCTCTCTGAGAGCTGGACAGACAGCCTCGCTTGGCTGAAAGACAGAGGCAGTTAAGGACGTGAGACCATTTGGCATTGGCAGCCCAACCTGGGTTGTCACTTTTTGTCCCCCATCTCTCAGCTGAGTTCAGAAACAGGACTACCACCACCACCACCACCACAAAAAAGCAAAATTCACTTTCACTTTGTTAACGTGTCTGGGGATCAGAGGGCAGCAGGTAGCAATCTCTCTAGGAAGCTCTGGAACGCCCTGCACTGAGGAAGGTGGCTGGCACAGGGCCCTCTGTACCACGCAGGGCTCATGGAGCATAACCCCATACCAGCAGGTTAGAAGGTCACCCCGTCCCATGCATTGCACTACTGTCTCACAGATATGTGCACCTTGGGAGGTATTCATGGTGAGGGATTTTGGGCCTGGGTCTTCCTCATTGCCCTCTACCCCAGTGACTCTACATGGGCTGTTATTAAATGACAGATTGATTTACCTGGCCAGACAGGAACCTGAAGCTCTCTTCCTTGCAGAGCTGATCGGATGCTGCAGGAATCCTAGATACAAAAACAGGCAGCTCAACTCCCCATCACGTCTTCTTACTTGAGCTAGAAATAATGGTGAGTCATTCTGGGCAGGAGGGCAGACTCCAGGTCCTGGAGGTGAGCTCTAGGGCTGGGCTGGGCTGGAGGGGCAGTGGGCCGCCTGGCCAGGGGCATGTGGGACTTGAGGACAGCTGAGCGTGGGTCTGGAGCCTTTGGAAGGAAGAAGGCAAGATGCAAAGCTCAGCAAAAGCCGGAGTCCTCCTGGCTGTCCTCAGGAGGTGTGACGTTGCCTGGAAAAAACAGCAGCAAGGTGGAACCAGGGCTTTTGGGCAGCTGGTACCAAGATTTAGGAGGGCGCTGGCAGCCTCCCTCCCTGGAAGTGACAGGCCCCTTTGCCCACCTCCCATTCTGATGTTATGCCTGAGAACTACTCCTCAGCCTCCTGGCCTTTTCTGGGCAGGCTTCCCCTCAGCCTGAAGCACTTTCTCCCAGGGAACGAGCCTCAGGCTCGGCTGGGCCTGTCTCCTTCAGGGGCCTCCCTGGGTCGATCCAGATCCCTAGTCCTCAGCTGCCACCAGGAGGGACTCTGGGCAAAGCAGCCCCCCTCTCCCAAGGAGCGAGCTTAGCTCACTGCAGCCTGGCTACAAGCTCTGACCTCAGCGGAGTCTTGGAAAAAGAAGCGCCCTCCCCTTCAGATCTAGGGAGACCCCACACACAACAAAGTCGCCTCTGTTGGAAAGCCGGACGAACTTACTCTCCCTCCGGGATCCCTGGGCCGCAGGCCTCCCTCTGAGCCGGATGGCATTTGAGCAGGGCAGGCACTCCACCACTGATTTCTCCCCAAGAGAAAATCCCTCACATCTCCTCGGCAGGGAGCGCAGAACAAACGCTCAGCCTGCCTGGCTGCGAGGCAGCTGGGCAGCAGCGAGAGGGGGAGCCTGAAGGAAGCCGGCTTCCGGGCTGGCCCCCTGCCGACCCAATCCTGCGGGCCCCAGGGCGCGGAGGGGTCTGAGCCCTCTCCCCAGCGCCCCGGGCTCGGTCCCGGATTCCGTCCGGCGCGCTCCCCGCTCGGGTTCGGCGCGGCGGACCAGACCCTCCAGCTGGCCGCGGCCGCTAGCGCCACCTTAACCCCCTCCTGCCTGGTGCGGTCATCACCCGCTGCCAGCCCGAGCTCAGCCCAGCTCTTTTGCCTCTGGGGTCCAGCCAAGGGACCACCGAGGCTCCATCTCCACCAGAAAACACCGGAGCCTGAACTCTGGGCGTGGGGAGTAGGCTGAGCCAGGCTGCTGCCCCAGATCTCAGCTTCCTCCTAAGCGCGGGGGCTCCGCGACAGCCCACGGCCCCAGGGAAGGGGAAAAGCCCTTCTCTGCAGCAACACTGTTTTTCATTCCGTGCAGGAGAGGACAATGCAGCCCGGCCGTCCCAAGTGATTCGAGTCCTACCAACCAGCGCTATTTACCAGACATGGTTATGCTGTCAGCTGCACTTCCCACCACCCACCAGCTCCTCTCTGCGCCCTCCGCCTCGCGCCACGCACACCCCAGAGGGTCCCGAGCCCATTCCGTGCACTCTTTTTCGGTAGGGTGCAAGCCTCCCTCGCCCGTCCGGGTCCGGGACCCGCGGGGCAGACCGCAGCGTTTGGCACAGGCTAGCCGGCCCCGCACTCAGCCCGAGCCCGCCGCGCTGCAGGCTGCGCCGCCGGGTGCCCCGCAGCTCCTCAGGGCGCTGCAGCCGGGCTGGGGAGGCAGCACGCGCGGCCCGACGCCCCGACACCGATTTACCCTTCCGGATGGGCACCCGGAGCCTCCATGGTCCTGGGGTACGGCCAGCGCCGGTAGGACCCGGCAGCGGGCAGCGGCGGCGGCGGCGGGGTGCGGGCGGCCAGCCGGGAGCCGGCTCTGCAGTCCCGCGGGCGGCGCGTACGGAGCGCCCGGCCGCCGCCCGCAGCCGCACCGCGCCGCACCGCGCCACGCAGCGCCGCACCTGGCCCGACAGCGAACTCGAATTAAAGGAGCCGGCGGGGGCCAGAGCCGGCGCGGTGCACCGCCCGCCGCCGCCGAGCTTGTCACCTAGTTGGTCCTTGGGCCTCAGCCCCCACCCCACGAGGAAAACATTGTTTGGCAGAGCCCAGCTTACTAACCCGAACCTGGTGGAGAGCTCAGCTGGGTGCTGCCGGACCGGAGAGATGGAGGGGGTCGGGGTGTGGGGAGAGTTGAGCGCTGTTGAGAGGCTCCTGCCAACATAATGAAGTAGGCAAGGAGGAGATAATCAATAGCACCTATCCCAGGCCGAGGCAGGATCCAGCCCTGTGGGAGATGGGTTGCTATTATTATGGTGCTGCCAGACAGGGCCTGCAGACCCCCTTCTTGCCCCCTCTCCCGCCTCCTCCTCCAGCTCTGCTTCCCACTTCCCATTACCCAGCAAATTTGGCTTCGCGGGAAATGCAGCAAGTGCAGTCCGAAATGTGGCAGAAACTCTGCTGTGTTCGCCCCCGCCATGAAGAGCCCTAGGAACAGGCAGAACTGTAGGGCTGGTCCTCTCTTCCTCATCCTCTTGATTTCCTGACTACCTCCTCCCAGGGCCCGAGGCAGGGAAGGCTGGGGGACGCACTGCCCTTGGGAAGGGCCAGCTACTTCTGAAGTGGACCCTCTCCCAGAACTTAGGAAGCCAGCTGGCCCACGGGGCTCTGAACTTGGGAGTGCAGCTCACAGCACTGGAGAGTGGGCAAAGATGCCCTTTGATGACGGGAGAATGTGTGTGGGAAGCAGAGCTTGTCTCCTGCTTAGACTGGGATTGCCGAGGGTTCAGGATGCTTTTGAAAGCCACCTAACAAGCTAGTTCTTTTAGACAGATGTTCCAAATAGTGGTTCCTGGAGACTGCAGTAGACAAGAAGCTCTGGATTCAGAGGGTCTCTAAGGTGGGAAAGGCTCCTGCTGGACACTCCCTGCTCAGGCAAGCCTCCCGTCTGTGCCTGCACCTCATGGAGGAATCTGCGCTCTGTATGATTCTGGCATTTTGTTTTGGAGATCTGTGAGGTGTGGTTGAAGCCTGGAGGTCCACCCAGAACTGCAGGGGGCGGTCTGGGAGGGCAGAGACCTCAGGGAGCTCTGAGGATGACCATGACTATAAGGCAGGGGTGGTTTGGTTTAGGGCCCCTTGAACCTGGGCTGTCAATGCCCAGTTGCAGCATGGCTTGGGTGTTTTGGAGGCAGCCAGACCAAGACTTAAATCTCTGCTAGTTACCAGGTAAGTTGATTCACTTCCCTGGGCATCAGTGTCCTCATCTGAAAAATCAGGGTACCTCTCAGGGTGTGGCGAGGGCTAAATTGTTGACTGTAAAGAGTTTAGCACCTAGCAGACACTCAGAGAATGATTGCTCTGTTCTCTGGGAAACTCTCCTCATGGCTCCCAGCCTCCAACTGAGCTTTCGGCTGTTTATGTGCCCAATTGCCAGGTCTGTCCCCTCTGCTTCCCCAATTGGCCCACTCTTACTTTCCCTGAGGTCTCAGCTGATCCCACCACTGTCACCAAATTGTCGACCAGTACCCTGCTCTACACTCCTTCCAGAAGCTTCCCCTGACCAGCACCAAAGGGCTGTTTCTCCTACTTGGCACACTGGGTTCTCATGTCAACTGAAGTCCAACAGGCTACTCCGTTTGATCGTGTCTGTGTATTTTCTTTGCCTTCCTTTGTTAAAGCAGAAGATATGGACAGAGAAAAGCCCTGAGGGAGAATTAATAACAGTTGTAATTGGCGAAATGGGCTTACCATGTGTCAGACACTGTGCTAAGCACCTCTAACCCAGTGCGACATTTAATCCTTGCAGCCCTAGAAGGTAGTGTCTACATTAGGAGACATTTCATAGAAAAGGAAACTGAGGCAGCGAGAAGTGAAGTAACTTGCCCAAGGTCAATAAGTGGTGGCTCCAGGCCTTGAATCAGCTGTTGTGACTCCAGGACGTGTGCCCTTTGCCTCCACACTGCCCTGTGCAGGTAGAATGAGCAGCCCTTGCATTTCATCTCTCTCTTTGGGATCCTCCTCTGACCTCTGTTACTATTTCTTGATTTGGCTTCAGGTATGTTGTCCTTCCCTCCCTTTCAAAGTCTGACCTAAGCGTGAACAATGAAAGAGATATTAATTAAAGAAGGGGAAAAAAGAAGGAACCATGACAACTGTTGTTTAGGGGCATTTCAGTGCTCCCACCCTGAAAGTTATCTCTGCTGGTACCTTCTTTTGACAATGCTATGTAAGAAAAGAACTTTAGGCCCAATTCCCAGCACCAACACTTGCTAGCTGTGTGAACTTGAGGCAAGTTATTGAAACCCTCTGAGACTCATTTTCCTAATTTGTCAAGTGGGAGAGCAAAGCTACTTTACAGGGTAGGAAGGACTAAATTAGTTATTACGCGTGCACAGCCATCTGGCTTAACTGGTAGGTTAAGCTAGTGTTTAATCACTGTGAGCTCCCTTTCCAGTTCTACAGTGGTCACCATTTCTTATTTTTGACCACAGAAGAGCAGCTAGAGTGTCCCTTGATCCTTTCACTGGGACATGGTGAAAATCCCCAAAGACCATTCCCTTCCCTTTAGGTCCGGTTTCCTGCTTGAGAGCCTGGCCTTGCCATTGGCAGAGGGAAGGGCTGTAGTGATTGCTGCAGTGAGCGATCAGTGGCTATAGTCATGTAAAAGAAGAGTTTATGACTGTGTGTGCATATGTACCATACCCATGCAGAGGGATGGGAGGGAGAATCTCTTGGTTCTTTCCACCACCATTTATGAATCTAGAAAGAGTACATGAGCTCCCTTCTCAGGTGTCACTCCCTGCTTTCTTTCCTGGCATGAGGCTTCCCCACCAACCCATCCACCCATGTGGTGGCATAGTCTCCTGTAGCCCACAGGTAGGCAGGGCAGGGGAGCACTGAGATGACAACCCTCCACAGGTCATTTGATTTAATCCTTGCAACCAGCTAGTAGGAGAGATTTCATTGACTCTATTTTACAGATGAAGATACTGAAGCTCAGAGAGGACCACTTGCTAGCTGGTAAGTGGTAAGGTTGGGACTGAACTCAAGATTGTGTGATTCTACAAATCAACAAGCCATTCCGCTGTTGCTCCCATGGTTTCAGGCCCCTGGGCTCAATTCCTGCTCTCAGGAATAGGGATTCCATACAGCAGACATTGCAGACCCCAGGGCATAGCCACAGGGCTTGTGGAGTGAGCCCAACCTGACAGGTCTGTTTTAGAAGGGGGTTAGTGTGGTGATTAACTGTTCACACATTAACTGAGGGACTCGAGGCAGTGGTGCAAGAGTCAGAACCTAAAGGGGAGTACAAGGCAGAGCATCTAACCAGGGCTTCAGTCTGTGGGACCCAAGGTCCTTCACTTGACCTTTCTGTGTGGCAGTTTACTTATAAAATAGGTAGGATATTTGCCCCACAGCACCGCCTTGTTTCATAGGGCTTGAAGAGAGAGGGAGGAAGGAAGGGAGGAAACTGACATTCATTGTTAGTGTGATTTAAAATCTCATTTATTAGGATCCAAGAGGATAATACACAAGAAAGTGCTTGGAGAAGCAAAAAGTCTGGTTGGTGTGGAAGAATACACTGTTCATGTCATTGTTACTGCTGTTGTGGTGTGCCCTGCCAGCGTGTATCACACCCCATGCCTGAGGACTTCCCTTGGAAGTGGAATGGGCATCCATTCCAGCCCTCTCCTGATTGTGGAAGTCAAGGTCAGCCTCCTGCAGGAAGCCTTCTGAGATTAACTTCAGGCTGCCTCTAAGGGGCTCCTGTGTGGAGGCCCAGGCCTTGGCTCCTGTATTGAATTAGCTGCTACACACTCATCCTACTATAGCCTTTTGCTCCTAGGCCACAAACCTGTACAGTATGTTACTGTACTGAACACTGTAGGCAATTGGAACACAATGGTAAGTGTTTGTGTATCTAAACATAGGAAAGGTCCAGTAAATGTATGGTATTGTAATCTTATGGGACCACCATTGTACCTGTGGTCCATCATTGACTGAAATGCCATGACGCAGTGCACAATTGTGCAGCTGCTGGGGCAGCAGGTCTAGGGACTGATCTCAGGCCTGCCATATCTTAGCTCTGTGACTCAGTTTCCTCAGCTGTTCATTTTTTTTGCATGCCTGGGATGTAAGACACTTAGAACACTGCCTCTGCCATAGCAAACGCTCGGCGTTGGCCATCAGCAGCACCACCCTGTCAGCATTGCCGCCACTGTGGTCTTCTCTGCTAGAGACGGAAGTGGGAGTGGTTTAGGATCAGCTGTTCCGTAGACGCCTTTTGTGTTCCAGCCACATCCCTTTGGACCACCTGTGATTTCAGCTACCTGTGGAGGGCAGTGCCTGAACAAGGTGGGCAGTGTCCCACTGCAATCGCTGTGTCTCTTGGCTTTTCTGACTCCATACTCTTGCTGGGACTGGTGCGGCCCCCTGCGGCCCAGGGTGGGGAGGGAACTCTGAATGCTCCGGCCTCCAGCTATAAGACAGATAGTTCGTGTCCAACAGTGGGCTCCTCCGCTGGCTCCCATTGGAATGGAGTCCCATTGCCCTTCAACCCACTGAGCCAGCTGGCCATCCAGGGCAGGGCAAAGTCCAGGCCAAGATGGCTTGGCCCACCTGTGTGGGTCTGTGCTCCTGGCAGCTGAGCTAGGGCCAGCTTCCCCGGCCTTGCCCATGCCGGCTCTCTGCATCCTGTCTCAGCCCAGGCCTCCCTTGCTGGCTGCAGACTCATCAGCTCTGCTTCCCAGGCCCACTTCTCCTTCAGGTTCCGTGTTGTGCGAGATACCACCATTCACCGCAGTTGCCAGGGCTCTCTTCTCTTCCTCCTCCACTGACACCCTCCACACCCAGTCACTGGCCTTGGGGTCTGTTTGCTCCTCTCTACTCCCTTTCCCTTTCACACTACCCTGGTTCAAGCCACCAGCAGGATGGGCCACTGTCTCCCTTACTGGTCCTTTGCCTTCAGAGGAGCTCCCCTCTGGTCTCTTCTCCTCACAGTTGTGAAAGTGCAGCTCGGATCGTGCCACTTACTCTTCGTGCCTCATTGGTTCCCTGTTGCTGTGATCAACCTACATTTCCTAAAAGGCAAGCAAAGCCCTTCACGAGCTGATGTTCCCCAGTCTTCCCTCTGTGCCCCATCTTGGAGTCTATACTGGCATCACACCAAACTGCCTTGAAGACTCTAATTGGCTTAAAATAGACAGTTGAGGTCAACACCAGAAGTGGTCCAGGCCTAGGGTGGAGTCCTGCCTCTGCTGCTTACCATGCCTGTGATTTCAGGTGGGGTATTTTCCCTCTCTGGAGCTCAGATTCCAATCTGTAAAATGGGAATAATAATGCCTAATGCTTGCCCTGAGGATTAAATGAGATAATGTGCATGGGGTGTTTATCTCAGTGGCTTGCAAGAAGGGCTCAAGAAACATGAGCTTTAGGATGGTTCCAGATCTTTCTGTTTGGCTCCAGCAGCCCCCTCAACCAGAATGCCCTGCCCTTCTCCTCCCCTGTCATTCGAATGACTTTTTCTGACACCCGCCTCATGTCACATCCTCCATGAAACCTTTCTGGACCCTCTCCCTGGTCTCCACCCACCAACTCTATGCCCAGGACACAGGCCCGTCACACCAAGTCCTGAGGGGCCTGTTTCTGTCCCCACACTATCTTCCACTAGGTCGGAGCACCCTGAGGGCAGGGCCATGTCTCTTCCCCGCTTGTGTCCTGGTGTCTTGTCCAGGCCTGGCACAGAGCAGCTGCCCTGGCAGTGATTGTGAACCTGCAGATGGAAGCCTTTGTGGTGCCCACAGCTTAACCACCTCCCCTTGCCTTTCAGCCCCTGGACTTGGTGTTTCTGGAAGGCCCCTGCCTCAGAAGAAACTTGAGTTGCCACAGGGCCAGGCTGAGGCTGTTTCTGACTCTTGCCCAACAGACTGAGGGCGTCGAGAAGGCAGACGAGTCTGACACCAGCCACCACCAGGGGGCTGGATGTACCCAGGCAGCCTCTGCATCAGAGGATGGCTGAGCGGGGAGGAGGATGGTTCTGCAGGGCGAGTAGCTCCCTTTCTGTTTCACAGAGGGGTTAAGTACCTTGCTCAAGGTCATACAGCCGGTCCAGGCCAGAGCTAGTGTTTGAGCTCAGGCACTGTGGCTCCAGAATTCGTGCTCTTAACCAGTCTGTGTGCTGCTCTCATAGAGTGTTTGAGTGCACTGGGCTGGACTTGATCCTGTCCACCTGTCACTCTGTGCTTCAAGCTCTCCAAGACTCCTAAGGACTCGGACCCATGGGCCTCCAGCTTCTGCTCACTTGAGCTTATTGCCTCCCACCACAGGTCATTCCAATTTTGGACAGAGCTAACTTTTCAACTGCCTTTTGTAGACCTGGAATCATCGTTTCCAGAGTTTTCACTCAGGGGTCTCCAGCCCGCCTGTGGCCATAAAGAACAATTCTGCCCCATTTCACCCTGCAGACTTTAGCATTTTACAAAGTTGAAGAGAGTGGCCAGAAGCCTGCTGGCTTCTCTTCTTCAAGGTCACTGTCCCTGGGCCCTCAACACTTTCTTGTATGTCATGGCTTGAGGTCCTGCACCACCTTGGCCATTCTCTGAAATCACTCTAACTTTTAAGTGGGCTGCACACTGAGGTCCCCAGAGGAGAACACTCAGACCTGGTGTGGCCCAGTCAGCCCAGAGGTGCAGGCATGCTCGCTTCTCTTGCTTCATGAATGCAGCTGAACACACACTGACTCCTTAGCGTCCATGTCCTGTGGCTGGATTATCTGGGCCCGATTGTTACGTTAAGCTCCGGGGCCTTCTCCTCTCCCTTTTACTGCCTTTGGTGGACAGAGAAGGGAAGTGAAGCAAACAAGTGAGAAGCAACTTGATACCATGGAAAAATCTGCAACCTTCCAATTCTAGCCCCAACTCTACTACTAGGTGACCTTGGGGTATGTGACCTTGAGTGACCTGGCTAAGGATTGGGAGCCCCAAGCAGACAAACGGACATATCTCACTTAATCTGCACTTGTATCGTAAGTTCTCCCACTATCAGTGTTTTACTGAGAGGACACTGAGGCTCAGCGAGGTCGTGTGACCTGCTCAGGGTCACATGGCTCTAGTAAGTGGCTGGGATTGGAGCCCAGGCCTCTCTGATTCCCACATCAGCAGTTCTCCCATCACACCTCTCTGCCTATTTAAAAGGAGAAGAAGAACTTTTAGAGATGCCAAATCATTTTGAAAATGAGCACCGCAAAAATTCAAAACAGTGCAAACCTGACGCTCAGTGCATCTTAATGATGTCCCCTGAGTCCAAGAAGGGTCACTACAAGGGGAACACAGGGAGTCTTCAATTCTGAGGCCCCACAGAGAGAAAATGGGCTTAAACTGCAGTGAGGAGTTCAGTCAGACAAGAGGAAAAAATGACTGGCTCCACCGGATATGGGGTGGGGCTAAGGCACCCAAATGAGACCTTTAAGAACAGGGCAGGGGCCTGAGAGCCATGCGCCACATAGCTGTGGCCCACCCCAGAATACTATAGAAGTAGAGTTAGATGAAAGATTGGATAGAAAAATCTTGGATAACAAAAACATGTTTGTTAAATGGAATAGCCCTTGCGTGGAGAGTCTTGCCCAGGGTTTGCCAAGGGAGCTCAGATCTGGGGTTCTGCAGTGACTCAGCCTGTCTGACCCAAGTCTTTGAAGGAAGGGAAGGGGAAGGTGATGATAGAGGAGGTGGCTGAGCATCTGGCAATCCTCCTGGTGTTGCAGAGCCGAGGTGCATCTGCAAAAGTGGAGTGAAGACGATCTAGGAACAGAAGAGAGCCTGTGGACACAAAAGACAGCTAGGAGGAGAGACAGAGGGTAGAGAGGAATCTGAGGGTAGAGAACCCCCTCATTTCCCCTGTGGGTCCACACTCCCAACCAGGAGTCTTGGGATTTCAGTTTGCACCTGAAATTCCAGCATCACCCAACAGTGTCACCCAGTGGCCAAGTGGGAGAAGTGCAGGGAAGTGCCCAAGGAAGCAGAAACCAGACAGGAGAAGGGGAAAGGGGCACGCCAAGTCAGAAACTCTTGGGGATGTGATGTAGCCACATGGGTCTCTGTGCCTAGGCAGAGCTGTGTTTACGGATCCTGCGTGTCCCAAGGAACTTCCTCTTTTCTCTGGACTCTGGCTGTTAGAATCTGCTGGGTTAAGCCAGGGCTTCCCTAACTGGAAGATCCCCAAATCTCCCTGAAGAGGCAGGGTGTCTGCAGCACACCCCAACCCCAGGCTTTACTTCTGGGATGACGAGGGGCTGGGAAGGCAGCTGCTGGCTGCCCCTGCCCCCTGGGTTCATCTGGTCAGGTTTAGGGTCATGGTAGTTGTCAGGTCAGCTCAGTGGGTCAGCAGTGGAGAGGCTGGAAGTCAGATGGTAGAGCAACTTCACAGTGGGCTGCATACCACAACCCTTTTCTTCCAGCTGCACCTCTCCGAAGTCCAAGAGCTTTCAGGAAATAAGCAGAAGTTCTTTCTCTAAGAACGGTGGGGCCCCAGAGTTAGATAATAAAGAAGGCATCATGATTCCTAGGAAAAACACAACAGAACCTGGGAACAAAGGTCTAATTGAAACTCTCTCCAGGCTTATGTGAGAAAGATAACAACTAACAGAGGTAGGTACTATGTTCATTCCCATGCTACAGATAACTGAAGCGTAGCGAGGTTAAGCGGCCACACAGCTGGTAACCAGGTGCAAAAGGCAGGAGCTGAGTCGGGGTCTGTCCACTAGCCCCTACTCTAAATCAGGTGCAGAGTCAAGCACAGTGGGAGACACACAGAGGTTGGCACAGGAAGGTGCTCAATAAATATTAGTTGAATTAGTAGGTCCTCCCCTAGAAGGATGGGTAGGGAAGCAGAGTTGTCAACAATTGACCCTAACCCAAGGCAGAATTAATCGGCTTAAATTGAGGAATAATATAAGCACCAAAATACATAAGAAAAGGAAACCTTTCATAAAGGCTGGGCATTTGAGAGGGGACTTTAAGGAGGAGAGAATGAAGGGGTGTTGAGGTGAGGATTTGGGCATCTGCAGGGAAATCTGCATGCCTACCCCACTTCATTCACTCAGCCCTGTACAAAGGCTCCTGGAACAGCCTGTCTCCAAAGCAGACCCGGTGCTCTGCACCTCATCACGCTCTATGTCTCTTCACATCACGTATCTCGACCTGCCAGTTTTTTGCACACAGTGCTTAGCTTGTTTATGGTCTCATTCCCCTGCTACTGGAATGCAAACTCCATGAGGAGGGACTTGGGGGATTTTGCCCTCTCCTGTATCCCCAGTGCCTGGAACACTCTGAGTGCTCAGTACGTGTTTGTGAAACAAATGCCCAGATGGACGAGGGAATTCCGGGATGAAGTTCCAACAGGAACAAAGCAAAGAATCAGCCTCCCCTGTGCCAGGGACACTGCCTGAGCAGCATGGGAGGACATGGTGAGACAGAAGAGGTCACTGGGGGAAGACGGGAAAGGCTTTGAAAGTCATACAAAGGAGTTTGGATCTATTTTGTCCTGCAGGCAATGGGAAACCATTGAGAGTTTTGAGTTGTACAGTGACAGGATCCAATCTATGTTTCAGAAAGATAACTTGGGAAAAGCCATTTGTAATGCAATGTGTAGTGAAAATGTAGTGTAATGGATGGATCTGAGAGCAGAGGCAGGAAACTAGTAAGGAGGAGGTTGCTTCCCTGATGACAGATGTCAAGGGTCTGGACTCAGTTCAGCAAGTGAAGGGTGGAAGAGATGAAGGCAGTGTTGATGGTGGTAAAGAGAAAACATCAAAAGGGAGACATTGCAGGTGGTATAGGATGCAGTGATCAGTGAGATGGGAGAGGGAGTGCAGAGGGGCCTTTGGCCAAGTGAAGGGCTCAGTAGGGTGGTGTGTGTGTGTGTGTGCACTCATGTATGTGTTGGGGCATGGCGATCATACAGTGGGCAGTTCTGGCAGACAGGAGGGCTTAGAGGGCTACTATAATGGGCCTGTCCATTGTCAACTAGGCAGATGGCAGCGCTGGCCTGATGCTCAAGAGAGAGGCAGGGGTTGGCAATGGAGAGCTGAGTCGTCGTCATGGAGAGGTATTTGAAGACATGCGGGAGAATGAGATCCTCCAGGATGAGAGTGTGGATGGAGTGAGAAGGGATGGGGTATAGGACAGAAGTCTTGAAAACATCCACGTTGTGGGGAGAGGCGGGAAAGGAGCCAGTGAGTCGCGGTCAGAGGGGTGGGAGGAGGGCCCGAGGGCAGTGCTGCAGACACCTGGGCCAGGGCATCACCCACACACTCACCTCTCCCATTGGTGGGCCGCCCCAGCCTTCCCACCACAGAAGCACAGGAAGTGGCAGGGCTGGGAAGCACTGTGTCCCTGCTCAGGGGCCATGTTTGCACCACATCGGGGTCAGACCTTCTACTTCAGGCAGGAGTAAATTTATTAGTGGCACCTGTAGAGTTAAAAATAATACTTAAAACTGGCAAAGCTTCCTTGACGTTTCATCTCAAATAGGCTTGTCCTTTCCATGCACCTATTTGGCAGAGCAGACTGTGGCCTAAAGGAGACACCCAACACCCAGAGGTGGGCCCTGTGGAGGGGAAGCCAGGGGCATTCCGAGCAGGCCTGGAAGGTGGAAAGGAGCTGGCTGGTGGGGGAGACGGACCTGCAGGCTTCCACCGTGGGTGCTGGGATGCTTGGGAGCCTGGCCCACCCTTCTGCGGGCTGCGGGTGGCCGTGGTGGTAGAGAAACAGGGAGGGCTCAGGACTCCTCACCCTGCAAGGTCCAGTCCTGCCAGCTGACAGGGACAAGCTCACACAGTAGGGCGGGTGCAGCCGCCACATGGAGAATGCCCTGTCAGCTTGTGAGAAAAGATGTCTTCTCCTGTTCCAATTCCTCTCTGGAGAGAGGAGCCTGGAATCCTGACCTCCTCTGACTTTGCCATTCAGCTGGGAGGCCTGGAAAACACCAACTTCTCTGTATGTGGAATTGCTACTCTGGGTGGGCTTTCCATCCTTTCAGAGGTAGGATGGGGGCGGCGTGGCCCCCAGACAAGAAGGAGACCCAGGAGAACCGGGAAAGAAATGCAAGGGGAGGATGAAGAAGGTGGAAAGCCCTGCTCAGGTGCTCCTAACATAACTCCGAGTCTAAGAGCAGCTCAAATTCCGCATGTCCAGAACCACATTCTTGTTTCCTTCCCACGCCCCCAAACCTGACACCCCATCTCTCTGACGGGCGCCACTCCTCACCTAGTCGCGCAGGCCCAAAGCCCTGGACACAGCCTTCGGCTCAGGCATCAGTGCTTCATGTGGCCTCTGCCTTCAAAGTGTGTTCTGAATTAGATGTCTCCCCTCCTCCAGCGAGGCAAGCCTGTCCCCAGACACTGCCCTCTCCCTTGGGCACTTTGCAGGCCTCCCTGCTCCTACCTAGGCCCCTTGCAGAAGCCAGAGTGATTTTTTAAAATACAAATCGGGTTGTGTCATGCCTTTGTTCAAAATTCAGTGGTTGTTCACTGCCCTTAGAATTAAACCCAAGGTCTAGTGGCCCAGAAGGCTGTGTACCATCTGTGCCCTGGATACCTTTCTGACCTCATTTCCTCCCCATGGTCACTCGGCCTGGCCCAGCTGCCTCCTTCTGGTCCCCACCCCTGGCAAACACATCCCCCGTGGCACGGCTGTCCCCATTCCCTGGGAGACTCTCCCCACTAACATCCTCATGACTTCCTTCCTCCCTTTATGGAGTCTCTGCTTACACATTACCTCCTAGAAGACGCTTGGCACACAAGGGGGAATGAATGAATGAATGTACAATAATGCCTGTTTTAATAACTGTGTGCCTGGCACATAGGAAGCTCTTAACAACCTGCATGTAGTAACAGCCTGGCCTATGCTCCCTGTCTTGGCTATGAAACCTGCTCCCTTCCCCAAGGGTGCCACTGGTTCTCCATAAAGGAGGCCCGACCTTCATAGAGAAGGTGGAAGTCAGCTCTGCAGAGAGGGCCAGATGCAAGAGATGCCACTGGCCAGCAGGGGGTGCCCCCTTCAGTGGCATCTGCACACTGCAGCACGGCTGCGCTGCAGGGATGTGGGGGGGTGGAAGCCACCCTACGCCCACGCCGCAGGGAGAGATGGGAACCAGACAGCCACAGGCCAGAGCTTCTGAGCCAGCTGCACCTGGCTCCCTGCAGGTCCCCCAACCCAGGTCCTGAGGGCTTTAAAAAAAAATGGGCAGGTGAGATTTTGAAGGTTTAAAATGGCTTTTTCCACCTATTTGTCAAGCCTCAAACCCCAGCACCTCTAGACACTTGAGGTCACATTTCTGACAGCACCTCCCCTTCCCCATTCTAAAAATACAGAACCCAGAAACTGAGCTTTAGTGAGGTTAAGTAACATACGCCCTCTGCCTGACAAGCCCTCTGAGCCCTCCCCCAAACAGCACTCCCTGTCTCCCCGGCCTGATCTCCTAGGAGGTCACCGCTCCACATACATATGCCCTACAGCAAATGCTGCTGGGAACTGCGATTGTGTGAGCTTCCTGAGAACAGATTGTGTGTGTGTGTGTGTGTGTGTGTGTGTGTGAGAGACAGAGAGAGAACACAAGGCCAGGAGGCTCCTATCAGACTTCTCGACTCCAATCTTCAGCCCCAAATTTGACATCTCTAGAATCCCCCTGTCCTCCCACATCCTGGTCTTTCCTTCAAGGCCCTCCCTCCTTTTTCCCCTCTGTGTGAGCCCCATGTAGGCTGGTGGGCCTGGCAGGCCCTCAGTGCAGACAGTGTCTTAGAAATCACCTCACTGTTCCTGGGGGCATCCAACAGCCACAGGTCCCAAGAACTCACTGATCACTGTCCCCATCCCCATCCCAGGTCCTTATGCTGTGTCGTGGCCCACTGTGATTGGTGGGAATGGCTTCCCACCATGGCAAGCAGACTCTGTCTCAAGGTGCAGCTCCCTGTAGTCTCACCTGTCTTTCCCATTGTCACTTCTCAGGGGCGAACACTGTGCCACTAAGAACTGGGGCTCTCACTTGGTAGAAGGCCAGAGAGTGGGGAGTGGCAGAGCAGGGCACGAGGCGAGGACATAGGGTGGGGCAGGGCAGCATTTGAGGTGGATAAAGTCAGTCTCCCAGGTCCTTCCATCTTCTACACTGCTCCAGTTTCTTGTTCATTCTCACTGAAAGCTCGTTTTAAAATATCCTCCCCACCCACCCCCATGTGCCCCATGAGTTGGATCATTTTGCCTGAAAAACAAACTGCTTTTGTTATGTAAGGATGAGTGTGTCTAGGCACTGTTAATAATCTGGGCATTTATAATGGCCAATATAGCTTCTGGGCAGTGTGAGAGACTGTGGACTGCCTCACTGAAGTGTGAGAATTCAGCTTAGCTTAAAGCCATTTGACATTCTGTTTTGCCTGGGCAGTCTTGTCACAAGGTGTGACTTTCCCTCAGGCTTTTTGAAATTCTGAGATAACTGAAATACCTCACTATTGCCCTCTTGGACAACCAATCTCTGGGGATTCCTGGATGCGAACACTGACTCTGGTGTCTGACTTGCTCTGACCTGCAAAGTTCTACTTATTTGCTGGGTGAATAGGGGTTCATTAGCTAATTTTTTAAAAATTCACATACAAAAATGAAATAGTGGGCTAATTTTAATCATAGCCCTCCATATAGCATAATAGCTTAGCCCAATAAAATACATAAAATTGTATGTACGGCCTGATTATATTTTCATTAAAAATAACAACAAGGGGTAGGATTTCTAGCTGTGGCAGAGAGAAGAGGGTGGCAAATCCTGTCATTCAAAAATAATACTAACCTGGACAAGTTTGTCAAAAACACTTCAGGGCTCTGGAAATTGATCAAATACAAATAACACATTGAGAAATGTTTATTCATGAAAAATTGTTGCACTTCTGGTAAGAGCAATGGGAGTCTGTAGTGTTCTTGCTTAGGGCTGTACCCTTCCCGCCAGGCTTGGATGAGGTAGGACTACCAGAGTGTGGCTGGCTATGAAGACCAGCGGCTTCACTGCTAGAGGAGGCTGCTTTGATTTAGAAAGCAGGATAAAATTTCCATGTCTAGCAATGTTTTCTGCAAAAGTAGAAAACATGGTATAGAACGAATGGGAAAGCCCACAGTCCTGCTCATGTGAAGTTGTGATGCTCTTGTGATGGGCAGCAGACCACCAGAGTACCCAGAAATTTGACACACAAATCTGGAAATAAGAGAGCCACAAAGGCTCTAAATATGCTTTCCATACATCTCCGGCTGACTGGGAGGCTGTACTCATGCACAAACAGGTCCTAGGAGGACCTACTAGAAAGTAAAAACTGACTTAAAAACTTGCCTGAACTTTGAACATGTTGCCCAACCCTCACTCAGACACCATGACACATAGTCATCAGACTGGCTAAAATAAACAAAAAAGAGGCCCTCTTACGAGCTGTAAGGTGAAAGAAGCAGGTAACCTACAAAGGAAAACCCTAGAAGTCAGACTAACTGCAGACTTCTCAACTGAGATCTTACAAGCCAGAAGGGACTGGGGCCCCATTGTCACTCTTCTCAAACAGAATAACGCCCAGGCTAGAATCTTGTACCCTGCAAAACTAAGTTTCTTATATGAAGGAAAAATAAAGACCTCCTCAGACAAGCAAAGACTGAGGGAATTCATCAAGACAAGACCTGCCCTCCAGGAAGTACTCAGAACAGGGTTCCATGTGGATCAGCACAATAGACACTCACCAGTGTAAAATCATGCAAAAGCTAAAGGTCAAAGGCCAGATACCACAATGGCTCCGGAGAGAAAACAAAGCAACAAAGTTCAACTCAACGGGATCAACAGAAATCTCACCCACTTATTAATTCTTTCAATAAGTGTTAAGGGCTTGAACTGCCCACTAAAGAGACATAGGCTGGCCAAATGGATAAATATACACAAGCCAATTGTCTGCTGTCTTCAGGAAACACATCTAACACACAAGTACACATTCAGACTCAAGGTGAAGGGATGGGAAACAATATTTCATGCAAACAGAAGCCAAAAGAAAGCTGGCACAGCATTTCTGATTTCAGATAACTTAGTCTTCAAATCAACAAAAGTAATGAAAGACAAAGATGGTCATTATACAATGGTGAAGGGAACAATTCAACAAGAAGACATAACAATTCTAAATATTTATGTACCTAACTCAGGTGCACCTAGATTCATAAAGCAAATCCTATTTGATCTAAACAAAATGTTAAACAGCAACACCCAGCAACACCATAATAGCCAGGGACTTCAACACCCCTCTGACAGAATAGGACAGATAATACAAACAGAAAATAAACAAAGAAACAATGGATTTAAACAGAACACTAGAGCAAATGGGCCTGACTGATATTTACAGAACATTCTACCCAAAAACCACTGAATATACATTTTTCTCATCAGTTCATGGGACATTTTCTAAGATTGACCACATCCTAGGCCACAAAGCATGTCTCAACAAATTAAAAAAAAATAGAAATTATACCATGAATCTTCTCAGACCACAGTGGAATAAAATTAGAAATCAACTCCAACAAAAACTCTCTTCTCTATGTGAAGTCATGGAAACTAAATGACCTTCTGCTGAACAGTTATTGTGCTAAGGAGGAATTAAGATGGAAATCAAAAGATTTTTTGAACTAACTGATAAAAGAGACACAAGTTATCAAAATCAGTGGGACACAGCTAAAGCAGTCCTGAGAGGAAAATTTATATCGACAAATGCCTACATCCAAAAGACAGAAAGATCACAAGTCAACAATCTAATAAATTGTCTCAAAGAACTGGAAAAGAATGAGCTAACCAATCCCAAACCCAGCAGAACAAAAGAAATACAAAAGATCAGAGCAGAACTAAATGAATTTGATAATAAAAAAAACTATATGGAAGATTAATAAAATAAAAAGTTGGTTCTTTGTAAAAATAGACAAAATTGACATGCCTCTTGCAGATTAATGGGAAGTAGAAAAGAAAGAACTCTAATAAGCTCAATCAGGAATGAAAAAGGAGAAATTACAACTGATACCACAGAAATACAAAATATCATCTATGAATACTATAAAAACATCTATGCAAATGAACTTGAAAATGTGGAGGAAATGGACAAATTCTTAGAAACACGCAGCCTCCCTAGGCTCAATCAGGAAGAAATAGAATTCTTGACCATACCAATATCAAGTACCGAAATTGAAGCAGCAATAAAAAAACCTTCCTAAAAAGAAAAGTCCCAGACCAGGCGGTTTCACACTCAAATTTTATCAGACCTACAAAGAAGAACTGGTGCCTATCCTGCAGAAATTGTTCCACAACATTGAGAAGGAAGAAATCCTCCCCAACACATTTTGTAAAGCCAGTATTACCCTGATACCAAAATCAGGAAAGGATGCAACAAAAAAGGAAAACTACAGACCAATATCTATTATGAATATAGAGGCAAAAATTCTCAAAACAAAATCCTAGCAAACCGAATTCAAGTGCTTATCAAAAAAATAATCCATCTCAATAAATTGAGATTCATCCCAGAGATGCAGGGATGGTTCAATATATGCAAATCTACAAAGGTAATTCAACACATAAATAGAAGCAAAAACAAAGACCATAAGATCCTCTCAATAGATGCAGAAAAAGCACTCAACAAAATTCAGCACCCTTTTATGATAAGAACGCCTAACAAAATAGGCATAGACAGGACTTACCTAAAAGTGATACAAGCCATATATGACAAACCCACAGCCAACATCATACTGAATAGGGAATAAATGAAAGCATTCCTGCTTAGAACTGGAACCAGACAAAGTTATATCACCGCTTCTATTCAACATAATGCTGGAAGTTCTAGCCAGAGCAATCAGACAAGAGAAGGAAATCAAGGGCATCCAAATGGTGGTAGAAGAGGTCAAACTATTGCTCTTTGCTGATGATGTGATGTTATGTCTAGAAAACCCCAAAGACTCTGCCATGAGACTACTGGAATTGATAAACAAATCCAGCAATGTCTCAGGTTACAAAATCAATGTACAGAAATCAGTAGCATTCCTATATGCCTACAACAGTCAAACTGAGAACCAAATCAAAGACTTAATACCCTTCATAATAGCAACAAAGAAAATAAAATATCTAGGAATATATTTAACTAGGGAGGTAAAAGACCTCTACAGGGAGAACTGTGAAACACTGAGGAAGGAAAAAGCAGAGGACGTAAACAGGTGGAAAACCATACCATGCTCATGGGTCAGCAGAATCAACATTGTTAAAATTTTTATACTACCTACAGTGATCTACAGATTCAATGCAATCCGTATTAAAATACCAACATCATTTTTCACAGATCTAGAAAAAATAATTGTATGCTTTGTAGAGAACCAGAGAAGACCTTGTAAAGCCAAAGCAATCTTAAGCAAAAAGAACAAATTGGGAGGCATCAATTTACCAGACCTCAAGATATACCACAAGGTTATAGTAACTAAAACATCATGGTACTGGCACAAGAACAGTGGCATAGACCAATGGAACAGAACTGAGAACCCAGATATAAAACCATCCTCACATATCTGTCTAATCTCTGACAAAGCAGACAAAACCATACACTAGGGAAAAGAATCCTTATTCAATAAATGGTGCTGGAAAAATCGGATAGCCATATGTAGAAGACTGAAACAGGAGCTGCACCTTTTACCTCTCACAAAAATCGACTCATGGTGGATAACAGACTTAAACCTAAGGCATGAAACTATAAGAATTCTAGAAGAAAATGTTAGAAAAACTGTTATAGCCATTGGCCTAGGCAAAGAATTTATGAAGAAGACCCCAAAGGCAATCACAGCAACAACAAAAATAAATAAATGGGACCTGATCAAATTAAAAAGCTTCTGCACGGCCAAGAAACTATCATGAGAGCAAACAGACAACCTACAGAATGGGGGAAAATATTTGCATGCTACACATCTGATAAAGGAATGATAACTAGAATCTATATAGAACTCAGGAAAATCAGCAAGAATAAATCAAAGAACCCTATCAAAAATTGGGCAAAGGACATAAATAGAAACTTTTCAAAAGAAGACAGACTAATGGCCAAACATATGAAAAAATTCTCAGCATCTCTAATCATCAGGGAAATGCAAATCAAAACTACAATGAGATATCACTTACCTCCAGTGAGAATGGCCTTTATCAAAAAGTCCCAAAACAATAAATGCTGGCATGGATGCAGAGAGATAGGAACACTCATACACTGCTGGTGGGACTGCAAACTAGTACAACCTCTGTGGAAAGTAATATGGAGATACCTCAAAGAGCTAAAAGTAGAACTACCATTTGATTCAGCAATCCTGTTACTGGGTATCTACCCAAAGGAAAACAAGACAGTCTACAAAAAAGACATCTGCACCCGAATGTTTATAGCAGCACAATTCACAATTGCAAAGATGTGGAAACAACCCAAGTGCCCATCAATACGTGAGTGTATTAATAAAATGTGGTACAGGTATACCATGGAGTTCTACTCAGCCACAAAAAACATTGATGACCTAGCACCTCTTGAATTATCCTGGATAGAGCTGAAGCCCATTCTACTAAGTGAAGTACCACAAGAATGGAAAAATAAGCACCACATGTACTCACCATCAAATTGGTATTAACTGATCAACACTTATGTGCACATATAGTAGTAACGTTCATCAGGTGTCAGGCAGGTGTGAGTGGGGAGGAGGGGATGGGTATATTCACACCTAATGGGTGGGTGTGGGGGATGGACACACTGAAGCTCTGACTCGGGTGGGGCAAAGGCAATATATGTAACCTAAACCTTTGTACCCCTGTAATATGCTGAAATAATAAAAAAAGATTGTATTGGAGGTTGTAACCAGTACAATAAGGTAATAAGAAGAAATAAATGGCATCCAGATTGTAAAGGAAGAAGTAAAATTGTCTTTATTCATAGATGATTTATTATCTATGTAGAAAATCCAATAGAATCTACAAAAAAAGCTACTAGAATTTGAAAGTGAGTTTAGCAAGATGTCATGATACAAAATCAATGTACAAAAATCAATCATATTTCTAAATACTAACAACAAACAATTAGAAACTGAAATTTAAAAACACTATTTACAATAGCATTAAAATATGAAATACTTAGGAACAAATATGACAAAGGATGTTAAAGACCTATACACTGAGAGTTACAAAACATTGCTGGTAAAAATGAAAGACCTAATAAATGGAGAGACATACTGCATTCCAAGGTCGGTCAGAAGACAGTCTTGTTAAGACATCAGTTCTTCCCAAATTAATCAGTATATTTGATAAAATCCCCCCAAAATTCCAGAAGCACTTTTAGTAAAAATTGACAAATTGAGTCATATTTTAATGCAAAAGACCTAGAATAACCAAAACAAACCTTGTTGTTTCTCAACAACAAGGTTAGAGGGCTAATACCACCTGATTATGAGACTTATTATAAGGCTGCAGTAATAAAAGCAATGTGGTATTGGTGTTAAGATAGACAAACAGATCAATGGAGCAGAAAAGAAAGTCCAGAAATTGACTCACAGCATAATAATATAAACAATTTATTTTTGATAAAGATGTAAAGGCAATTCAGAGTAGAAAGGATAGTCTTTCAACAAATGGTACTGAAGCCATTGACAGCTATAAGCAAACATATGAACATAGACCTTTTCCTAATACCATAAAAAAAATAACTCAAAATGGATCATAGACCTAACTGAAAGAGGTAAAACTATACAACTTCTAGAAAAAAATGGAAAAATTTATGACTTTTTGTTACTCAAAGATTTCTTAGATATCATGCTAAAAAGCATGATCTATAAAAGAACAAATTGATAAATCAGACCTCACCAAAATTAAAAATTTTTGCCCTTCAAAAACACCATCAAAAAAATGAAAAGACAGACCCAGGCTGGGAGAAAATGTTTGCAAAAACTGTAAGGATTCTGATAAAGGATTCTCATCCAGAATATATAAAGGATTCCTACAACTTAATAAGAAAAGAAAAACAACCAATTAAAAAATGGGCAAAAGAATTGAATAGACATTTTACCAAAGAACATATACAAATGGCTAATAAGCCCATGAAAAGATGCTCCCATCATTAGTCATTAGGAAATGCAAATTAAAAGCTCAATGAGATACTACTATGCACTACCAACTGTAAAAAAAAAAAAAAAGACTGACAATACCATCTGTGGTGAGGATGGGGAGAAATGGAAACACTCATGCATCGTTGGTGGGAATGTAAAATAGTGAATCCACTTTGGTAAATATTAATAGTTTGCAGTTTCTTTAAAAACTTAAGCATATACCTACCATATTAGCAATTAATTTCTAGGCATCCACCCAAGAGAAATGAAAACATGTTCACACAAAGACTTATAGGAGAATGTTTATAGCAGAACTATTCATAAGAGCCACAAATTGGAAATAATCCAAATGTCCACCAACTGATGAATAGATAAATAAAATGTGGTTTATCCACACAATGGAATACTATTCAGCAATAAATAAAAAGGGAATGAACTTCTCATATATGCTACAACATGGATGAAACTTACAACATGCTAAGTAAAAGTAAACACATATTTTATGATTTCACTCATATAAAATTTCCAGAAATGGCACATCTATAGAGAAATAAAGAAGAACAACGGTTGCCTGAGGGTTAGGGTGGGAGTGGGAATTGACTATAGGCAAGAGTGAACTATTTGAGGGTGATGGTTACAAATTTACTAAAATATTGAATTTTAGACTTAAAAAGAGTGTATTTTGTTGTGTATAATGTATACCTCAATAAAGATGTTAAACCTACACAGTAACGACAAGTACTACACATGCCCAGACAGAAGATGGGAAAAAATAAGCCAATATATTAAAAACAGTTATGTTGGGATCATATTATGAGTAGATTTTTTCATTATTTCCTACATTTTCAATAGTTTGCATTACATGTACAATGGAAAACATAAAAATTAAAAAAAGTGAATTCGTAACTATTTTATAAAACCACAAATAGTGACGAGTCTTGGAGGTTGATATAGGAGAAAGGTCTTATAGGGACAGCATTTCTATTTCGGAGGTTCTTTCTAGGCCCTACCGCTGTACAGAGTAAGGAAATCAATAGGGCTGGGGCTACCAGTCAAAAAGCCTTAGAATCATGTTGATTTCTCCTTCCTCCTTCATTTTTAAGACTTTATCTCCATGCCTTAGCAATTCTGCCTTTAGAGTGGAGATGCTTCTGTTTCTTTCTGCCCATTCTGGCTACACAGCCCTCAGTCAGCCCATGGCCCACTGCTCAAGCATTCTAATGGCTGGGCCACCTTCAGTCAGCTTCCCCTTCAACCTGCTCAGAGCAGTTTAAATGCATTGTTTTTAATGGGCGGGGAAACGTTCCACCAATTGTTATACTACACTATAAAACCTCCTAGAACATGGATAAACAGACCAATGCAATAGAACAGAAAGTCCAGAAATAGCCTGAGTACATATATAAATTTACATGTAATAAAGATGACATCTCACAACAATGGGGTTAGGAATGACTTTTTAATAAACAGTGTAATGACTACTGACTAGCCATCTCACACCCTCCACCAGTGTAAACCCCAAACAAGTTAAAGATTCAAATGTAAAAAGTGAAGCTTTATTACTGGAAGAGAAATCACAAAGGAATATTTTATAATCATGATATATAGAATATCTTTTCATATATGACTCACAATACCAAAGCCATAAAATAAAAAACTGATAAATTCAACTACATCAAAAAAGAAAAAAAACCACTTTTGCATGCTAAAAAACAATATGGTAAGAAAATACAAAGAAAAATGATAAATTAGGAAAAATATCTGTAATTCATAATCCAGACAAAGGGCTAATTTCCTTCATATATAAAGAACCAAAAGAAGTCATAAAGAAAAAGGTAAGCCACACAATAGAAAAATGGGAAATGATAATGAACAGTCAGTCCATAGATGAAGAAATGCAAATGTTCCTTAACATGTGAAAAGATATACTCCCTCACTCATAATTAAGAGGAAGACATTAAGACTACACTGAGACACCATTTTTCCCTCTATCAGTTTTGCAAAAATGCAAAAGTTTGACTACATACTTTGTTTTCTGGGCTCTCAAGAAACAAACATTCTCATCCATATATTGTTAGTGAGAGTGTTAATTGGTTCAACTCCATGGAGTTTTCAAAGTTACAAATGCATTTACCCTTTGACCTAGTAATCCCACTTCTTGAAATTTGCCCTATGGATACACCTGAGTATGACATATGCACAAGGTCATTCATTGCAACATGTTCTGTAATAGCAAAAGACTGGGTACAGCCCAGGTGTCCATCACAAGGGAATTGGTAAAATAAACTATGGTATATCCATACATGGAATACTATGCTGCTATGAAAAGGAATAAAGAGTACCTCTACGTTTAGATGTAGAAAAAAAGCTCTGGATATATTATAAAATGAAAAAAAAAAAGCAAGGTGAAAACAGTATATTTAGTATGCTACCTTTTGAATACAAAAATCAGAGGAATAAAAATATGCATTTTATTCATTCACAACTGCACAAAGAAATATTGAAATGATATACGAGAAAGGAATCTCATTGGTTACCTACAGGAGTCATGGAATGGGGTAGACAGGGCAGGGTGAGAATGAGACATCTAAATGTGTATCTTTTTTATTTCTTATTTTTAGTTTTGATCTATGTAAAATATTACTATTCCAAACAAAAATAAAAACACTTTTAAAGTTCACCATTAGTGGATGTTAAAACCCACACATGCACAACCACTTTGAAATGCCATTCCCATTGTCCACAAGATCAAGTACAAACTCCTACACCTGCACTCAAGAGTCTCAATTTCCCAGCCTTATCTCACACCCCTCACCCCTACCCAGGCTTTAGGCATTAGGGACTGGTGCTGATTCCCTGAGAATACCATGTGCTGCGGGACCTGAGTCGTCATTCTCTCCACCTCCTTGCATGGAATGTCCACCTCCTCCCACTTAATTGATAACTCTCAAGGCCCTCTTCCTGCTTCTCCTGTGAAGTAGAATGTAATGATGATGATGATTACGATACCACTGTTTACTGGGCACCTACCGTGCTAGGCACTGCTCTTGGTGCTTTATTGCAGCTCATTTAATCTTCTCGCCAACCATGGGAACATGGGAAGGAGGAATTGATATTAATATCTCTGTTTCATACACACAGGAAACTGAAGCCAGAAGAGGTACAACTAGAGATGGTGCAGCACCATGACCCCAACCTTGGTGTCTGGGGTCAGACAAGCTTGGCCTAGACTCCCAACTCAGCTCTTTCCTGGTTCTGTAACCTTGGAAGGTTACATCATCTACAGAAGCTTTCATTTAACCATCAGTAAAATGAGAATAATAAAAAATCTTACTTCATGGAGTTGTTCAGGGTTAGTGAGACACTGGGAAGGAAACACTTAGCACAGTGCTTGGCACAGAGTTTGATCACTGGCCAGTAAGCAGTCCTTGTAGTACCATATTTTATCCACTGTCCCACGTAGAAATGTGAAGTCCCAACCACCCAATCCTCTTGTTTATACAACACCACTGTGCCAGCCGATGCCATGTCATCTTTATCTACCTCCATTTGTCTTTATTTTGTCAGTTAGATCATAGGGTTTCCAGGGCCAGGACTAGCGCCTGAGTTTCTCTGTATACTCCCTCATTGGACCTGGCACTTAGTAGATGCTCAATAATTTTTTATTAAGTTTGAAGAAAGGGAGTAGAAAACTAAAATAAAGCTGGAGACACTTGAGGACTAATTTAATTATAGAGAATATTAATGCCAGTCTTGGGTTGGGGAGAAACTGCAAGAGGCAGAAACTCCTATGATGTGGACAGGAAGTGAAATAGCAATGACAGGAAGTGGGAAAAGAGGGTGTTGAAAGTAGTGCAATGCGATGAGGGAAACATTTATATTTAGAGGGACTAGTCTTGGGCAATGCCGAGTTTCCCCTTTTCTTGAATTCTCTAAGGTATGGATGATTGAAATGAGATTAGGCCACTGCTAACTCCAAAGTGCCTTAAACAATGAAGCCTTGTTGTTTGGAGATGATGTTGATGGGTGAAGGCCTTTTAGCTGATCACAGGCTGTGCATGTGCCCTGATGGGGGAAAAGGTGGTGTGTAGCCCGGAGCATCAGTGGGCATGGGAGCTGCAAAGGCCAGGAAGCAGTCCCTCACTCTGTCTGCCACACTGGGCGTGTCATGATTGGGAGTTTGTGTCTAGTTTGGACTCATGGATTTTAAAAAACACGGAGCAATGGGAATATCTAGCAAAGTGGGTGGGGGAATGATGTCAGAGTGGACCTTATCATCTTCCATATTCCACTCATTTATACTCAGTGACAGGATTCACTCCAGGCTGTTTTGCGTAAGAGGAATGAGAGAGAAAGGCTCCCTTACCCCAGACGGGGAACTCCTTGAGAGCAGAGACCTATCTTATTTATCTCTGTACTGCCTGATGCAGGGGGGCCCTTTCCAGGGCCTGGCACCTGGTGCCTGACATATAACAGGTGCCCCACAAATATTTCTTAGTTGTGGTCTCTCTGTAGAGACCTAGGTGAGAGGCAATGAATGACTTGAAAGGATGCAGGAGGGCAGGTTAGATGCCCCACTGTAGTGCTCCCACGACTCTCCGAACTTCACGTCTTATGACACAGGATTCACTCGTACATTTTAGGTCCCTTCTCCCTGACCAGATCCTTGCAAGCAGAGATTGACTGACTTGTGCTTAACGTGGGTGCTAAATGATTGTTTCCTGGATAAATGGACACAACTTCATAATGCTGTTGATTGCTTTAGAGCTCAGCAGAACTGATTCCTCTGGGAATCATGGCCTTGCCCTTCAAACTCAGAGCAAGTCCTTGACAGCAGGATCTGACATGCACCCCTCAAATTTGCATTTGATTCCCCTCATCTCCCAGGCCAGAACCATGAGGCTCTTCAAGAAGAGCTTCCGATGTGGCTGGCTGCACATTAGGATTTCCTGTGGGAGCTTTGAAATTCCTGGTCCCAGGTCACATTTCGTATCAGTTAAATCAGAATGTGTGGGGGTGAGAGACTGGCATCAGTAATTTTTAAAGATCCTCAACGATCCCAATTGATCCCCAATGACTCCAAGCCCCAAATGGTCCAAAATTTGTGGTTTTTAAAGATCCTCAATGGCTCTGAGATCATCATTGCAGATGATTCCAGGTGGACAGCCAAGTTTAGAAACCATGGTTTGGGAAATGCATTTTCATTATTGAAATTGAATAAATCTCAATAGACCAGGAAATTAGCTAGGAGACTCATGCTTCTGACACAACATAAGCAGATCTGGTGTGGTGGCTGGAATTTGTCCAGATGCTGCTAACATTCGTCGACTGCCCTGAGAAGTAGGCTCCTCAGGCACCTCCTTCTCAGCACAATCTCACTCCCCTTCCTCTGTGTGTTCATTCAGCGCTTTAATTATTTGTTGCCATGTTTTTCTCCTCATTAGATTATGTGCAACTCGAGGGCAGGAACCATGTCTCCACTGAGTATCTGGTGACTGACCCACGGTGGATGAGTGACACACATTTGTGACATAAATGTATCCATGAATTCACTCATTCATTCATGTATTCATTCAACAAACGATGATAATGACAGAGAGAAAGGTATGGCATTGGCAGAGGAGTTAATTAGGAAGAGAGAACAGAGAATTGGTCCCATGAGGAGGTAGAATTAAAAGTAGGGGAGTAAAAGCTGAAGAAGAAAATAAAAGAGAAGGGTATTCATTTATTAATATATTCATGTAATGCAGTGGTGGGTAAGTCAAGCTGCAAGAAGCATATTTTTTTTTTTACTCAGATGAATTCAAAGGTTAGTTAACATTTCTAAGTACCCTGTGTTTTTCCTCCTTTTTATGGTATTTAATCACAATTAAAATCAATTAGTTCCTATGGTATTATTTGCATAATGCCCCTTTCCTCTTCCAAGCTCTTCTCTTGCTCTTCCACACTCTAGGAAGGCAGATCCCACTTGGTGCATTCACCTCTGTGTTTCCCAGTGGCGGCACACTATGACACATAGTGGGTGTTCAGTAAATATTTACCAAGTGACTGAATGGATTCATGGTTTCACTTCCTTCTTCTGTTACAAAAAGTCATCGTATCATCTTCACCTCAGGGTTGTTATGAGGAATAATTTAGATACAACATACAATCACTGGGTGCATCATAGGCATTCAGTAATTGACAACTCATTATTATTATTGGGAAAAGCAATAGATACTAAGCACCTACTCTGTATCAGACTCTGTGCTAAGTGCTCGGTAAAAGGGGACAATCAGCAGCACAAATAAATTGCATTTTTTAGAAGGAGTATGGTTCGAGGATCCGGTTGTCATCACCTCCCCCTGCTTACCTCCCACAGAGCCTCAGCAAACTCCAGCATCCACTCACAGCACTACCCTGTCAGGCAGGCGACAGCAAGCCCTGCAACCACTAAGCCTGGTCTTCCCTCCCACTACCACCAGGTGGCAGCACAAAGCCCACAGATGCGACAACGCCCTGTGCAGGCTTGCGGTCTGAAGCACTGGGGAAGGAGAGGCCCAGCACCCGGCCCTCTGGCCTTGGTATGCTGTTTGGGAGTTACAATTAATGCTTTAGGATCAGCCGCTTCCTTTCCATTTCCAAGCCACAGACCCCAGCCCCTCACATCTGCAGGGTCCTCTTTCAGCAGCCTTCCCGGAGCACCTGGGGTGCCCTTCTTTCACCTCCATTGCCTTACAGATCCTTACAGATACTGCTTTTTGTGAAGGCTCCAAGTCCTGTGTGGCCCTTAAGGTACCTCCCCATCGCAGCTCGCCTTATTCCTTGCTGCACCCCAGCAATGGCCCGCTGTGCATCTCCTGGTCTCTTCTTTGCTATCATTTATTTCCTGCCGGTTCTATCTACACCTGCATGCTCACATTTGCTGTTCTTCCTCTTCTCTTACCTCCTTGAAAACCCAGCTGAATGCTCACCTGCAGGAAGTCTTCCAGCCTGATGCCGGATGGTGGTTTACTCTTCTCTGTGCCCCAGCAGCACTTCCTTTCTTGGTGAGTGCTCGCTGGGTGTCAGGGTTGAGGTGATCTGGTTGCAAGATGCTTTATCAGCATCTTCAGGTGTTTCCTGTCACCCCTGCCAGGGAGGGCAAGAATAGGTCTTTCTCTTGGAAGAAAAACAGTCCTTTCTAACTTGCTGGTCTGTGCCCTACGTTCGTCAACCCTGTTATAGTCACTGATGGGCTGAAGGGAGAAAGAAGGGGTGTGTGAGTGACACATATGGACAAGGAAAGGTGAGAAGCTTGAAGTGAAGTAGCCCAGATTCCCCTGCTCCTGGGATTCCTAGGTGAACAGGGCAGGATGGAGGATGCTGTAAGAGCCAAAAGCCCCAAAGAAATTGTTAATAGATTTTTATTCTCTTTGGAAAATCAGTACTTTTCGAGGCTTACTGAGAAAACCCAATCTCTTCATTCATTCATTCAGTGTACTGAGCACTACTGGCCTGTAGGCACTGGGAAGACAAAGATAAGACCCAGTGCCAGTCCTCAAGGTCACCAAAGTTTACTGGGGGAGACAGGCTAGAACACAACTAATCACTACAGAGCAGGAGAAGAGCCAGAGAGAGGAGTGCAGGCGCACAGATGGGGGTTTGTGGGGGTGAGGGCCAGGGATGGCTTCCAGAAGAGGGGGCAGGAGCTGTGCACTGGAGGGCCAGCAGGGCTTAGCTAGCCATGCAGATTCGGGAAGAGGAACCAGCACTTGGGAAAGCTTGGCAGGAGACCACAGGGAAGGCTCAGGGAACGCATGTAAGTAATCTGTTAGGACTGGAGCACAGTGTGCAAGAAATGAGAGGGGTATGGAGAGGGTAGCCAGGCGGGATCTCACAAGGTCTGCCCCGAAGGCTCTGCTGAGGTTATTTGGACTTTGGAGCTAGGGGAGCCTGAAAGGATTTGGGGCAGAGCGTGGTACAACTGGATTTTCCTGTTAAGGAAGGTCACTCTGGCTGCTGTCAGGGGAAGCTGTTGCAGTGGTCTAGGCACAGAGGGAGTGGGTATAAACCAAAGAGAGATGTTGCAGAGATTGAGTCAGTAGGCTCAATGGCCCATATGGACCTGCTGAATCTGAGGGGCCCCTGGATCCCTGAGTAGGGAGTGCAGTGGGATTTGGATGACAGGCCTGGGCTGGATCTGGAAGTCCCTACGGATGAGGCCCCTGATGTGGATGAGATCACCATTGGGGCAGGGGAGCATGTGGAAGAGAAGAGAAGGCATCAGGAACATCTAAGGGCCTGGAGGAGAAGGAGGAACCCACAAAGGGAATGGGGAAGCAACGGCCAGAGACAGAGTAGGAAAATCAGGGCAGAGTCATGTCTTGGAAGCCACAGATGAAGTCGAAGGTCAGGCGGGCTGAGATCTAACGGGCCATTTGGAGGTGGCAGCATGGAGGTCACAGTTTCAGGGTGCAGAGTTGGGCAGAGGCCAAGCTCCATGGGTTGGTGAGTAGAAATCAGGACGTAGGAAAAGGAGTTGTAGGTACCCCTTGAGGAAACTTGAATATAAAGGAAATGATGACAATGGGTGGTGGTAGAAGGGAATGTAGGATTAAAGAAGTATTTTATTTGTTTTAGGTTTTTTGTTTGTTTTGACATGGAAGAAACTTAAGGGGGGAAATGGGTACAAAATGAGTGGTTGAAGATTCCGGAAAATAAGGGAAGGGAATTCCTGGAGGAATTAAGAAGGGGATTTGGAGCACAGGTGGAGGCGCTGCTCAGTAAGACCAGGACACTTCTGTGATGAGAGAGGGAGGCAAGGATGGCTAGAGTTGGCTTTGGCTGAGAGTGCAGGGGCTGGTTGAAGTCAGGGACTCAGGAGCCTGGGACAGAATGAACTTCACTGACGCGAGCTGAACTCTGCCCAGGGCCTGGTGAGAAGGAAGGGTGTGGCAGCGCTTCCCATCCTCGTGGCTGTGTGATTTTCCCCATCAGGACCCTATAGACTGGGTAAAGGAGTGAGGAGGCCATCGTGGTATTGACCCAGAGTGGGACTGTGCTGGAGAAGGAGGGCGACTGCAGGACAACAGGGGTTATTGGAGTTGAAAATCTAGCAAGAAAGTACTTCAAGCAATGCGTAAGGGCTCTGAGCTACTGAGTGGTAGGAATGAAGACAGCAGGAAGCTGAAGGTTGGGGGAAAAGAGAGTGATGGGGGGAAGGGATCAATAAGGCACCAGGCACCATGTGGGGAGATCTGGAAGTGAGAGAGCTTGAAGGCTGGGGTGAGAGTGGGATGCGTGAGTTTAAAATTTCTGAGGAGTAGCAAATCCAGGTCTCATCTAAGTCTGGGATGTGGCTTTGAGTGGGGTGCCCAAGTGGAGTCAGGGTGTAGGAGCCTGGATGGGAAGAGGTCAAAGGTGTTGGGTGGATGGTCCACAGGAGCCTGGACATCGGGCTGATGCCTGGACTTGGAGAAAGCCTGTGAGGCAGGTGCCAAGGCTTTTGATGGCTGAGGAGGGACCAGGTTGTCAACAGATGGCTGAGGAAGGGCAGCTGGACCCAGGAGCCTCATGGGAGCCCAGGTTTTTACAGGAGAGCAGGAGGTGGTAGCTCTGGGGTAGGAGGCAATAAACAGTCTCCATCTGAAAGGGCTGTGGTTAAATGGTGCCCACAGGGAAGACAGAGGTTTCCTTGAGGTGAGGGGTGCAGGGAGCACTGCCAGGCAGGTGAGGGTCCAGGTGCAGGGCACAGGTTTAGGAGAGAGGAGAGCAGTGGGAGGGACAGAGGGTGTGCCAGGCAGTGTGGCGGTGGGAGGAGGGATGAGCTGCACCTGGGTGCAGGTGGCGGACTCTGGGGTGCTGCCTTCCCTCCCAGGGCCTCTACCCCCCTCCACCAGCCTCTCCTCTTCTCTTTCTTTGTTTTCCACCCCCACAGCCAAAACCTCTCTGTGGTGTTCCAGCTGTGGCCTGCTGATGGCCACTGTGGCTCTAAGAGCTGCAGGAGAAATGCTGAGCCCCATGTGGAGGTGGCCCAGATTCAGCCTTACTGAGCACCTACACCCTGGGATCTTTCTGCCTGGGTTCCCCATTTTCCGCTCACCCTATGGCTTTGTTCTGCCAAGGTCAAGGAATGGGTAGGAAGCTTTGAGAGGGGGCCTTGGCATATTCTAGATACTGAAGGTTGAGCAGGAGATACTTCAAAAAGCCACTGGATCTAGCCCAGCTCTAGGCCAGCTGAGCTGGGGTGACTTGCTTGAGGACGGGCAGCTAGAATGTGGCTGAGACTGAAATGAAAATTAACCTAATGTGTGTATTCACTTACTCTTCCAACCCTCATGGACCGCCCCCATTGTACAGATGTTTTGGTTCACCTAAAGCTTTATTTAGAAGACTTTTTATTCTGCTGAATTTGTAACATGCATTCACTATGAGACCTTGGGAAATGCATGTCATGTTCTACCAGCCTTGGTTTCCCCTCTGAACAATGAGGGCTTGCACCAGAGTGTGGGTTTCCAGCTGTATGAGGTGCAGCCCCAGCAAGTCGGTGGACAAGAATAAGGGTGGCAGTGGTGGGGGTTACAGGGAGCCTGGGAGCAGGGGGAGGAGTTCCTGGCTCTACCCAGTTTGCAACTGAAAAGCTCCCCTTGGACCTGCCTGAATTTTATGCGTCTGCATGTGATCTTGTTTGGAAAGAGAATTCTGCTGCCTAAACAGTGTTAAAAAAAACCATGCTCTTGCCTAGCCCTGACCCTGCATGAGCCTGTTACCTTCATGTACTGTGTCTTGGGAGGTATGTCCCTACCTGCCTGCATGCCCCTATCAATTTTAATGCCTAAGCATTTGGCGGCACAGGGGCAGTACCAGGACCTCTCTGCAATGCACTTGGGGATAAGCTGATGCTCTTTAGTGGTAGTTGTGATGCTTCTCAGAAATCTGACTTTCTAAAGTGGTTTGAAGGGCCAAGGGCTTAGTGCTCCTCTGTGACCTTGACGATGAATTACATCCTGACTCCAGCCCAGACAGGTTCGTATCCAAGGGACAAAGCCTGGACCTGTTCTTTGTCACCCAGCACCAGCTGGGATTCCTTGTCGCTGGGCTGGCAGCTGTGAGGGATCACTTGGCCACCAGGAAGCCTTCCCAGCAGGGATTGTTCTGAGAATCTGTGCCAGAGAAACTACATCTGTGAGTTGTGGCTCAGGGGAAGACCCAGCTGCTCAGCTCAGCTCAGCCCCCGAGGCCACAGGGAAGGGTCAGAAGGCAGAGTGAGCTTAGACGATGGGCTGCTTTGCTTTTCTCAGTTTCTACAGCTGGCTACAAGATATGCAGTTCCCATTTCATACGGGAAGTTGAGAGTGGGGCTGGACCCAGAAAGGCACCGGGGGGTAAGGCCCGTAGCTGCAGAGGGGAGCTTTGGGCTATGCCAGCAGAGTTGCTCCTCTGACCCTCTGGGGCCTCACCTGTGACTCGGCCTCCTTTCCTCTGACCCACAGGGGCTGTGGCCAGGGCCATAGTCTGCATGTGGTATTTTCTGGGCAGTGAGAATCAGGAAACGGGGGTGAATCTTAGAGTGGGTATGACGAGTCCTGAAAAAATCCCCCAAATATTGGGAAGAAGGCAATGGAAGGAAGATGAGGTGCGTTTCACAAGATACACTTGTGGGCTGTTATCTCTGAAGGGAGGGTCTGAGAGTCCTAGGTGTTTGTTAAAGAGTGTTTGAGCTAATTGGCCTTTTCGGAGAAGGTTTTCAGCCTCTGCCCTCTGGGCACTTGTCACTGAAGGGTGGCCCCTCATTCTGCCTTGAACTCACATTGGGCTTCTATATCTGCTGGGTTATCATCCCAAGCCACATCTGATGGCCTTGGCTGGAATCCAGGAAGCTGCAAAGCCTTTCAGACAGTTGAGTCTAAATTAAATATTAGATCTGAGAGGGTTTCACATACTTCGTAGCATAACCTCATAGGGGTATTTATTTGCTGTTCTCCTGGTTCTCCCAAATTAATAATTGAGTAAAATCCTGTTTTGACATTCAGAGCTGATTTGCTTCCATTCTGCTGAATTGCACCTGCTCTGTGAGAGAGTGGGTGTGTGTCAGGAGGCTGGGAGGAGTGGGGGCTGACAACTGAAGCTTTAAAGGGGAGGCACGGCTTGGGCACTGACTTCATATGTGAAAATATAATTCAGTCCTCATTGTGGGTCACCTACTATATGACAAGCCCTAGAGTAGACTCCAGTGGGAGAATGAAGTCATGGGAGGTAATGTCTTCTTCCAGGAAGCTTGTGTTGGGGAAGTAATAGCAAGCACACAACTACCAACTAAACAGCAGAATGCAAAGATAGAAGCCCCCCTCTCACCACACAGATAAGATCAAACACACATCTGTACACATCTGGTCAAACCTGTGAAGACCAAACCATGCTCTGGGTTTTGAGGTTTGGACCATCCAAACCTATAAGTAAAATCTCCCCTTTCTGACCGCATTTCCTTATTAGCAGTGGGAGAAAGGGCTCTGGAGCTGAAGGGCCTGGGTGAGAATCTGGCTCCCTCATACTAGCCGTTTGAGCTGTTGGAGCTTAGACATGCCACTTAACCTCTCTGGGCTTCAGTTTCCTCATCTGTAAAATGGGGATTACAACACCTCCTTCCAGGGTTGCCAGGAGGTTTGAAGACGATAAAACATGTACATGCTTCAAATAGTGCCTGGCACATGGGCAGCGCTCAGCAGCTACAATCATTATTTCAAAGATCTAACCCACTTTTCACTGCTTGCAGAGGCAAACGGTAGACTAGACGTTCAGGCCATAAGGAAAAACAAAGGCCCATTGTTCAGATGAGAAAGTGAGACAAGTAAGAGAATATTTGCCTGGTTTCTGGAGAGGAGAGGGTCTTGGAAACTTGATGCTTCCCAGGCAGCTACCGATTCCCAACTCTATTCAATGCGGATCTGCCATGCACGAGGGATGGAAGTGTTGTGGGAGAACAGACGTTTGAGGCATGGAGTTCACAGTCTACTGCAGGAGGTGAAACAAAAAGATAAAAACAGAGTAGAAATATCACAAAAATTTAGGAATATGCATTAAGCTGTGGGAAGGGAGGTCAGGAAGGCTCTCACACACATTGGAGAAGATGGTATCAGGGACAGCATGAATCAGAGCAGGGAGGCAGGAAAGCTTGTCATATATTTGAGAACAAGGCAGAGTCTATTTTGGTTGGAGCAAACTCAGGAGAGAAGGGTTGGTTTGGGCTGCCAATGGAGAGCGTGGAATGCAAAGGCAGGGTGAGTTGGCACTTTATCAACAGGCAGCGGAAGGCCATTGAAAGTTTTCTTAACAGGGTAGTAATAAGAGATGTTAGAAGCAGAATCTGGCCAGGCGCGGTGGCTCACGCCTGTAATCCTAGCACTCTGGGAGGCCGAGCTCAGGAGTTCAAGACCAGCCTGAGCAAGAGCGAGACCCTGCCTCTACTAAAAAATAGAAAGAAATGATCTGACAGCTAAAAATATATATATAAAAATT
>CM052444.1:25503309-25543761 GCA_028533085.1 Varecia variegata
GGGTGACTAACAGCATGGTGGTGTCTGCTAGAAATAGAGAAGTCAGAAGAAGGGAGAAGTTCAGTGGGAGAAAGAAAATGCTTCACTCAGGCAGTCTGGAGTGAAAGTGCCAGTGAGTCATCCCAGAGGCAGAGACTGGCAGGTTGATGGAAATAGAGAAGCTAGAAAGAGAGGTTAAGGAGAGAGATATGGACTTGGGAGTTAGCCCTCAAAAGAGTCAAACCATGGGAATGTATATGATGGCCCGGGAAGAAATTGCAGGAGAAGTAGAGAGGGCTGAGGGCTGAGCCTTGGAGACAGGACATTGAGGGGAAGGCAGCTGAAGGGGAGCATGAGGAAGGCTGAAGAGGAATATTTGCCAATGAGGGCATGGAGAAGTCAAGTGGGTAAGACCCAAGAAAATGCTACATGGAGGCTGCTGGTGACCTGTGAGCGTTCCGGGGTGGGCAGAGTGAGACAGTAAGGTAGTGCAAGGGGCTTTGCAGAATTAAGGGAAGAGATGAGATACTAAGCATATTCAGTTCTGCCTATCTTTCTAATGCATGAATTAAGATCAGAAAAAGAACTAGAGAAAGAGGCTGAGTGGTTGCCAGAAGCCAGAATATTAAGAGATTGATGTTAGGGGCAGAAATGGAGAATGTGAGAGGGCGTATGTAAACCGATCACTAAGAAAACAAAGGAGATTGTTTATAAAATAGAATTACTTGATTAGGAACCTAATATGAGTCAGTTAAAACACGTTAATATGAAACATCTATTCTTAAGGATAACAACTTAGACAGCATCACATATATTTTAAATGTTGAGTGCAAAGGCCTTGAAGAGGAAGCAGCATGTGTTTCTCTGCTGCACCATTGCTAGCCATGTGACTTCCTGGGCGTCACTGACCCCTCTTGGTCTCAGATTCTCATCTGTACAATGGAGGCAGCAGTCTGGCAATCTGTGCCCTGGGATTTGGCTGGACAGGTGCTCAAATACTTGCCTTAAATAGATAAATGCAGCTGATGTATAAGTGAAAGATTGTGTGTGACTCAAGGAAAGAGAAAGGGGAAGAAAAAGGAGAGGTTTGGGAAATAAGAGAAGTATGTGTGTGAGTTCCTGAGTGTGTGTGTGTGTGTGTGTGAGAGAGAGAGAGAGAGAAAGAGAAAGAAGGGAGAGAGGATGATAATAAGCCTAGGGAAAAGGCAGCATTTTGTGACTGGTAGAAATGATTCCATGGCACCACTGAATGGTTGACTTAACTACAGGAAACCCTCCACGCTGCGGCTTCACAATGTGCAGTTGTGAATACTGCTGCTCTTTATCAAGCCCGTCAAACAAAGCTGCAAATATACAGTCCGACACCACAGATTTCTTTTATTTTGACTTTGCCACTGGGTTATCCTAACCAGTGACTAACTATCCTCTCCACACCCCCCACTTCAGTTAAACCGAGGAATACTGAGAATAGTAAACCAAAAGGTTTGGTGCATGGTTCGATCCGTGGTCTGTCTTCTCCAAGTCTCAGTTTTCTTCTCTGTGATGATGACCTAATATATATCTTTCTGAATGTCTATAGAGATCCAATACGATAATGTGTAAGTACTTGGTAATCTGGAAAGTGCTAAATAAAGGTTATCTTTTTTTATCCTACTTTTCTTCAGTAATTTTGGACCTGTTATATGTAACTGTAATCTGTATTACATTTTGGGTAATAAGCTCCATAAATTCGCTACTTCCTTCCTTTCATTCATTCTAAATTTACTTCCCCAAGTGTTCAGTTTAAGTGAGTGCTCTTCAGGAACAGAGTTCTGGGATCTGGGGATCAAGTGTGCATTATGTCACCCAGAACCTTCCCTCTTGTCCTTCAGTTTTTCCAGTTTCAGGAGGCCCTTACTCTGCTCCCTTCAACCATGGTGTCAGCATTTTTGAGTCCTGCCCATGCATGAGGTTTGTCCAGTGGGGAGGCAGCTATCGTGAATGTTGCACCCCAGATGTGTGCACAATGGCTCCCTGCTCTGGCAAGGTAATCTGTGGGTTGTCTGGAGCCAGTTTGTAATCCCAGCCTGCTTTCCCCCTAACTAGCTTCCCTTGCTATCCCTTTCAGAGTGCGTGGGGGAAAATGCAGCTTCATTTAAAAATTATCCCAAACATCTGCTAGCAGCCTCCACTACAATCCAATATATTTGGTGCATTACAAAGTCCTTAAAAATGACTTTTGGATGATCCTTTGTTTATCTCTCTTCCATTAGCAGAAACGATGTAGAGCTGCTTATGTGTATTTATGTGGTTATCATTTTCTCTCTCTCTTCCTCTCCCTCTCTCTCTCTTTTCTCTATCTCCACACCCCCCCCCCAAACCCGAAGTGTTAATTAATGGGGATAATACATTGTCAAAGATGTCACAATGTGTGATTGAGACAGACAGGAAATCATATAAACCATTAGCATTAATTCCATTCTGCAGGAGAGATGGAAGATTCTTGCATGCAGGGGATATTAGTCACTTTATTCTAGTCTGAGCTGCACACCAGGTTTCGTGGGCTGCTATAAGGTGGAGTAATTCCAGATTGCTGAGGCTGCTCCCATGCATCAAATGAGATAATGTGCAAGTACTTGGTAACCTGTAAAGTGCTGAATAAATGTTATTCTTTTATCCTCGTTTCCCTTGATAATATATTTTGCATTTGTTATATGTGAATTAATCTAATATCTTATGAGTGGGTGGAGTTCTGATTGGTCCTGATCTTTCTTGATCTTCCTGGAGTCAATCAACATCCAGGAGTGAGGGGAGGGGAAGAAGAATGGTGATTCCAGAACCAATATCTAAAAATCCGTACAGAGATCAGAGTGAGGGATATCCATTTATCCATAAATCATTTGTCAAGGACCATGTTGTTTGGTGGCCCCTGTGACTGAGGCATGTGGCACAGCTGATGGCACAGATTGACCTCTGACAGGCTCCTTGCTCTCCTAGGAAGGGCATCCCCCCCTGAGGCCCACCCTCTCCTTCGCAGCTCATCACTCTGTTGGAAACTAGTCTCTTGGAGCTGTCGCATTCCATTTGTGATAACAAGTCATCTAGACATCCTCTATTTCCTTTTCTTTATTTACTATTCCTTAGTCTTCCCCACTCTTTGAAAACTGAGAGAATGGTTGAGTTGCCATGGCAACCCTCTACCCCCACCTTTTTTTCATTTCTCAAAAATCTTTCTACATTTTAATAAAATTACTATTTATGGTGCACAAAGCTGCATTCCCCTTCACCGCAGCTCTGCAAGGGAGGTTTCCCATCTGACCAGAATACTAATGACTAAAACATGGCTGTCCAGTGAGGAAGTGAGGAAACCCTCAGAGCCTTCACTTTGGTGGGCATACACGTTCTTTAGGACATTGTTTAAGCATGCATGCAGGGTTCGCCACCTGCACATATGAAGAATCACAGTTGACAGGGCTGAAAACCCAGCCATGTGAAGTACACTATGCTGGATATACATAGTAACAAAATATGGCTGGAAGAGAGAAAGGAGGTGAGGTGCTCTTACCTTTATCACACTGACAGAGGGAGCTGAGCTCCTGGGCTCTAGCTGTACTAAGTAGAGATGTCATAGCCAGCCTATTAGGAGTAACTGAGAGATTTGCAAGATTGGAGGTGGGTAGAAGGCAGTGTGCAATAATTGGAGAAAACACAGAGACTTCCTCATTTATGAGCTAAAAGACAAGAGTAATTTAGTAACATTATGAGAGTGTTCTCATCTGTATACTGTACCGACCTTGAAAACTGTTTTGAGGAGCAGAGATGCTGTGGTGATAAAGTCTCGTGACTAAGCGTCTGGGCTCTGAAATAGGCATCGAATTCCAGTTCTGCCCCTGTCTAGTTTTGTATCTTGAAGTAAGTTACTTAACTTTTCCAAGTGTCAGTTTCTTCATCTCTAAAATGAGGATGATAATATTACAGCCTATTTTTTAGGGTTGTTTTGAGGATTCAGTAAATTAATGCAAGTAAGAACTTAGAATAGTGCCTGGCAATATGTCTGTTGTCATTTGTTATAGGCATTTGAATTATTATTTTAGTAGCTTATTAATACCCATGAAGACTATTCCAAACCTGAAGCTTTACTAGGGTTTTACAGTTGTTCAGGGATAGGCCTGGTGGAAGAGGTTGGTAGAGGTGATTTTGTTACGGAATGAAACATGTGGACTATATTAAGAAGTAGAATCTGATCCTAAATAGAAAAATGTAGTAGCTTTTGAATTCTTAGTGTTCAATAATGAAAATATTCATTCTTTACCATGTTGTTTTGGGACTTTGTAAGAACAAATTTATAAAGGAACAAGGTGGGTTATTTTAGCTTAATTTGAATTTATATTGTTTATCCATTCTGATGGCTCCCAGGTGGAAAGTCTCTGAGTAAGCTATGCAGTAATGATCTGATAGCAGTGCTACTTAAACTTTCATGGGCATGTAAATCACCTGGCAAGTTTATTAAAATTCAGATTCTAATTCAGTGGATTTGGGGTAGAGCCTAGGATTCTGCATTTCTATCAAGTTCTTAGGTGATGCTGATGCTGCTTGTCCCAGGGACCATTAAGTAGCAAGATTATGAGGGTTTTGAGGCCAGTTTTTCCCTAGGACACCTTTAAACAGAGGTGTGGGTTTAGAGGAAGAGGTTCTCTGATTTCCTATTCAGAAACAAAGCTGGAATTACCCATTATTATAGAACTTGGCCCTCGTGAAAAAATTAGGTTGAGAATGACCAGTGGAAGCTAGAAGCCTCTTCTTTTTCTGAGGTTTTGACAAGAGAAATCAGGGACAGTTATAAACAATTCTTTTTTTTTTTTTTTTTTTGCCAGAAAACTCAGAGGTACCTGACTGCGTTATATAAGGACTTTCCTCTTGCTTTACAAGTCAAACGTGATTATTCTGTTTTGTTCTTAAAGCATTTTTAGAATGCAATACAACTCATCATTTTCCTGAATGTTGTTAAGGCTTGTGTGTGTGTTGTTTGATTTATTCAGAATATTTTAAAGATATAATTGTTGGACCAAAATCCAAGTGAAACTAAGACAAATGAAGACAAAATTATTAAATATTAAACATTAACTTGAATTTTCAATTCCTGTGTAAATTTTCAATTCATTGCTTTCCTAGTCTAAATGTCTGGCAATCTCTTATTTCAGTCTAAGCTTTGTTAAAAACAAAACAAAACACCCAAAACAAAACTCTCAACATGTTTTTAAGAACTAACAATAATGGTGCGATATAACAGCTGCAGTCTCACTTCTGAGTTACCAGTGGAGGAATTAAAGGCCCCGCGTTTTAAGATGAGAGGTTTAGCTACTTCATAGGATGAATCAGCCAGTGACTCACAATTACGAGTCTTGTGATTTAAAAATCCCAGTGGTTGTGAGCTTCTCTTTGGAGGGCTGGGGAAACTTCACATATGAAGGAATACGTGAAATTAGAGAGAGAAATATGAAGTCTACTTCCTCTTTAAATGACTCAAAGAGCATGGTAGGATGTCTATATATGCTCATTTCATTAGAAAGGTCATTGCAATTAGATTTAGACTTCTAGCCATGTAATCTATCCCCTTTATTGCAGGCAGTATGACATCTAGCCTACTGCAGAAACATTGTCATTTCTACTAGATTATTTAGCAAGGCCTGTTTCATCTCTGAAAAAGATCCACAGATTAAGATATGTTGACATCAGTTTAGGGGGAATTGCCCTTTTAGTGGCATCTTTAACCCTTAACACATTGACTGCCACACAAGAAAAAAAATTATTTTCCTTGGGACCATGGTGTTTTATTAGAAAAATAGAATAAAAACTTTGAAAACATAATTATCCTTTCTAATTAATGAAAAATTTATTAATTTTTATTGTTTTCTGTTCGTGAGTTATATGCAACTTGAAAAATAGTTCTTGTAGCTCCCAAGGTGAAGAGATATGTGAGTTACATATGCTTCATGAGGCCCCAGGTGCAAAACTTGCCTGAGTTAAATTACAACTCACGTGGCAGTTCATGTGTTAAAGATGTCAATTCAATCAACCAGTAGCAACTCAGATGGGAGATGGGAGAGCATGACAGAGATGGACAAGAAGATATATTTCAAAATGCATTTTTTCTGCAGTATTAGGGAACTTAGAGACATTAAAAGACTTTTCAACTGGAAACCACACAATAGGATTCCAGATAAAGGCTCCCCAGTTGGCAGATAACTATAGGGAAAAGATGAAATAAGAATTATCTGAGAATCAATGACCCATAGATTCTATCATGACCCATCCTTAAAACAGAAGAGCTTTGTTCCTTCTTAGCTTGTGGGAGCCTGTTATAGTAGAAGCCTTATAATTTGTCACTGAATAAATCACCAACACCAAGTTACATTAATTATATCCTAGTCTTTGGCTCCCTAAATTCCTCTTTAATAGACCTGAAGGAATTGTGATAAATAAGGATTGAGGCCCATTTGCAACCTTTAGAGTTAGTATTTTGCTTTCCATTAATCTATATTCTTTACCTATTAATGTGGTTAGGAAAATTCATATGTTCAGTTTTGATAAGGAGTTTGCTTAAAATTATCAGTAACTAAAATCTTACTGTAAATTAGTTAATGGTTTTTGATGATAATAATGACCTAAAGTTTGGTGCCTATGGCTTCATGTGGGTTAATTTCTAGTAGATTCCACAAGAATGAGAGAATGTGTGTATCTTTTTGAACTGGGAGTCATTTTGACTGGGATTCATAAAGATATCAATGGACTAATCCAGTACAAACACAAGAGCTCTTGTCCAAGTGGAATACTTCAAAGGATTGTAGATTGAAATAGGCCTCTGATGAAGTCTAGAAACTACCAGAAATATTTAAATACTATGGTTAAAATTACCCTTGAGATAAAATCTGACTTCCTGTTTCTAAATCAAAAAGCTTACAATAAGGACCCTGAAGGTTCCTAGAATAATAAACAGCTCTTCTAAAACAGCAACTGGATGAGGTAAGTGTGGTTGACTTGAAAGTACAGACTAATTTCCTCAACACTACTCATGTGTTTCAAAATTAAGAGGGAAAATTTCCAAGAGAGAGACATATTTGGGGTTTTATTGAATCCAGAGTAATCTTAAGTACTGCAATAGTTTGAAATTTTTTAAAGGTTTTCCACTGCTAAGACAATTGTCTAGTTTTCTCAGAGTGCATTTGTTTTACCATCTGGTGTGGAGCGCCTCTTAACAGTGGTACATCAGCATGCAGCAGCTTTTGCAACTTGTGACAGATAAGTAGACTGGCACTGGCTGCAAGGAGCTGAAAACCCTCCCCAGCACATTTGCCTCACTTTGTCTTTTCTATTTACTCATCAAGTCTAACCTCCTCTCTTATTTCCTGAAGGCCCCTGAACTGAGCCAATTGTCCCTTCCTTCTTCCTCATAGTTCCATCAGCCTTCCTTGTACAGAACTTGTCACTATGCCACCATCACAGGCCTTCTCATTTTCCACTACTTCTATGAAGTCTTGAGGGTGGAAGTTACATCTTCTCAGGGTTTTATTTACTCAACCAATGTTTACCAAGCATCCACTATATACCAGGCATTGAGAATACAAAGATGACAAGGACAGAGTCAGCTCTCAAGTTGCTGACAGTTTTGTAAAAGAGTAGATAGTTATATTTTGTGCCAAGTTCTTTGGCAGAGAGCTCTGAAGTATCAGAGGGATACTTAGTACCAAAGTCTTCCTAGAAAAAATGTCAGTAAGTCTTGAAAGATAAGTAGCTATCACCCAGCTGAGTAGAACAGTGTAAATGAGTGAAGTGGGAAAGAAAAAGAAAAGTGTGAAGATATTTCTGGACAGAGGGATCATCATCACATGTGAAGGTGTGTAGAAGAGAGAGCATGCTATAGATAGTGATACTGTAGGGTGACCGAAGCAGAGAGCACATATCAGAGAGTGATAAGGGATGAGGTTAGAAAGGTAGACAGGAGCTGGAGCATGAAGGGCTTTGGATGCCATACTAAAAAGTTTGGGCTTTATTCTAAAAGAATAAAGGAGGAGTCATTGAAGTATTTGAGCTAGGGGAGTCATTAGCAAATTCGTGATTTAGAGAGATCACTTTGTCTGTAACGTGAAAAATTTATGAGGTTACTGTAATAACATAGGAAAGAAATCACAAGATAGATACAAAACAATTCAGAGGTAGAGAAGATGGTTATAGTTGCATCACTAATTTATTGGCCGTGAAGAGTGAGGGCCAGAACTACTTCACCAGAACATGGATTACACGAATTTAGCATTGACATGATATTGACCTTGTCTCAACTCCCTGCAACTTTGCAGCTCTTTGCCTCATTGTTTCTGCCTCTAAGTCTCCAAGTCTCCATTCCAAATTCTAAGGAGAGAGACTGTAATCGGCCCAGCTGGGTGAGGTGACCATCTGTGGACAAAGAATGGGCAGACATAGGTATTAAGGTTGTCCCTTCTGGGCTGTGGGTTGGCAGGTTTTCTAAGAATGAAAAGTGAGCAGGGCAGAAATAAATGGCTGAGAAAATGATTGGCACCTGGAGTATGTAAGAATAGCACTCAAGATATAGATCTGGGCTGAAGATAAAAATCTGAGAAAATAGTTGAAACTAAGGTATTGGATGAGATTACCCACAGAGAGTGTAGACTTTGAGAAAAGGTGAGGCCGGAGCTTAGAACCTTGGGGCAGCAGTATTTAAGAAGTGACAAGAAGACAACAAGTCAGTGAAGGTGATGGAGAAGGAATGGAAAGAGAGGGAATAAGAAAGTGTCACAAAAGCCAAGAAGGAGAGAGGGATCAACAGCGTCAAATTCTACAACGACTGGGGAGGTTGACAACTGAAGTATGACAAGGAAACTATTAGTGAAGAAATGTTCTGGGTACAGGTGGAGACAGAAGCCAGATTACAGTGGGATGACACCTGTAGTAGAATGTCAAACAAATGAGGGGTCAGGAAGTACAGATGACTTCTTTCTCAAAAGTTTGGCTTTGAATGAAAGGGGACAAAAAGAGCTAAAGATGATCAAAGAAACATTTATATACTGATCATAAATTCTGAGGTGGGAAGATACTGAGTATATGGCCATGAAAGACAATATTTAATAAAGTCAAGTTCTGGAGTAGGCTGAATGAGATAGGTCAGAGCTCCAGAGACTGGGAAAACTTTTCTACTGAAGTGAGAGGGAGAAATGGCATACAAGAGGCCCTCAATAAATATTTCTGAATGAGTAAATGAATAGATTAATGGGGCGGTGGTTGAGCCAGTTTGCCGAGCTTGGGTTTTCATTTCTCTTAGTGTCTCACCTTAAGGTAAGGAGATTGGGTCTGGAGGCCCGCTGAGGCAGGACTAGGCTCGCCAGCGTGAACGTGGTGTGTGAGAAATACAATGGAAGGGCCTTTCTTCTGCTCTTCTTCAAGCTACCCTGATAATAGTGTCCTCAGTTTCCTTACTTCTTAGGGAAGCCAGAATTTGAGATAGGAGAGGGGTGAGGAGAGGAGAATGTGGCTGTGCAAAAGCCACGTTTTCTGGACCAGGAGTCAGAAAACCTTTGATTCTAGCCACTTTCTGAAATTTGCTGACCACGTGACCTTAGGCAAATTGCATAACTGCACATCCAGTTTCTTCTTTTAAAGTGTGTGACACTACCTTCTCTGCCTATTTTACAGATTGCTTTTTAACTATATATACATACTTAAAATATTGTAACTATTGTGAAGCACAGTACTGATGTAAGTCCCCATTAATATATACTCCAGACATTTTGAGAATGTAGGTTGCCTCTGGGGGGTGCCTTGTGAAGCTGTCTAATCTTGTCTAACTATATATACATGTATGGCATGCCACTGGAGTACTGTTAGTTAGGTTCTTTCTTGGCTACTACACATGCTGAGAGCTTGGCCTGATAGTACAGAGCATTCCCACTGGCACGCAAACTGCCTGGAGGGAGAAGTATATTAAAATCACAAATTCATTATTTTCTCAAGACTGGGATGGACAAAGTTCAAACAGCCTTATAAATTGCTTCCAGAAATAAAAGACAAAAATTAACTCTGCTTCAAAATTTTGCATCCGCATTTATGAATGCCACTTCCTTCTCTCTTTTATTTCCATCTCCATTGCCACAAATCAAAAGCCAACACAAGCATTTTCCTCTGCAGAGTTCCTCAGCTTCTCTATAGAGATAAATGAAAACTAAAAGCTTATAGTATATTTATCATCTTTTAGCCCAACTTCCGGATTCCTATTAGGCCCTCTGACTAACTTACATCATGCAGTCTCTGATTACTTTTAGATTCAGGTTATGTGGAAATAACTGTATGTTTTCATGACTGGCATAATGAGTGTAAATGAAACTAGTAATACCTGGCATCTACTTCTCACTGACATTGTAAAAGTTAATGGGATAGTGTCTACAAATCAATTTGTATTCTTCATCTAAAATCATTCACTATGCCAAATTGGACCAGACATGGGTGAGGACTGTGCCATATATGCCTATTTCCTTATCAATTGTGTTTTGAAATCAGATTTCTAGGTTATTTGTTCTGTTCCTCCTCTTGTGGCTTCATTCCAAAAAATGACTTCACTGACCTTAAATTTTAAAAGACAGTATTGTCACCAGAGGTTTTAGTTCTCCATTTGGCTTTTCTATTTCCATGGTAAAGTCTCCTCTTCCATGTCTTAAGTTATCTGATCTTTAGAGTGAACAAAAGATTTTTTTTAAACAAAATAAAATACCCCATTTTGGCTGTGATTAATGAAACCTATAAATAGTAGACCTAAAGAAGAGAAAGGCACAAGATTGATAAGGGTTTTAATACAAAGGAAAAGTACAGAAAAGTGAACCAATGATTGAGTGGGCCCAAACCCATAGGAGTTGTGTAACAATAATTACATACTAATTTGTTTCTGTTGAAGACCAATAGAAAAGTGAGAATTCTCTTGCCTAGAAGCATGGTTCAAAGAGGATATCTGTAATTCCTTGGAAACAACTCACATCTCAAAAATTTACTCTGTGAATATTTGCAAAGGACTTAAAGATTTGGTCCCCTAAAATGAAATACTTACAAATTACGGCTCATGGAGTCCACGACCAAAATTCCGTGGCCAGAAAGCTTAAAAACAGTTATTTCTTATATCAACTGGAGGCTTAGAAAAATATGTTTTGTTCTTTTTTCTAATAGCTAATTACCACTTGTGTAAGTCAGTTTAAATCTGTGCTTTTTTTTTTTTTCTTTTTTAAGACAAAGTAAAATTCCAGATGGAAACAAGAGAGAGGCCTCTGCTTTGGTGATGTAGCATTTGTTGACATTCCAAAAGCACAAACACATTTGAGTAACTAGCTGCTATTAGGAAAAAGATTTAGGATCAACATTGCTAAGCACAAAATAAGAACAATGGGAATGTAAAGGGTGATTACTAGGAATTATACTCTGTCATGATACAAAAATATTGAGCATACATAGAGAATACATATTGAAATCAAAATGTTCTCAATTAATACTTGACTGTTCTGTATCTAATGGGAATCCTACCCTACAAGCTTGAGAATATTTATGTGTGTGTGTAAATCTGAGAGCAGGGTCATCTACACATTGACCTTCTACATATAACCCCTCACAGTGCTTTGAACAGTGCAGAATACACAATGGATGCGTAATACTTTTGAATGAAATAATGTACATTTGCTGTGCCATAATTTACTCTTATAAATACCTGGAACAAGCATAAAGGCACAGACTTATCACAAATAAATTTTTCTTCCTTGAGATTTTACTGGGACTTCAACAGTGTAAGAAAGATATGGGGCAATGGAAGAAACCTAGGGAATGTTGGTTTCCAAAAGGCTTGCTGAAGACAATGCACAGAAGTCCTCACTATAGCCATGTGGGAAGACACACAACAGCCTGAAGATCTGATCCAAAAGCAGCTGATGCTTGAGTTATTGATAATAGCCCAGCTTTTGATGATCCTTCTTTTGCAAAAACAAAACAAGGAAAGAAAGGAAGGAAGGAAAGAAGGAAGGGTGGGAGGGAGGAATGAAGGAAGGAAGGAATGGAGAAGTCATTTGGAACTAATTATTAATATGAGCAATGGGATTCTTGGGGGTCTTTTATTGAATTCTGTATATAACATTTGCAATGAAAACACTTTAAATCCAATGACAAATTTACAAATGAATCTGATGAAAATATCACATAATCACAATTTACAGGTATTTTCTGATACTTAACAAAAGGCTCAAAATTATAACAAAAACATCAGAGAACATGGTATAAGAGCTTATTTTAAATTTACATTAATATATGATAAGTTAACATAATTCAATGTGAAAAGAAGACAAATATAGAAAAAATACAAAATGTTTGATTTTACATCTTATTCAGAATTCCATTATTTATTATCATTAAGAATGACTACTATTTCATTACATACAAAATAATACTTGCTTGACTTACCCGTTTGATGAAGAGAACTAAAATTTAAGTTTAGACAATTTTAAATTCCAATATAATAAGCATATGTTCCATTTAAATATGCACAGTAACACTGCAATGCTAATCAGTAAAAGTACAGCATGTATCACAGACTGTTGACTTACAAGGGAAAGCAATAACAGTGTCTCTCTGTCATTTGAGAAAAGAATAAAAATGTAATATTGTGTAATGGATTAACACATGATGTCCTCCATATTCAAACTGAGCAGTCATTAGATTTTAATTTTATCTGGGAAAATCCTTAAATAGATTTTTAAATATGTGGAAGAACTTTACCAAATATTTAAACTATGGCTAATTGTTAATAGTACTGCTATCTAATACTTGTTAACCAATTCTTTTCGAATAGTTATAGGAAATAACCAGTTTGCTTAAAATAAAGGCAGTTTTTCTCCCCACTCCCTCTTCCCTGTCCTCCACTAATCACAGAACATGTGTGATGAAAAACAGTAGGCTGAAAAATGGTTACTAGGGTGGATCTGGCTTTTTTCTCTGTATCAGAATGGCTGCAGTTTCTTGGGTTGATTATTGCTTCTTTCAACTGTTCAGAAACCAGCCATTATGATGAATTTTTAAAAAGGGAAATTAGAAAAATCAGTGAAGTTCATTTTTCAGCCTAGCACTTTGACATTAAATGAATTTAGTGTCTGTGGTCAGGGTATGTGGACTTAATATGTTTTAGGTGGAAAATGTTTGGATATTTCTCTGTGGAAGGACTAATGTTTGGAAGTATTTAAAAAGGTCTGACAATAATAGTAACAATGCCTTTTCACTAAAACCTGAAATTTCTCGATATAACTTTTATTACTAAAATTAAATTTTAGTTAAAGTTTAAAAGATAATGGCAGTGATAGGATAAAAACAACATGACAGAGGGTGAACAGTGTAAAGAACATGTGAGATTTGGAACCACTTATTGGCCATGTGATCTTGGCCAACAATCACTTGATCTTTCTAAATCTTGGGTGTTTAAACTTCAGCTGTTATTAGTACTTTATATGAATGTTTTAAAGATTAAATTATGTGAATGATCTTTGCAAAGTATGATATAAACAAACTTATAAATAAATACATGTTAGACTCTATGAAAAAAATTGAGGTTTCGTATTTGTTATTCTGACCTCTGTATAATCTATATAAGATTTCAAAAATATTTTCTTATAACATTTAGCACATTACATAGAAATACTACACACACTATTTGCTTTCCCTTGTATGTACTGCATGTATGTGTGTGTGTGCATGTATACATAGGAGCTTTTTAACATAAATTATACCATTTTATGGCATAGTTCCAAAAATGGTCTATACAGTGCCCTTAAAATTGAAAAAAAAGGATATTCTTATTTGGTTTATAGTCATACAATTTTATGGCATTTAAGAAAAGCACATTGATAGTTTTAAGTAAACTAGATACTTAACCTCCCCACCCCCCAAACCCAGCATTAAGAGATCACACCATAGCAACAATTTACCAAAGAGATACTACTAAGGTTTGTTTAGTATGGTTGGTTCACAAATTGTTGTAACATACAGTATTAACACAATATGCTAGAATCACCATTTATCAAATTTCATCAAGTTTAAAAAAAATGGATGAAATCACTTCTCACAAAGATCACACTAATACATAAGTGACTCAATTACACCTAAAGTGAAAATTCAGATTCATAAAACCAAAATTATCAGACTAAATGTTTTAATTAATTGCTCCACTAGTCAAAATATACATTTCCTATTATGATAAAGGCCTTTAAAAACTACCCCCTTTTCTGAATGGAAGGGACATAAGACTAAACCTCTGGAGAAATAATCTCAATATGACAAAATATTTCTGTATTATTCAAATGCAGTCCTATCATTTTAACAATTTCTCTAGAGTCCAAATTTTAGCATCCTCCCAACCTAATCTCTTCCCACCACAAAACCAGGAATCAGAATATACTCCTATTTTTCAATAGATATAGTCACCTTTTATCTATGTTGTGCAAAAGCTATAACCCTTCTTTTCCCAACTATCCACTAATGCCAAACAGAAGTGTTTGGGTTATCCCTGAATTTTGTTTCTCACTCCTGAGAAAAATTAATTACAATATGGCTCCATCAGGCCTCTTCTGTATTAAAAAATTCACAAAATTTTATGAATATTGTTTTAAATTATAGTCATTGCTTCTGGGACCAAAAGGGCAATAACTTTTTAATGTGACAAAAATACACCTTACTATCAGCTACAGCTCAAAGCAGAATTTATTTGACTTTGATTTGCTACAAGTTTATTAAACTATAAAAATTTAAAGAGAAAATTAACTTGAATAGACATTCTGTTTAGGTAACTACTTAGCATTCAAAGATGAAATGATAAACCGTAATAATTAAGCCATGGTCAAAACGAAAAGTAAGGTTTAACTTCTTTATGTCTTGCTGAGTTCAATTAGCAATATTAGAAATATGACCATTTGGATTTCTTGAGTAGAAATACGTGGCATCTTAGTGACAAGAGAGGAGCAACATGTACATGTACACATGTTATAACAATCTGAAAATATGATAGAATTTTCAAAGATGAAAAGAAACAGAGAGAATACTAAACTTAAAAAGTCTTCATTTGACAGATAAAGTAATTGGGGCTCAGAGGAGTTAAAGGGACTTTTCTAGGGCACATGAGAGTTATTGGCAGAGCCAGCACTACAGCAAAGACACCTGCTTAAACTCTGCCAAATTGCTTTTTGTGTAAAAAGAATCAAGAGATCACAAGGCAAACACTACTATAGCTTCAAACTTCCCACCTTCCCCTACTCCCTGGCTTATAATGCTGAGTGTGCAATAAGGCGTTGATACTGTTTTAGCATTTCATATACAATTTTCAAATCACCTTAACATCTAATTAAATTTAACAAATACCCACTCCTCCTTTCTAGCTATTTCATTAATCTGTTTCCATTCTGAAGAGTGATTTTTCTACTTTTTCATGATCCCATTATACATCAGTGAAAATTCTTAAGAGGAGAAAGAATCCTATTTCCTCTTCTTACAATCAATTTGAAAAATGATATATTTATGGCAAATTCAAGGCTTAAATCTTATTTCAATTTATTCTTTCCTGCATAAGAAAATCTGAGTACTTAAGTATCCTTCAAAGCACTTTTAAAATACGTATAATGAGGATTTGGGGACTAGAAAGGGCTTTAAAGATTATTGAACCCAGCACACTCATTTTGCAATTCAAGAAACTCAAGCCTAGCAATGATAACTGACTTATCTAGGGTTCCATAGGTAGCAAGCAGGTAAGAATTCTGGTCCCTTTAACCTAGACCAGTACTATTTTTACTGCCCATTCTATGAACTATATTTGGTATGACGGTTTACTCATCTGACACCATTCTGTGCTTTTATCGCAAAAGTCCAGGTTTTGTCTCTTATTTGAAACTGTAGCCTGTAATAATAATTCAGATAAGGTATTAAATAAACTATAATGCTTAAAGTTATGTCATTGTTTTACAAAGGTAGTTTTTGTGTCTATTTTTCTAACACCTACTGATCGTTACTAAAACATCTGAATGTCTAACCTCCTATAACACAGTTGATCGGTTTGTTTCAATCATCCCAACAGCTGATGTAGATTACTTTACTGCTACCAAGGCTGTGATCAACACTTAGGATTGAGTTGTCTGCAGTGAACTCAGGGCCAGTGTCTCTACTAAATGGGCTAACATAGAACAAAGACAAGGTGGTGGCTATATTTTCACTTTAATCACAAGTCATCTAGATTGGAGGTTCTAGCTCAAATCTGAGATGGTTATCATTCCTTTATTTCATTTTTTCCATAGTGATTTGGTCTCAAAGTTTGACCACAAAGAAATTACCAGAAGATTGCGAAAAATTCCTTGTAGACATTGCCTCAAAGAAAGTTACTTGGATTATATTTCCTATCCATCTGTTTTGCTGCTAGTAGGTATAAGATTGTTTTAGTTACTGATTCTTATATGTATATTAACAATGAAATTCATCACTTGTAGTCCATTCTATAGGGCATCAAAAAGTTTATATTCTTGGCTTTGCTACCAAAATATTTGCATCATGATTGAAATTCTACAAGTGCTCTTATTATAACTTAACATTGTTATACATCTAAATAATAGGAGATTGGTTATTTATGTATTTGTTCAGGTATATTTAAAAAATAAAATATGGAAATGAAAAAATCTTCTATATAGTAAATGTTCACAGTTTGACTTTCCATAAGGCTTATGAAATAATATACAAATAGCTACCATTCTGCTGAAATGTCACAGTAAATACATTAATAATGGCACAGAAGTGAAATGTCCCCAAATGGGAAACCATCTTCATGACATCCTAAATCTCTTTTCTAACTAAAAGTTATTTTAATTGAAAAAGAATTCCATTTCTAAAAGAATATAAAAATAGAAAATGAAATTTTTACATATATACTTTTGAAGGAAAAGCTATAAATATTAGATGAACTATTATACATATCTTTAAGAATATGCTTTGTCTCACTACACCAAACATTCAATGAAAACTAAATTAAATGAATATATTATATACGAACTGTTGAAAAGTGTAACTAAATGTTAACAATTTAGTTAAGCTAGACCACTTAAACATATAAGTACTAATATATTTTTGTAAAATTAAGCTCAGCTAAAACTTATCTATCTATAAGACTAATTTACAAACCTATCATTTTGAAAAAAAAAGAATATTTAATCAAGCAAGGCACATTTCTTTTAGGCAAGTCTGTCTTTAATACCATTCATTTGGGCACAGTGTAGATTTCACTTACTTATGTGTAAATGGGCTAATCTATGTCTGAGAGCCTTTGGTACAAAACACACCTTCACAAATAAAGTTGCATATAACTGAGAACACAGAAAATAACATGAATATATCTCATGATTAAACACAGTCCAGTAATTAATTGAAAAAAAAACAGTAAGAGTTGTGTTGGAAACAAATATTCAGGCTTTCTTTATCTGCAGCACTGATTATAGTTTTTGGATGATTAGATTTCATCAAAATGTCAAAAGGTTGAATGATACCTTAATATTTTTAATGTTCTTCTTTATCTCTTGATCAGTATCTTTTATACTACACACAGTATGAAGAGAATCCTCCAACTTCAGAGCTATTTCCTTTATATAAAGCATTTGTTTGAGATATATTATTTAACGTCAACTGAAACAAAAATAGGTGCTGGCAGACAGATCACTAAGATATTTCTCATTACTGAGAAATGCTGACAGTAAAGCATTCTTGATCCAGGCAATTTAAAACTGAGCATCCTACTGGTCAGTGCAGCTCTACAGTTCTTTATGCGGGGCTCTTCAGGGATCTGTCAGACAGAGTAAACACAATAATTTACTATATAGTTAGCTTTTAGAAAACTAGACTTTATGTCAATGGAAAATGTCCTATTCATTATATTTTTTAAAATTTCGGCTTTTTTCACTGATGCCCTGAAAAGTTCAAGCAATTTAATTGTCTAAATGTATTAACTACATATTGAATGCTTTTAATTTATAACTTAGAAAAAGTTTCAGAGTATACTGAAATTATAAACTTTTTCCCATTAATAACGACCCCTAAATTTAGTAACGTAACACTTGCTTTTTGAATAGAAAAATTTGTCTTCGTTCTTAGAACCATCTGAAGGTTCTGAGTGCCCTCTGATTTTTCTAAAAATGTATGTATTAATTTTCTCAATGTATTCCTAAGGGTTTCAAGCTGTAAATCCTACTGTGGTCATCTATGATGAGAGCTCTTTTGAAGTAAATAGAAATCCAGTGCTCAGGTAAGTGTCATGAAGAGGGAAAAAAAATAGAATCTTAAAATGAGTACTATGAGTATAATGTTCTAGGTGCTACAGGATGTCACGTTGTAGTTTATCTTTTCATTACAAATAACTTTCAAATCTGTTGATTCTTTAAAATATGAACTCTGCATAATTAAGTACCACTTTAAGATATCACAAATTAAGACCAACAAAAACTACTTGACTAGGGTCTGTGGAGAACCAAGAGATAAAGGTTAAAGGTTTGGTGTTCCCCTCTTCCAAACTACAAAAAACATTATTGAGAAACGCTAACAGTAAAGTATTTCATATAAACAACATAAGGCAATATAACAATTGCATTCACTGCCACATCCAGAATCTGGAATGGTGTTTGGCACATAGTTGACACTTTATATACTGAATGGATGACTAAATGCCTACCACTCTCATAGTGTCTGACATATAGGAAGTACTCAGTAAATATATGTTGAATGAATAAATGGATATATAAAAATTATATTTATTTACTTTAGAAATTTACTAACTACATAATATAAATACTTACAAAGACAAAAAAATGCCATAAACCCAGCTCCAGGTTTCAATATGTGAATATTGTCCATCATAATGCAAAGAGAAGACTGTTTCCCATATAATTCCCCTGCTTTTAGCGGGTACCCAAAACCAGTGGTAAATGCCCAAAGATGGTGATCTGGAATTTGAGTGTGCTTTTGATGAAAGAATCAATCGCTCACTAAATTAAATACTGTATGCCTACTGTGTGCTGGGCAGTTATCTATGTATTAAAAAGTTTTTCTTATTGGCCTGAATTATACTTGGTCACCTTAATCAAAGATATAACTTAACTGATTTTTAGGCAAACTGATTTTTAGGCAAAAAGCAAGAGTATATTCATGGTATGCTGAACTTTCATTATGAAAGCTTATTGAGCTCTCATTATGAGAGTTATTAATGACTACTAATTAAAAGAAATTACAAAGAACATGAATGACCTGGTATCCATTTTATTTCCTAAGTGTCTAGGCTCTGCTCAATGCTACTATAGTTTTGCTTATCTTGAGATGGTTGTATTAAGCTATGCTTGTCTTGCGGCTGTTCATCCTTTTTATATAAAGGGTTGGGCCTTTTTTTTTTAACCTCATGTATCAATATCTGCCTCACAAGGTTCTTGAGATATTAAGTAAGAGTGGTATAGCATGGAATCCTCATAAATTATAGGTGTAGAGGATACCACTAAAAATAAAAGTGGTATCAGGATAGTAATCATGATGTTTATATTAGTGGCTGAGAAATGGGTTGAAAGCCTCAGAAGAATGGACATTGAGTTAAGTATAAAAAGTCAACTCTATAAAAAGAAAGGAGGTATAATAGAAAATGGTGACCTATAACTGAAGATATTTGACCAAATATTAATAAATGTTCTAACATATAAAGCAAGAAGAGAAAAAAAGAATAAATTTCAACAATTACTAAATTTGTAAAGAAGTAATTAATATCTCCTCCAAGGCCTAAATGGAAGAAGTATAGAAACCTAGCTTATTTAACTGTTAGTCTGACTAACCTGTATTTGATGAGGAAAGAGTTGAAATTATTCTATAACATGTAGTTTTATGGGAACTTCGTTTTCATGTGTCTACACTTTGACATTTATTATACTAATTAGAGTTGGTTCCACACCAGTAAGTTTTACAAATTCTACCAACTAAATGGCAATGAATAAGCCTGAGGACTAGAAAGATTTCTTGCTCAATTTGTACAATTCTCTGATTGAGGTCTTGGAAATTACATACTCTTGGCAAGCAAAAAATTTAAACTCACTCATTATCTAAAGTTGGTAATATGCTAAGATGTAAACTTTGTCAAAAATATGTTAAGTTATGGGAAAATGAGCTGTGAAGTATAATCAATACTTCTTTGAGCAGCATTTAGGTTTACTAATAATAAGTATCCTCAATTTATATAGTTATACAGTAAAATAAACTGCTCTTTTGGAATGAGTTAAAATGTTTCCAGGTAAAAGATCCACAAGATCTAAGTATAAAGCAATTCAAATACAGTTCTTACTTAAAAAATTGTTTCTGTCTGTGATTTTTGGTTACCCAGTAAATTTTGCCCTTCAGAAAAGCATGTCACTCTTGTTTAACATGCTTTTCATCATAATTTCTTATAGAAGTAGTATATTTGTGATTATCTGATATTTTATTGTTCTGTAGTCAGACATGAGGTAAATACAAAATGTCATGGTACGTGAAGCTGCCTCTTAAATGTCTAATACCTTTACTAACCCAAGTTATAATGGAAAATCTGGTAAAATCCATATTGAGTTAAATAATAGAAGTAAACAATGTCGTAATCCCTCAACCCAAACCAGAAAAAAATGAAAAAATAAGAAATGAAAAATGTTCATTTCAATTCTCTATTTTGTGTAATTTCTTTTGAAAGCCCTAACAATGTGTCCTCAAAAGAGAGATATGATCTCTGTCCTACATGGGCTTAACTGTATGAAGTGATGGAAGGAGAAAACAGTTTCTAATTTCTCCTGGTCTATATATGTAAGCTCAAGCACAGATGTTAGTTTTTAATTTGTTGACACATTTGGTAAGGAAATTGTGTTACTTAGATATGCAGAGGCCACCGCTAGGTCTGGTTTGCCTTGGAAATCTAGGGAAAGGAGAAAATTCAGAAGGGGTGCGGAGAAAGTTCCTCTCTAGCCATATCAGGAGAATCCTCATTTCCTACTGCAGAGCAAAGTACATCAGTTATAATATTACCTAAAATAATGGAAATAACTGCAGTACTCATATCAATGCTTTAATTAGTTTCAGTCATTCCATACTATATGTGTCAGTTTTTCAAAGCTGCTGGGAATCTCCCAATACCAACATATGCTACGGGATTACTTCTCACCTTTCATTTTATTATTTATAGTAGAAGTGGTCTAAGTTTTGCCATTTTATAAAAGTCACTCTAAGAATCTGTTCTTATTTTTCATGGATTAAATGTCCCCATATCCTTTCATGTATGAACAACCACTTAAACAAATAGCTGATTTTTGCTGGGTGTGGAGGCTTACACTTGTAACCCCAGTGACTTGAAAGGCTGAGGCAGAAGGATTGCTTGCGGCCCAGGAGTTTGAGACCAGTCTGGGCAACATAGTGAGACTCCATCTCTAAAAAACTAAAAAAGAAAAATTAGCTGGGCATGGTGGCACATGTCTGTAGTCCCAGCTACTCGGGAAGCTAAGGCAGGAGGATTGCTTGAGCCCAGGAGTTCGTGGCTACAGTAAGCTATTAATATAATTGTGCCACTGCACTCCAGCCTGGGCAATACAGTGAGACCCCCATCTCTAGAAAACTAAAACTGGCTGGATGAGGTGGCTCATGCCTGTAATCCTAGCACTCTGGGAGGCTGAGGTGGGAGGATGGCTTGAGCGAAGGAATTTGAGATCAGCCTGAGCAAGAATGAGACCTGGTCTCTACTAAAAATAGAAAAATTAGCCAGGCATTGTGGCATGTGCCTGTCATCCCAGCTACTCCAGAGGCTGAGGCAGAAGGATCACTTGAACGCAGGAGTTTGAGGTTGCTGTGAGCTAGGCTGAGCTAGCTGAGCCAGGCCATAGCATTCTAGCCTGGGCAACAGAGTCAGACTCTGCCTCAAAATAAATAAATAAATAATGAAAAAAAATAAAAAACTAAAACTAAAAAAAGGAAAAAATAGCTGATTTAAAAAACCAAAATAATAATCACTTCTAGAATTAGGTTATTTTGTAAAAGAAATGATTTTATCCAGTAAGGCCGTATCCACAGTGATATAATTCTTTATTGTGATTTACTGGTGAAATCTCTAGTGTCTGATTGAATCAGCTTCCATAGTAATGAAAATGCCATGGATTTTTAGGACTCGTCATTAACTGAAACCAGGACTGAACTTACAGGGAAGTTTCTTAGAATTTCTCCTAAATAGATAAGTCCCTTGGAGATATCATTTGTTCTGATTTTGCTGTGCCACATGGGTCAATGAGTCAACATATATATACTGAGTATCATTTATAAAGAGCACTCTATTAGCTATTATGTAGGAAGTACAGTCTGGGTGAAGCAGTCTGACTTTCAGGTATCCTTGATGATATCTCATATAATGTTATATTTAAAAGTTATTTACATTAAGGAATTCCATACCCATAATTGGGTAGTACTTCTTGTGGAAAACTTGTTGGGGCATGTTTGACCAAATGGGAAGCCTTCTCCAGTAAACTGATTACAAGGAGCTTTATCTATAAAAGCATGGTAAAGAGTATAAGCCACATAGGGATTAAAATGAAGTACAGATGCCTGACATGAAAATTTTGTTTATAGGTTAAAAACAACTCAAACTGAAATGCAATTTCCTTCCTCTCAGCTCTCTTTCCAATAAATACTTATGGAACACCAACTGTATTCCAGGTACTATTCCAGGTCTTCAGGGATATAGCACAGTAGACAGACAAAAATCCTTGTACTCATGGAAGAGAAGAGAAAACAGATAAACAAAGTAAATAAAATATTTAATGTGTTAGAGGAAAAATTAAGCAGAGAAAGGAAGTGAGTGTTGTGGGGGCTGCAATTTTAAACAGTGTGGCTAGTAGCGAAGGCATCAATGAGAAGGTAACACCTAAAGGAGGTGATGGAGTGAGTCACGCAGATATCAGATGCCAGAACATTCCAGGCAGAGGAAACAGCAAGTATAAAGACCCTGAGGTGGAGCATGCCTTGTGTATTTGAAGAGAAGCAAGGAAGCCAGTGCGGCTGCAGCACAGGATCTGATAGGAGAGGAGTCAGAAACAGATTAGAAGCATAAGGAGGTAAAAATTAGGTAGGGCCTTGCAGGCCATTGTAAGGCCTTTAGTTTGTGTTCTGTGTGAAATGGGAAGTCAAATGGTATTTTTGACACATGGGAGTAACACGACCTGACAAGTGTTTTAAAAGGATCACTCTGGCTGTTATGTGGAGTAGACTCAAGTAGGGGACAGGATGGAAGCTGGGGGACCAATCAGGAGGGTATTGTAAAAATCCAGGTGAGAGAGAATGATGGCTTAGATCAGGTGGTAGCAGCAGGAGTGGTAAAGCTCTCAAAACATTTTAAAAGTAGATACAGGATTTTCCAATAGATTGGATAAAGGGTATGAGAGAAAGAGAATAATCCAAGGATAATGCCAAGGATTTTAGCTTGAGCAACTGGAAAATTGAAGTTGCCAGTAGTAGAGAAGGGGAAGAGGGTAGGAAACACAGGCTTAATGGGTGGCGGCTGAGGAAGGAGGGAAGCTTAGTTTTGAACATACTAAGTTTGAGATGTCCATTAGATAACCAAGCAGAAAAGTCAAGTATACAGGTAGAAATGCAATCAGGAGTTCAGGGGAAAAATCTAGGTGAGAGATACAAAGTTACATGAGATAATCTAAAGCTGTGGTCCCCAACCTCTGGTCCATGGTCTGCAGCCTATTAGAAACCTGGCCAGCTGCGCCACCGCCTGAGCTCCGCCTTCCTCTCCACTCCTCACACCCGACTCCCCCCTCCCCCACCCCAGTCGGTGGAAAATATATCTTCCATGAAACTTAGGAACTGGTCAGCACAGCAGGAGGTGAGGAGCGGGTGAGTGGTAGGCGAACCCGCGAAGCTTCATCTGTATTTACAGCTGCACCCCATCGCTCACATCACCGCCTGAGTTCCGCCTCCCCCGCCCCAGTCGATGGAAAGATTGTCTCCTTGGTGCCAAAAAGGTTGAGGACCGCTAGTCTAAAGCTATGCGACTAGGACTGAATGCAGAAAAAAGAGATCTAAGGACTGAGCTGTGGCTCCTGGGGCTCTCCAACATTACAAGCCAGGGAAGATGAGAAAGAACCAGCAAAGGAGATTCAGAAGAAGAGGCCAGAAAGGTAGAAAGAAAATACAGGGTGTAGTATCCTATCCTGGAAGTCAAATGAAGAAAAGTCTTCCCAGGAAGGGGGAAATATTCCACCATGCCAAATGCTTCTGATAGGTCAAATGAAATGAGTACTGAGAAATGATGACTGGGTTTAGTTATATGAGATCACCAGTGACCTTGATAAGTACACTTTTGGTGGAATGGTAGGGGTGAAAGACTGTTTGGTGAAGACTCAGGAGAGAATGGAAAGGGATTCAAAGATGAACAAAGAGAGATACAGTCCCTACTCTACGGAAGAAATAGAAATTGATCATATAACATAAATAAATGTAAAATTACAGCTATGCCAATACCACATACTATATTTAATGCATTCTAAGATTTACCTTTTTAGATTTGAGCATCTATGAAATTGGGATGTACCTTAAAATCACTGGTACTTTACCCTTATAAATGGCAGTTTTTCTTTTCTTTTTAAAAATGGTATACAAAATGATGGTGGTTCTTACAATCACCACCTTAAATTTGATGAACTACTATACTGTTGTAGGGGAATAAGAAAACCAGAGTCATGAAAGATGTCTTAGAGCAGGAGTCCCCAACCTATGGTGAGCTGTGCAATTAATTCATTATATATTACAATGTAATAATAATAGAAATAAAGTACACAATAAATGTAATGTGCTTGAATCATCCTGAAACTATAACCCCTCCCTGGTCCATGGAAAAATTATCTTCCATGAAAATGGTCCCTGGTGCCAAAAAGGTTGGAGACCACTGTCTTAGAGGAAGTACTGAAGTAAAAATAGCAGTTAAGATAAGGAGGGAAAGAGAGGGCTGCTGGAACATTTTCGAGGATCCCCATAGCTTAAGGTGGCAAAGGAGCTTATTCTGTAACTGGAAGAAGACTGGGGTGGCTGGAGCACAACAGAATGATGGGAGAAGCATAGGTAAGGAAGAGATAAGGCCGGGTATGAGATCATGTGGGGCCAGATCATGTGGGGCCACGAAAGCTATGCTAAGCCTTTGGGTTTCTATCTTAAGAATAAGGAGAAGACCCTGAAAGAATTTTAAGCAGGGGTGGGTAATATAATCACATTTCAGTCTCAAAAAGGTCATTCTGGCCACCATGTGGAGAATGGATCAGAGAGTGGCCACAGGAAATGTGAGGAGGCCAGTTAAGAGACCTTCACACTTAACCAGGATAGAGATGATAGTGTGAATTAGCATGGTGGTGGCAGTGATACAGCAAAGTGGACTGTTTTTAGAGATATTATGGAGGTTAAATGACAAAATTTGGTGATAGGCTGAATGTATCTACTACTTCTATGGATCTATGATTTCGTTAATAAATACATTGAGAACACTAGGCAATAAATCTGCCTTTTAAGGACAGCTGGAAAAAAATAAAAATGATTTATAAATAGTTGTGCTGCACATATAAATGAAAACCAATATTTTGGAAATTCACTAATTTTCAGAAAAAGAATCGGACCATTTAGATCTATAGGCAGAAAGTAAATATACTGCAGGATAGAAAGTAATCAAGGAACAGGTGAGGGGTGTGTGTGTGTGTGTGTGTGTGTGTGTGTGTGTATATAATAAATTGTCCTACTTTTTCTCTTCCAAATTAAATCATGTTTTAATTTAAGGAACATGTTTAAATGTATAAAAATAAAAATCCCAGGATTCAGAGGGAATTTCTATAAAGAACAGGGGTTTAAAATAAACTTAATGGAAAACAAATGAAATAACACTGTTGACTGATACATAAAGCACAGGTGCAATGCTAACTTCCATTCTAAAAAGTTGGTGGGGATCTCAACAGAGATTTTCAAGTCTTTGTGCTATGATATCAGGGATGGGTGTGTGGTTGGAGGCTCACTGGGGGAGAAAAGGGTTCTCCTCACTCCATACTATCATAAGAGAGGATCTGATCCCTGTATCTGCAAAGTCAGAGTCCTGCATGAATAGACTTATTTATAACATTCTTTAGATCTGATGAAATATCATTTTTTGTTCATTTGAGTGCTATATTACTAACCACCAGAATCCCAGGATTTATTTTTCAGGGCAGAGTTCATATTCTGCACTACTTAGGTTACAACAACAATAACATGGCTCCCAAGAAAATGATGGTGCCTCTTTTTCAGATCTCTTATTTAATGCATTTGATGGCTCATGGCGCAAATTTTAAAATGTAAGGAAAGACATGTTCAGTACAAAAAATAAAAAAGAAAATAAAAAAGAAAAACCATGAAAATGTTTCTTTGTAAAATGCATTTTTCTTTAAAACTTGGAAAAGAAAATTAGCTCATAGCATCATTAAAAACCAAGACAAATTCTGAAAACTTTCTAATCAGTCCAAATCATTTAAATTATATTTGCAAGCTAAATATGAATATATAAAGAATGCTATTATCATATGCCATACAGCAATGGCCATTTTCTGGCAGGAGGTTAGGAGCTGAGTCACCATAGTATGATTTAGGATCTGACTGGCTTCCCCTCCCTTCTTCCTGCCTTCTGTGATTTGCTTTCTTTCAAAGGCTATCAACTAATTCCTGAAGGTGTACAAAAACAAGCACAATTAACATATATAAAATCTGACTTCTTTCAAAGGCTATCAACCACTTCCTGAAGGTGTACAAAAAACAGGTACAATTAATATATATAAAATTGCCACCCAAAATATAGGAAATCAGTAGTACAAAACCAATAGTTTTTAGTTTTATCCTCCTTAGTTTAGAAGGCCTAATACAAAACAGAAAGAAAAAAATCCCACCCTAAAATGCAATCCCTAAATATTTTCTTCCACGTTCTTATGCTCCTCACCTCTATCTCACAGTGTTTCCGTAAGTCTTCAGATTGGGGGGGCACATGTGCTTCTTTGCATTTCTTAGTGGGAAGGGTTATCACTTCTATTCACAGCTGAGAGTTGGGAAGGACTTGGAACTGCTGTAGAAAATATTGAAATTTTAAATGTATAGAAGTCAATAAATTATAGTTATGGTTCTCAAAAGAATAGACTGTTGGTATATTATATATATATATATATATATATATAGTATTTATATACAATCAGTAAAGCAATTACTTGAGTATGTAATATGCCAAAGAGGTAAATAATAAGTTTTATATAAACAAACCATAACTTTAAATGTCTTCATACTGTGCATTTAAAATTTCAATACTGGAATTTTATTTCAAAGTTTAGAAATAACTGATATAACACTTCCTTTTATGTGTAGGTGTTTGTAGTTATGTTACCACTGTTGGCAGATATTTAAATGTGGCAACATATCAGTTTAAAATACCATAAAAGAAATAAAATAATAATAATGTTAATTTCCATGCTTCTCTCTGGATTCACCGGTTATATGATATATACATTTTTCCCCAGGGTGTTAATGGATGTACACTGATCCAGTCACAATTCCTCACACGAATCTCTTGCTATATATATGTATAAATTAATCTTAAAACTGAAAAATATCCATTGTCCTAGCAGGTATCAATACTTTGACTGATTATACTTTCTAAGATTAAATCCAGATAAATCAATCATCTAAGAAAATAATCTTTTATTACTAGAAAAGTCAATCTCTTCATCCGATTTAAATAACTTATATTTGATCCTTCTGGTAAAAATATCTGATTTTCAGTATACCGAATGAAATAGGTTTCTGGAGATATGTTCTTTACATGAACTCATTAATTAATAACATAGGCTGAAGTCAAACCTAAAAGCATAAGAGATTTATTTTATCTTTCAAGTCACTCAATAAAAGCAGCATGGGTTTTGGAGCCAGAATGACTTGATTTTAAATCATTGCTGGGTCTCTTGCTAGCTGTGAAGTCTTAGGGAAATAGCTTAACTTTAGGCATCTATTTTTTGCCCTCCTAAAATGAGGTTAATAGCACTTACCTTGCAGAGTTGACAAGTGTCCAGGACATGGTTAACCCTTTATAAATGGTAATTATTATTGTTAATATAGAAAGGAAATAGGAAGACACTGATTATTTATGTATTTCATATTCACAAAACTTTGTATTAATTATATAATGCTTATGAATAATGATCACAAGATAATCTCTTAGCAACATCTCTGATGCACGTCATGCAATTATTTTTTCTAAGTGTTCTACCTGATTAACATTTAATATTCACAAAAAATCTATAAAGTACTGTTTATCATCCTCATTTTGCAAATAAGAGGCACAGAGTAGTTAAGCAATTTGCTCAAGGTCAAATAGCAGAGTCAGGATTGAAACCTTGGCAATGTGATTGCAGAGTTTATGCTTTTAACCACTTTTAAAAGCCTGCAAATAAATCAATGTAAGATAATAGCCATTCACTCAAAAAATATAAAAGGTATTATAGTCTGTGCTAGGCACTAGTATCCAAAACTTTATCAAGACACAACCTATAATCTTTAAGGACCTTACAATATGGCGACTAGAAGCAATTATAGTACCTCAAAGTTATGACTCAAAAGACATGACATTTCTCTGGGTTAAGAAAAAAGGTCCCCTTGGAATTACTGCTATTTAATAAGCATAAGAATCACGGCACAACCTTAATTTACTTATAGAATCAGGGTTTCCACATCTTCTGAATAAATGTGAATAAAATTGTCACTGCACTTTGTTTTCCTTTATGTTAAGCGCTTTTAAGCACAGATACAAGAATTATTTTTATGTCACTGCTATAGTGTGTCTAACATATTATCAAAATGAATCATAAAAAGAATTTCTAGTCATTAAGAATACCAAAAATTTGGTCAAAAGGTAGATCAATGTTAAAAGTAACTCAAATGAGAAGCCAAGGAAACTAGATAGAGTCCTATTTAGATACACATAGATAAAACCAAACAACTCTATGAGCAGTTGTGTATAGATTTCTTGTCTCTATTTTTTTCTTTTCCTTCCTGATCCTCCTCTTATCACCTCAATCATTATCTTCCACTCTATTCAATGCATGAATAATAAAGTCATAGGTTTCTGACTACCTGAAAATACTTTATGAGCTTTAAAAATAGCATTACTCTCATTTACTCTAGAAGGACAGAATAGTTAGTTATATGCTATCAAAACTGAAAATTGTGGATAATGTATTATTCATATAATGTATATGAAACAAAATTATTATGTTTAAATAAAATGTTACCCTTATTTCAAATTTAATTATTTTTGTTTCAAAGAACTGTACTACTGACTACTACTAAATAATTATGTAAATTAAAATTGGACCAATAATTTAACAGCACTTGGCTGTTTACCCTTTTAACAGGTTGTTCAGAAGCCAAGTGGGTTAGAAAAGGAATGGAATAAACTTCAATTCAGCTTGAGTGAAGGTTATTCTGAAGAGGAATGACTTATTTTTCATTCTTTTGCAATAAACAATGGAAACCAAAGGATAGTTAGCAACATGGAAATCAAATGGGAAAGGTGTAAATAATCTTTAAAAAGGCACCTGGCATGTAATTAATATAAAAGTATTGGTTTGGCAAATATCATTGACATAGATATAAATGACATTTCCCTGGTTCCCTATACAAAAAGATACTGCTCTCAGTAGACCACAGTGCTCACCTGATTGTGTCTCTCTTCTGGCAACCCTTGGCATATGGCTGAAACTTGCAGGTGTTCCAAGATCTGGTTACTTCCCTCCTTTTCACTGATTGTCTGCAATTCCCTCAGTTAAAAATGTGCATCTGTTATATATTTTAAGTTTATTTAGCTTTTCATGTGCTGTGATGGTGACAGTGCTATTGTGGGATCTGATTTTTTTTTTTTTTTTAAGAGGAAGTCTGAAGGTCCCTTGTAGTAAGGTTTTGGGTACACTGAATCTGTTTGCTTATGTACAGAACACTTTTACATTTTCTTTTTAATATCATTTGTTGGCTTAAAACTTCTTGGAGAAAGAAAACTGTAGAGAAGCATCTTTTAAAATTATTGCACTTAATTCGGATCATGCCTTATTTTGGTATATATTAACATTCCAAACACCATATTTTCCATTATGAGATGACATCAATGATTTTTTTAGTTTAAAAAAATGTGTTTTGTGACTTTATTTGTGTGGTTTATTCAAAGAGTGGTTTTCCTTATGAAATCATGTAAGTAGGGACCATCTGGAAAGGTTACTGTGGAAACGGCAGGGCCTGGCGGGTGGGGCTAGAGAGCAAGAGATGCTATGACAACCTTTTTCGGGTTTCCCAGGAAACATGGTTGCTATGGGAACTGCATCAGTCAGGTCCGAATTAGTAACTTCCGCTGGAAGGGGTGTCTGCCACTTTAATCTTCTTGTGATACTGCAGAAGCTTATCTTTCAGATGCATTAGGAGTTTTTGTTGGTTTCTTTTTTTTTTTTTTCCTCAGCAGCACTGAAAACATCTGTTACTAGACTTTGATAGATGTTGCCTGGGACACATCACACAGAACTTCACAGGAATCTGTTAGTTTAATACTTTCAAAATGCTCAGCAAGCCCCAAAGAGTTAAACTAATTAGTCCGATGATGACAGCTTGGGCATTTCCCTTTATTCAAAGTTGTAGAGACCCTTAAAATTCCAGGAGAGGGGATTCAAATAGAAAGTTCAGTCAAAACCAAAGAAACTTATGGTGGGTTTACAAATCATTGTTCCAGTTAGACTTTTCTTCCACATATCCACAGGGTAGGCAATTGAACTAAATATTCAATAAATAATGCTGAAGCGTCCATCAAACTGAAGCATCACTTAAGAATCTGTGTGCTTTACTTAGTAAAGAAACAACTGCCTTTTTAAAGTTTGAGGTTAAACCGTTAACGCTAACTGTTCTTTAGTTTCATTTCCTCCCAGGATGTATTGTTTTTTTTTTATGGGTGTGTACTAGAAATCAAGTTTCATGTTAAGTTTGTTGTTCATAATGTCAAGAGAGAGAGAGGGGAAAAAGGAGAGCTGAGAGAATGCAGCCCACTTGCAAAACAGGCACCTGTTTCAGTATGAAGCAGTAGGGACAGGGAGAATGAAGTGTGCTTCCCACTTCTTTATGTCCTTTCCTTGATGAATGGTCTGGAAATGTATAAAACAAAGGCATACACAGACCAAGGGGGCACGTTCCACACAATACTGAGAGCACGGTATGTCACTTGTATCATATATTAAACATCGGTGAATATCTTTTTGATGTTGACACAGGAGTTGGGATTATTGTTCATGGTGCAGGTGGCAGTGGAATTGCCCGTTTTAAAAGGGGTCTGGGGGAAAGCGCTATGGTTCATACCCCCCTCTTCAATCACCATATACTCCGACTTACTCAGAGTCGAGTTACTCCTTGCTTTTCGGAGGTCCTCAGCCGAAGAAGAGAGGTGCTGGCAACTTCCCACGTGCATGTACTGGGCTTGCTCTTCCCCTTCTGTCTCCCGGTGGTAAAAGTAATTGAAGTTGGAAACAATCACAGGGACTGGCAATGCAATGGTCAAGACACCAGCGATGGCACAGAGAGATCCCACAATCTTGCCTCCTATGGTCACTGGGTGCATATCACCATAACCTACTGTTGTCATGGTTACCACTGCCCACCAGAAGGCATCCGGGATACTGCTAAAACCTGACGTGGGGTCGTCTGCCTCGGCAAAGTAGACCGCGCTGGAGAAAAGGATGACCCCAATAAAGAGGAAAAAGATAAGTAATCCCAACTCCCTCATGGAAGCTTTCAGCGTTTGTCCGAGAATCTGCAGCCCCTTGGAGTGGCGGGAGAGCTTGAAGATGCGGAAGACTCTCACCAGGCGGATGACCCTCAGGATGGCCAGGGACATGGCCTGCTGTCCGTTGCCCTGTCGCTCAGCCAGCTCGGTGCCCAGAGTGATGAAATAAGGGATGATGGCCACGATGTCTATCAGGTTCATGATATTTCGCGAGAAGGTGGCTTTGCTGGGGCAAGCGAAGAACCGCACCAGCAGCTCAAAGGAGAACCAGATGATGCACAGGGTCTCCACCACGAAGAAGGGATCCGAGAAGCTGGAGGCTCCCGCGGGGGCCCCCGACGTGCTGTTGCTGGCTGCCTCGAACGTGTCCTGCGACAGCGAGGCTGGGTAGTCCTTCTCATCGCGGAACTCGGGTAGCGTCTCCAGGCAGAAGATAACAATGGAGATGAGGATGACGAGCACGGAAACGATGGCGATGCCCCGGGCCGGCCCGGAGCTCTCGGGGTACTCGAAGAGCAGCCACACCTGGCGCTGGAAGTCGCGGCGGGGCAGGGGCCGCTCCTCTTCCCGCAGGAAGCCCTCGTCCTCGCGGAACTTCTCCATGGCTTCCTCGCCCAGCTGGTAGAAGCGGATCTCCTCAGAGAAGATGTCGATGGGCACGTTGACGGGCCGGCGGATGCGGCCCCCAGACTGATAGTAGTAGAGGATGGCGTCGAAGCTGGGCCGGTTGCGGTCGAAGAAGTACTCATTGCGGAGCGGGTCGAAGTACCTCATGCGCCGCTTGGGGTCGCCCAGCAGCGTCTCCGGGAACTGGCAGAGGGTCTTGAGCTGCGTCTCGAACCGCAGTCCGGAGATGTTGATGACCACGCGCTCCCCGCAGCAGTCCTGCTCGCCGGCGGCCGGTAGCGCGGGTGGCAGCGGCTCGTAGCGGTCGCAGCCGCCGCCGCCACAGCCGCTCTGAGGCGGGCCCCCGCCGCCGTCGGCCGCCTCCGGCTCCGGCAGGTGGTCCGCGGGCACCACGGTCATGTCCGGCGGCAGCTCGGGGCCTGCGGCGGGCTCGGCGTAGCCGGGGTTCACCAGGTTGTGGGCGCCGCCGCCGTTCGCGGGGTGCTGGGGAGGGTGGGCGCAGTGAGGGGCGGAGGGCGGCAGCGGCGAGCGCAGGAGGCTGAGGTGGTCGTCCATGTGGCGGGGACTAGGCGGCTGCAGGGCCGCGTCGCTCCTTCTCGCGCTCCCCGCCCCTTTGCCGCCTCCGCCCCTGAGCCGAGCCCGCTGCCTGTTGCTGCCGCCGCCGCGAGGCTCTGTCTGGGTCTGGCGCGCTCCGCCAGGCTCCTCCACAGAGACGCCTCCTCACCCCTCCTCCTCATCCCCGTCCGCCCCCTCCCCCGCGGGGCGCGCGCCCGCCCGCCCCTCCGCGTCCCCTCAGGATTCCCGCCCACAGCACGGGCACGCGCCCCTCTCCGCGAGGAGCTGCCGGGCCTGCCACTCACAGCCGCCCTACTGGCCTCTGTCCCCGGAGCGCTCTGATTTTGCACCTCGGCGGCCCCCCGGAATTCCTGCCCTGATGAGCCGGCCTGGACCCCTGGGCTCGGCCCGCTTCTGGTTGGCGCCCCTCTCCTCCAGCCCTCGTGGCCGCGTCCCAGTCGCCGGGCTTCTCGACCCGCGCGGGGCCCCACAGCTCGGCCCGCGCGCCAGGCCAGCTCTAGCCGCGCTCCTGTGAGCGCCGGCCTCCGGGCCTCCACACTCCACCGGGCCCGCCCGGGCTAGGCAGGTTCCGCGGGGCGGGGATAGCAGAAAGCGGAGGCAGGTGAAGAGGGCCTGCAGTTGCTGCGGAGCAGGGAGTGGCAGGCCAGGTGGGCGCCCTGCACAAGAAAGAGTCAAGCCTGGTGCCAGCGTCCTGGCTCACTTGAAGATAGAGGGCCACCAAGACCTGAGGTGGTGGTGATGCGGGTCTCTAAATATTTATATTTAGCTCTGGCTTGGATGAGAAGCCCAACTAAGTAATGGGTGCTGATGGGTTTCACATCCGGAGTCTAAAGAAAATGGGTTATTAAAGGCATAGAGACCTGGCTTCTTTAGCGAATTTGGTCAAGCTGATTTTCCTAGCTGAGATTTCAGCCACAGGAAAGAATCAAGGACCAAGTTTCTGGTTGGGATTAGGGCCTGGTGTTTACAGTACACAGAGATTTCCTGTGGGAAAATAAGAGGAAAAATGGAAAAGGAAGTTCACCACGTCTAATTTGTGTGGTTAGAAGGTCCGACTTTATGACTTAAGTCGGCCATGAGGAGGGATGGGAGCAGGACCTGTGCCTAGACTCTCTGCTTAGTATTTCAGTACTGCCCTTGTGGTAGGGGATTTGCCCCACTCCAGCTGTTAAACTGGGAGAACATTCATTCAGCAACTTGTACCTGTGTTGCTTAGTTTGGGCCCAGAGATAACTTACATTTATCCCCTTTGAACTTAAACTATTTCTCCAGATTGTTGTGGTCACTTTGGACGCAATTTCTGTTTCCAGAAATTTTAGCAATCTAATATAACTCAACCCTAGGATTAAAAAAGTCTGTTTTTTATTGTGTCATTCAAATCATTTACAAAAGAGGAATTATTGTCTAGACAACTCACACCCATCCAAAGTTAGCTGCCAATTCAATTTGAAGTAAGTGCTTTGAGTTATTACTTCCCACCACCACTCCCAACCATGAGGTTCTCTAGGGCAAGAGACTAGGCCTTACCCAATTTATATTCTTAGCAACTACCAAAATGATGTGTAAATAGTGGAAACTCAGTATGTATTTGTTGAATTGAATTTCCCCACAAGTGGCTCTTTGCATTTCTGTCTGCTCTAGAGTGTCAACATTTCTTCTTTTTGAGCTGAGGATCCTACTGGGGTTCCTAGGATGAGTGAGGGGAAACTGAGCTCACAGTAATGTACATACATTACTCAGTTATTCCACAGGGTCTCTACCTCTGGCTTCTCTGGGCACAGCACACACACATGTTCCTTACTGTCCCTTCGTCTTCCACTTCACCTCCAGGTCAGTACCAGGCACCACTGTGAGATGGAAAAACTGGGTGACCAGGCAAAACACTCTGTCTCACAAAACTACAGAATACTATTTTGTGTGATGGCCACTTCATTATTTTACATATATTTTTTTGAGCTGGTGATTAGGGTAGCAGTATAATTAATCATTCATATATTTAAATCTTGGAATGAGACAGACTGCTTTGCTGCAAGAGTAGCTCATAGAAAGGCAAAGCCCTATTTTTAAAGACCAAATGTTTCATGCACTTTTATGTCTGACTTAGAAAGTGATTTATTCCTCCTTTTGCAGGAATTAGTACTGAAATTAATATTAATCAATGGCTAGGAAGACTAGAGCAGAGGATGGTCCTGTGATAAATGGTCACAAGCTTCTCCCTACTGTGAAGTATCTCTGCTTTAGAAATGGCTATTTCCATTCCTATCATATATTTGCCTGGTCTGGAAGACTCTGATTATAAGCTTCTTACTTTATATTTGAGGCCCAGAGAAGTTTTGCAGTTCATTTTGCACTAACATAGCTGGTTAGTGGCGGAGCTGGCCCTAAAATCTTGGACTATTTTCAAATCCAATGTTTGCTTTACTGTATCACACTGTGCAACTCTTATGCTGATCACTGTGAGTACTTAATAAATACTAGATTTCTAACAGCAGCCTATTTGCTTCTGATTGCCGACTAGTTCACTTCAATTCGTATTTATTTGAACTGAAAACCACTGCCTTCTGATGGCTACTCTATTGTCTGCAGGAAATGAGTTGGTGGGCACATTCCAGCCCTGTTGGACAGCAGAACTCATCACAACAAATCAGTGTCAAAAATGGCACTTCAGGAGGAACACATACCATTTATTTGGTACCCCCCAGTGGAGTAGCTGAAAGTGATTTTAAAATGTCTCATTAATCCTCATGACACCCCTGTGAGATAATAATAATATTATTATAATGTTTAAGCATGTAGAATGTGGCAAAGCCCACAGCTTCTCCAAGCATGTGCAGGATTTCTTCATATTTCAGTTTTCAACATTAGAGCCTGAGGAAAGTCATCAGCTTTTCAAACAGTAAGGGTAAATCTCGGTGTTTGGTCTTTCTATGTTGCTCTAGGCATAGTTTGCATTTCTTACTGACCACGGCAATATTAGAAATAGCTCACCAGTTGTTTGCTGATGGTAAGCAGCATCTGGGATTAGCCCAGAAGTGTTTGAGGGTGGCACAAGGCAGGCCTAGAGATCCTAATCCACAATTGTAGATAAATAGGAGAAAGCATCTACTATGTGCAAGGCATTGTTCTAGTTACTGTGGGGGTGTGAAGTTTAAACACAGACCTTGCCCTCAATGGGCTTACACAGAGTTGAGAAGATAGGAGATAAATCTCTGAAAATTTTTACAATGCTATTAGTTAACAATACATGACAATAGTACCAGAAATGTCACAAGACACCTTGTGATTATTCTGTCTATTCTAGCCAAGGTGGCTGTCTGGCTGTTTCTCAGTCATACCAAGCTAGTTGCTATGTCAGGGTCTTTGTACTTACTCTTCCCTCTGCCTGAAACATTCTTTCTCCAGATTTTCACTTAGCTCTATCACTTTTAGGTCTCCAGTCAAGATGTTATAATGTTTCATCCAAGTTGCCTTCCCTGACCACAACCACCTGATTTCAAATAGTTCTCCCTTCCCCCCAACACTTTATAGCCTCTTACCTACTTTATTTTTTCTCATTGCATTTATATACTTGAAATTATATTTTATATTTTTTTGAGTACTTGCTTATTGACTGTCTCCTGCTCTGAAACATAAACTCCCTGATGTCAGGGTTTTGACTTTTTCACTTCTGTGTTCCCCAAATCTAGAATAGTACCTGGCATGTAGTAAATGCTTAATGTGTTAATATATTGAATAGAAGAAAGAAAAGGTGCAGAATGAACACACAAAGGAATATTAAGGTATACTTCTTTTTGTGTGTAGGGGTGTTCTTTTGAAGAGTCCTCTTCTATTTTATAGAACCAACTGGGCTGTGCAGATATGTAAGGATTGTTTTTTAAGTGCCACTTCCTCCCTTTTTCTCTACCTTCCCTTCTCCCCACCATCCTGAATGAGTCTATCCTGCACTCCAGAATTATACTTTTAACTTCTCCCTTGATATTCTTCCTGCAGATACCCAAACTTAATATTTATAACACTGAACTCATTATCTTTCTCCCCAAACTTGCTTTTCTTCCTGGTTTTCTTATTCTGTGCTAGAATGCAGAGTCACCCCTGCATCCTTCCCCTGCCTCCACATCCAGCCATCACTAAGAGCTTTCCATTCCCCCTCCAAATCCATCTCAATTCTGTTTGTACCTCTCCATCTTCATTGCCACTGTCCCAGTTCAGGCTGCCATGATAGTTTCGTAACAGGCTCCCTGCTTTCAGCCCCTCTTTTATGTATTTCATCCTCTAGGATGTAGCTGAGTTATTTTTGTAACACATAGATTTGATCACGTTGCTCTTCAGTGCTGCCATGGTGTCAAACCCTGGCCCTGGCCTGTCATTCTGGCAGCATCTCCACACCACTTGCTGGTCCCAGGACAGGTCATCCACTTACGCATTGCTAAGCTTTTGCTCGTACTGGCTGCTCATGCTCTAGCTCGCTGGATAGTCCTTCCATCTTTTTCACACTGGTGAATTAAATATTCAAATCCCTTAGAGGTCACTTCTTTTGAGACCCTCATCCTCCCTGTAAGCCATGATTACCACTTCCAAGAAAACTCAATAAAATTGATTATAAATGAATTCAGTGATACTCTTTCTCATCAGAGCTGCTCTAGCATTTTGTTTATAGACCCAATAGAAAGGTTTATTGTACTATATTTAGGTGTAGATGATATGATCTGTCTCCCTATGAGAATATGAACTCTATAATGCTAATAGCTAACATGTTGAGCAGTGAATAAGACACAGTACTAAGCCAGGCATGGTGCTAAGCACTTTATATGCAGTAACCTCCAACAGCCCTGTAAGGCCCGTGATAGTACTATTACACTATTCCACAGATGGAGAAACTGAGTGCAGGGTAGTAAAGTCACTAGAGCAAGATCATACAGCCAGGAAATAGTAAAACTAGGATTCAAACTGAGAAGTTCACATTTTCAAGCCCTACTGTAGGCTACCTCTGAGAAGATTAGAGACCTTTCCTTATTCATATTGGTATTTCCAGTCTCCAATATTGTGTTGCTATATAATAAATGCTTTTCAAATAGTATAATAGAATAAAAATGATTATGAAGCATGAATACTTATTTACTAAAAATCTGTTAGGTAGGTTATGATGAAGGAATTCGTGCTGTTTCTCAGTACGAAGGTTATGAATGGGCTCTCTCAAATTTGTACCATTTTTAAGAAGAAAGATTCTAGATAAAGAAAGGAAATTATTCTAGAAGTAGATGCAGCTATGGGTCCTGACTGGGGCTAAGATGGCTCTCTAGTGTTGCTGTGTCCTCAGAATGACCCAGCAGTCTAAGTCTGTATTCTCACATGGCAGAGTGATTTCCAGAAAAACATTTCTCTTCAGGGAAGACTGGAATTCTATCAGCAAGTACGCCAATCAAAGAGTTAAAAGCATTGTGTTAGACCAAGCATTTAAGTAAGCCTGAAGCTTTCTTGTTGAGCCTCTGTGTATAAAAGAAACCAATCAGACACTGAAACACCTGCATGGCCTTTTCTGGTTGTGGTTAATTTATTGAAAAAGGAGGCACAGTCACATCTCTAATCATAGATGAGATGTGCAATTAATGATGAGATAAGCTGTAAAGCCCCTGGTATGTACCAATTATTTGTTTGCAGATGGGAATCTTCTTAACATTTGTAGAAACAATAGAATGGCTTTAGAGCACTAGAAAACATATTAACTCTCTTTCAGCAAGCCGTACATTACAAGTAATACTTTCACCATGGTTTTGTTCAATGTAGATTTGACCAAGAATGTTATAAAATATCTAGAAAATTCCTTTAATTTATTTCCTCATGGTCCTTCTTCTTCAAAGTATCTCATAATACTTTGTTGTGAGGCTATGGGTGAGCCACAATAAAATTAATTTCAAGAGCTAAAAGGGATTATTTTAGTTACATGATTGAGTTGACATTAATGTGAACTATTAAGAGCACACGAAATTGTAAAGCTTTCACAAACACTATGGGAAACTATTGAAACACTGTTAAGGTCAAGGATAATTTTTTTTTTGCAATGCTATCCTTCAGAAATGATCAAGGATAAATTTTGATTGAGGTTTTTGTATTGCCATCTGGCGAAAACCAAAACATATCTTATTAATTCACAAACATAATATTGTAGTGTTATTACTTTGTCATTAGGTTTTGCAATTATGTTGACAAAGCAATTCAAGAACATGTCTGTAAAATAACATTACAATTTTATTGAGTTTTCATTACAATGGTAATAATGATAATGACAGTGTATAAAGGCCCATAATGATCCAACTAATACTGGGTATTATAATGACAAAAGAATATGAATGCAATTCTTTGGGGATATTACCATACCTGAGATACAATGCAATGGATACATTACTTGGTTATAAAATGGATGCAGATTAAATTAAACCATGGTGTGATGTGTCAGTCTCTGCCTGACACAGGCATAGCTGCAAGTATTGAAAGTTTTCACTTATAGGCTCAGGACAATTCAGTCTAAAGCCAATTATAAATTATCTTGTGGGAATATATTAGGAAATCTCATCCTTATCCCTACCTCTGGCAGTGAGTCTAGAATCTTTCTTGCTACCCTAAGCTCAGTGTGCCTGAGGTGGCCCCCCTTTGCCTATAAAACTTCAGCCTGGTTTTGAAACCTTGGAATATTTTGCATAACAATAGGACTAAGCCTGTTGTTCTGGTAGCTTGTTACTGTTCTCTCCAGTTTCTCCAGCTTGTTACTGTTCTCTCCAGTTTCTCCATCCTAAAACCCCAACTGGCCTGTTTGGGATTCCATTTTTCTTTTTAGTCCTTAATAGGCTCCCCAAAGGCTGAACCCTGCCATGGTCTGGAGCCCTTGTTTATGTCAGATGGGTCTCTTGAAGCTACACAGCTTCCACCACCTACCTGACTCCAGTATTGCCATGGCCATGACCATTCCTGGGGATTGTATCCTCCACTGGCTTAGACCCCATGGGTAATGAGGCTTTCCCAGCACCCAAATTTTATTCTTCCACTTAGAATTTTATGATTTGAGAAGCTGGCCACCATCCTTGAGGACCTTTCCTAAAGCTGAATTTATTCTCCTAGCATCAAATCTCACCATTGCCAGCTTTCCTCCATATCTTTACCAACCCACTGAAGGCCTAGCATGCCTCGTGACTGAGTTACACAGGTTGACATGCACAGCTAGAAATGCGAAACCAATTTAAACTGAGGTCCATTGTTTATACAGTCATTTAAGTGGACTATATAATGAATAAGCTGATATATATGCCAGTTATAAAGACAAATTGTCTTGATTTCCCACCCCCATCACA
>CM052444.1:25543861-25578865 GCA_028533085.1 Varecia variegata
TGTCTCAAAAAAAAAAAAAAAGCTATTGTTTGAGTATGTGTATTCATTACATTATTTAGGACAAGCTAATGTTAAGATATGCTGTAGTGTAACAGAAGGGATTCTAGCCTTGGATTCAAACTACAGTAGTGCCTTCTTTATCCATGGAGGATACATTCCGAGACCCTTACTGAATGTCTGAACTGCAGATAGTACCGAATCCGATTGCCATCAGTTGGAACATGTTTCTGTTCATGTCTTCCACCCACAAATTTAATGCCTTTTCCATCTTAACTAAGCACTTACCACACACTGTGGCCATAACTTTTGCAGTTTGAGGTGTGACAGCAAAACTAGCACAAATTTCTTTTTCCTTCATCACAATTTCACAGATATAAGATTCGTTCTTACTGAATCTTCTTTAGCAACCTCAGCATATGATTTTTTTTCTTTCCTTATTAAGTTGAGAACTTTTACTTTTTCAGTTAAAGGAAGCACTTTATGGTTTCCCTTTGGCATATCTGAATTGCCAGCATCGCTACTCTTGCACTTTGGGGCCATTATTAAGTAAAATAAAGATTACTTGAACTCATGCACTACAGTACCCCAACAGAAGACCTGATAATTGAGTGGCTACTAAGTAACAGACTAAGTGACTAACAAGTGGGTAGCATAGATAGCATGGATACATTGGACAAAGCAGGGATTCACATCCCTGGATGGACGGAGTGGGAGGGTGTGAGATTTCATCATGCTACTCAGAATGGCATGCAATTTAAAACTTATATATTGCTTATTTCTGGAATTTTCCATTTCATATTTTTGGGCCACAATTGACCAAGAGTAACTGAAACTGTAGAAAGCAAAACCACAAATAATGGGGACTACTGTATCTGGAGTTAAAGTGACCTTGAGAAATCCATTTTACCTGTTTCTGTCTCAATTTCCCACCTAAAAAAACAAAGAAAATAATATCTAAGCCACAAGCTATGAAAGTTAAATGAGATTATATAGGTGAAAGTATTCAATTCCTCACTTAGCATAAAATAGGCACTCAATAATTGCTTGCTCACTCATCCTTTCAACACAACATAAATGCATAATGGGAGGGGGTAAGATGCATTAGGACTTTCATATTTCTGATTGCAAAAGACCACATGTAATGTAACCCCTTCCTATTTGTTTTGTCTCAAAGAGAAACAGGCCTCAAACTTATGGTTTTAATTAACATGTGGTCCAAGAGCACCCACACTCAGCAGGGCTTACAAAACTAGTCAGAAAACAAAGGATATTCTTTAGAATCAGAACTCTGGCATTTCCTGGTTATTACAGTTATTATATCAGGATCTTCAAACCTAGGTCCTTAGCAGTTAGTAGGCATTCAAAAAATATTCGTTGAAGTAATTTTTTTTTTTAGATTATCTAGTCTATATATTCACTTTGCAGGAGTAACTATGGTGTCAAGATACTAAGTAATTTATATCCAAAGTACAGCATTTAGTTAGTGGCAGAGTCAGGATAGAACTTAATGTTACTAATTTCCAGCCAAGTTAAATTGACTTCTATTCCCACATTTTTTTCTTATTTACTTATCCATCTAGTGACCCCTTTCCCTTCCTCTCTCCACTTCTCCTTTCTTTTCTATCCACAATACTGATACTGGCTTATGCTGGGAATCTGAAATGAACAAGATATGTCCCTGCTTTTATACGAATGTGCCTAAGACATTCCCGCCTTAGTTGACCTGTCTGGACCCACCCTCTGTCTTGCCTGACTATGCTTACCTGACACTTTGTATTAGCTGACTTCTCTGCCTGGGTCTTGGGTTACTTTCCTTTTCCTTTCAGCCTTTTTACTCTTACAAGTCTTTTTCAGCTTCCTGATTTATTTGTCATTCTCTGCCCATAAAGCAGGATTTCTTATCTAGACCTCCTTTCCTTCGGGCCCCTAAATCCTGGTGTAGTATCCTGGGCCCGTGGGAGGCCTTAGGCGAGCTTGAAATTCCATCGTTTTGGTGACTCTACAGGTTGCCCCCTGCTGGAAAGTGCATGTCAACCTCTGCCTTCCTCAACCTCTACATGTAGAGACATTTGACAGGATCAATGCTACATGATTCTTGAACCCAGAACCAGCCTCAACTATACCAGCTTAATGGGACCTAGAGTCAGTCCTCAACCCTAATTCCAATATGCTGATGTGAGCGTTAAGGTATCTGCATGTCTAGCACCACCTCTTCTCCCACTAGCCCAGTTCTTAAGTCTTGAGTTTTCCCTCATTTTCCTTTTGTTAAAATTGACAGCCTCCCTACCAGCTCCTACCAGGCTCCTCCTCCATGGGAGACTGGCCGTGCTCATTGTATCACCAACTGCTGCCTGAATCCTGCTCCTCAAGGGCTACACTCCTGAAATCATGGTCCCATCGCCCAGCCAATGCCAAGCTGTCTGATGTCCATGGCTACACCAACCCTTTTATGGACAAGAGGGGGCATTCTTCACACATGAATATGGCTGATCCATCTTCCTCTGCTGTGTTGTTGAGAAAATGCCCCTTCAGGTTAGACCCTACCAGGACTACATGTTTCCGAGATGGGCACAGGGGACATCACTTTCCTGTACTTAGTAGAACAAAATGGCCAAATCTGGAAGCAGAAATTCACTCCCTAAATGTCAACATCTAAGAGATGTAGGAACTGAATGTGCTGTGGTAATGCATATTATTAATGGATATAAGTGCCCCTGTGTCCAGATAACACTGGCTGCATAGCTTTGGGAGATAATGCATTGCTAAGTACTCATGACACCCCATTGTAAGGTTGATTTCTAAACAAATGGGCTGAAACTCAATTATCCCTAATCTTTAAGCACAAGGGCTCTGGTCCCATCTCAGCATGAAGAATAGAATCAAAGGTGTGCCAACTAAAGAGAATATTCCAGATGCTCACATTGAAATATGTAATCTGAGAGTGTTTTGAGTGCATTGGAGTACTTTAGTGCTTCAGAAATGGTCCAGCTACAGTATCAATCCTGGATATCGAAAAACTAATAAGCAAATAGCTCTTACTTTTTATAATGTTGTGTGCCTGAGTCAGAAGAAATGATTAGAATGCTGGAATACTCCCTTTTGGCCATATGTTACTAACTCATGATAGACTTTGGAGGTCAAAAAAAATTCTTAACTATATGTCACATAAAATCTATTATAAATGGAGTCTTCTGAGTCCATTTTCCTAAAATAATAAACATGAAACAGAAAATTGATTGCATGACCATGAAGTGTGGTATGTTCATTTTGCCAGGTTTTTAAAAAAGTCACTTGGTGAATGATTTCTTGGTTTAATAAAGCAACAGGCTTAGGAAACTCCAAAATAGATTGTTTTCATAATCTCTCTGTTTAGATTATTGGGACAGGGTCATGGCTTTTTCATGATTACTTTCCTCAGTGTCTTATATATAGTGCTTTGTACATAGTAGGCCTCTGCAGATATTAATTGAACATTTAATGAATGCTTCATTTCCTATATTGATCAAAGGAGCCAACTCACTGATAAATTTTAACATAACTTTCTGCTACCTGAATGCAGTATTGGTCATAGTCTGCAACTATTTATGTCATTTCCTCCTATTTTAACATATTTATTATTTTCATTACATCCTAGGTCTATGAAATTTCTGAGACAGAGTATAAAGTTCAAGGTTAATCCTTCTTTTGCACCCAAATATAACCCTTAGGAGAATAAGGTAATGGATTTCAAGCTTACATTTCAATGTGATGATAATATAAAGACAGATTGATATATATTTTTAATCATTTTCCCTACAGCTTCATCTCTACCTATCCTTCCCCAAAGCCTCATAGCTGCTTTAGTAAGGTATTTGCTAATTTAGATGCAGCTTCTATGTAGTATTGGGTTTGTGTAAATGCAGTAAAATCCATAACACTCCTGTATAATATAGGGCAGAGACAAGCAGGATCCTTCTGCCCTGGGGCTGGAATATAAAGTAGTTTTAGTTGCTAAGACAGATTAATTCTTTAGAGTCAGAAAACAGTCTTTAACCCCAGTCAGTCCAGTTTCTGCCAAATAACCAAGAAGATAAATGCATCATTCTTCGAGGACAGAAGACATGCTGGAAATCAGGTAACTTAATTTTAAATATGAAATATATCTAATTGATTTGCAATACTGTCCCTGGTGTACTGCCTATTGAAGATGCACTCTTCTGAGGTTTCTGGATCTGTGACATCAGCTAGAAAAACATCATCTGCCACTTCTGCTTGGGGGACAAAAAAACATAGAAAAAGCATGAAGGACCATGCACAATGGCACAACCCCTGTAGGCTGCTGCACTTTATTAGCCAGAGACTAGCAGCACACAACATATTATGGGGTTGATCTTGTCCTCAGCTACATCATCACCTAGTGTGTGTGAATCACCCAACCCTTAACGGGAACCCTCATACACAGTTAAGGACAGAATTTAGATTAGGAAGTGAGCAGGCCAAAGAGGCTGCCTCTGGCAGGAGATAAACATGTTCTTTTAGCTTATCTTTGTCTGGGTAATGAAGTAATATGACTAAGTAGTGATTTCTTTTCTGGTCTGACTTTGGTCATTTCTTTTTTCCTCTAGAACTGCATTAAACTGCAGTAGTGGAACTCCAATTTTTAATATTATAATAATCCTCATTGCTGTTAGTGATTTTTAAGCTCATTACTATAAAATTTCTGTGTGATGATTTAAAGATGTGCAAGAGATTTAAAAATCCTGATTAAATATCTCCAGTTCTTACTCACATAAATTTGTACAGCTTAAAAGTATTAATATGATAAATGCTAAGAATAGGAACATCCACAGTAACTATGTTGAACCATTCTAAATTGCTATATTTATCTGATTTATTTCTTGAATATTGCTTCTGGGTCCAAAAACAGACTATTGGAGAGTTCTGCTTTGTATAAAGGATGTCAGAAATAATTTCGGCTAGCTACATGAGAACCAATTTATATGTCTATTATACATCTACCAAATATTTAGCATAACATATCAAGATAAAATAGAATGTGAGAATAGGTAATTTGTTATAAAAGCAAAAATACTGTAAATTAAATTAATTAATTTAATGGTAGTTTAAAATGTATTACTTATTGTTTCTCCTAAGAATTGGGCATCTAGCAAAAGTACTAATACATTTTAGCATTTTTATATATTTTTTCATTTCAAAGTTGTGATGATGGCTTATGCGAATACTCACCTTTTGATACAGATCGAGGTTCTATACTATAAAAGGGAAAACTGACCTGAACAATAGAGCTACCTTTGGAGTGATGTTGGTTTAATTAAATTCTTAAACTAGTTGTTTAAAATGTAAAGGATTAGAGATAATATACATAAAACACCAAAGCACCTCATTAACATAAAACTGTCTATACATATATATGGAGGTATATATAATTTATAAAATATATGCTTACCTATACATATACACACTCTTTTAAAAAGATTATTACTAATATCAGTATATATATTTATATATAACATGTATATATGCCTATATATCTGTACTCTTTAAAAAAGATGATTACTAATAATAGCAGTAATAATTATTGTGTTCTGGAGCTCCTAAAGGGTTTTAATACATGGGTCCTGTTGGCCAAATATATTTATAGTGTTCTCTTTTTAGCATAAACCTTTCCTCGTGATTTGACAAGTGTCTGACCTTCTGCCCTGACCCCAGAGTAGTGCAGAGCCTCAGTTGCCGAGCATTGAACAGGGCGTGTCGAGCCACCTCTGTGCTAGAGACAACTAGCTTCAGTTTAATTCTTCTTAGTTTTCATGTTTGCTCTATCCCTGCTGCCAGAGCACCACATTTATTTTTCTACATATGTGTTTGTGACATTTCTACTTGGGGGAGCTCCTGTCTAACAAACTCCATTTCATGATTTTTTACATCATGTGGCATGGAGTTTGGACTAAAGGGCACATCTGTATATGCTCCAGTACATTTGCTCATGGCTGCCTTCTGCAGTATTTTCAGACCCATCTTTATATTATAGCACTATCAATTCACCCTCAAATAGGCAACCAGGACCAAGTGCTAGAGAACTCTTTTAGCAACATCATCACCCCCAAGTATGTGTTTTTGTTTTTTTTTTTAACAATTCCAAATCCACTGGGCAATTTTAAAATTGTCTTCTTTTTAAAAAGTTTTTTTTTTATTTTTAAAAATACTGAAAACTGTAAGAAAAAAAAGTGTCTGAAATTTTCATTGCTAATTCCATAACATACTCTAGTTTTATTAAGTAACGTAAATTGCTTAAAACAAAATACAGAATTTCATAGCATAAAATATAATGGAGTAAGATATTATATGCCTAATAGCTAATGCCTAATAAGATATATATTGCCTAATATAATGGAGTAAGATATTACATGCTTCTCTTAGTTAATGCTTATGCCCTTGCTGTTGGCTTGTTTACATATTATTTTATTAGATATCCTCTAATCCCAAGCTTTTATAGTCTGAAATCTGCCTAGTGTATGTGTAGGTGGAAGTCTGGAGGAGCTTTGGGGTATTAGGAAGAACTCAGGACTCTTAAGTCTAGAGACACAGATTTGAATTCTAGGTCCTTGGGTTCTTAAATCTCTCTGGGCCTTCAATTTCCTGATCTATGATAATAGCATGACAATAAACAGTTTACAGAGTGATTGTGAGGATTAAATGAAATAAAATACTTTGAGTACCTAGCACTGCCTGGTATATATTTATATATGACATATTCTAAAAGTATTTGCCCAGTTTTGCTGGAAGTAAAAAATTGGTGCTCAGCATTACCTCTCATTTGAGTGGATGAACTGGCCATTGGACAGAGACAGCTGCGTGTCAGTAGTTGGCCCTGGATCTGTTTAATTCAATTCGAGTGTGAATGATGAGTGCCCACACAGCACTTTGTCCATTACTCAGATCTCTATGCTGGTCTGGGTTAACTTCCGTAGCGGCATCCCTGACTGCCGAGCTTTCTGGATTTGCTGAGCTAAACACGTTTGTTCACATCCAGTTCCACTGGGCTTGAAGAGCCCCCTAAAGGGCCAGAACTGACAGAGAAAACTTTTTATCCTCTCTGAGGTCACCTTCACCTAAAGGATGCTGGCTGCTGATAAGTATCCTATCAGGAGAGGAATAAGAAAAATGATTTGACACTTAGGGCCTGTCTTGAAAGATGAGATTCACATATCAGCCAACCAGACGAAGAGAATCATTGAGCACAGAAATGAGATCTGAGCACACTGGAGCTCAACTAATCTCTCCTTGCCAGCCCAGGGTTTGTCCCTACAAGTTGCCCATTTCAGTTATTTAGCCCTATATTTCCCAAAGATGGTGTGTTTCACATATTGACACCTGCAAAATAAAATCAACATTTGCCTTGCCTTCTCTTCTCCTTGATTGGCTTGTGGCCTCCTAAAAATGTTACAGACAGGGGAAGAGAGAAATAAATGAGAAATCAAAGGGGTCTAGCGGGGACAGCTTATGGGGAGAGTGACAAACACCAGTTTCAAAACAGTTGACTCATTGCCAAGGAGCTCAGATCGACAAGTGTGATATACTGTTGAGATTCTCAGTGGCAACCGTTGCCAGTTTAGCAAAAGAGCAGTGTTTCTGGAGCCAGATTTGGAGAGCAGATTTTGCGAAAAATCTAGGATTCTGCTGCCTCGCAGGACTAGTTCTAATTTTGTTTTTGGGCTGTCCTCAATGCTCCCACCTCTCATGCATTTTTTCTATTTGGGGGCTTATTGTGGAGGAAGCCAGCTAATGCTACGTCCAGAAAGAGAGAGAGAGAGAAAAAAAATCCAAATACATTTTTTCTTTGTTGAAACAGAAAAACAAACTCAAAATTATCTGGGTTTTATAAGTATGTTTCCAGCTGTCCTTAGTCACTGACAGAGCTCAGTAATCTGCTCATCTCGGCCTACTGAGAGGAGGTATTGCACCAACATTTTTTGGCTCACTTGTAAAAGTAAGTCTCTGTACAGCTCAGCACTGGCTCCCCGTCTTTCTCCCTCTTCAGACTCTCCTCTAATCCCTGTGCCTTCTCAGGCTTCCTGGGGCTGATACAAGCACAAAGGAGGGACCCAGCAGCCTAAGAAGAGTCAGCCTTCTGATACCCACTGATGTGGATCAGCAGGAGGGCCAGCAGTTGGAGGGTAGCTGTGAGGGGCGGCACAACTATGCTCTCTGCAGGCGTGGCTTCTCCCTCAGACTTGGGCTGTATCCCCCGTGAGCATGTGCTGGGCCTTCCAGTTGCCCAGCTCTTATTCTCAGAACCTCCTTTGCTGCTAAGACTCTTGAGGCCCTTCAGAGTGAGGGACATCAGGTGGCACACCTGCTCCAGTCCTGATCTGGTCCTGGGGACTAGCAGGTTGTGCAGGTTGGCAGGCTGATTCCCCCACCTCAAGCCTTTGGGTGTTCTAGTTCCTTCAGCATGTGGGTAGGCACTGGCTCAGGCTCCAGGATCCCTTACTTGCCTGCTAGAATTTGTGAAGTGGTCCTCATTCCATCCTAGTGCCAAAGAAAATCTTGCCCTCTTATAGGCAAGGGAAGTGGGACCCACCATTTGGCCTAATGATGGCCATTGTCCAAGATGGTATTTTCCAGACCATCTTTTCACTCTCTGAGTTATAGTAACAGAGCAGATGAAAGATAGGTCTGCCATGTGGAACTAAAGTCATATGTGTTGCTTTTCTCTATCTGCTGAATTGCTGCCCAGCACCTCTTTATCTCTCTGAACTCCCCATCTTTTCAAAGATCTAGGCCATTATCTGATTATGACATAATTCAGGGATTTATTTTGAATTTTCTTTCTCTCTCTATTTCTGGTGCTATGAGCACTTGGGCTTGGAGTTAGAATGGTAGCTGGGAATTAGGCCCTGACTGGGCTTTTCTCATTTTTAGCAGAGCACAGCTGGCTTTGGCTGGGTTTAGAGAGGATGCTCCAAACCCAGAGAGGATGCCGTGGCTCTTGCCATTAGAGAAGCGGTCAGGAGCTACAGCCACTGCAGTGTTCTCAGAATCCACGGGAGCCTTAGGGGAGCAAAACAGAGAGAAAGAAAAGGTCCTGGAGAGGTGGGATTTTCTTCTTTTCCAGCAAGAGTTTTCATCATAAGGACCACAATTTCCAAAAGTTGCCACAGCTCACATAACTGCTTTGCAAACTCAACATCTGAGTCTGGCTCATTTGAAGAAGAAGTCCATGAGAATCATTTACCTTCATGACAGCCAGGCCTAGAGTTGTGATGAAAAGTATATAATATTACAGGTCATAATAGTTATTTTGTTTTGTAAGTGCTTGACATGTAAGTTGTTACTGCATTTTATAGATAAGGAAACTGAGCCTTAGGACTCACGGAAATGTAGTGAGGAATATAGCAAGAACAAGGAACATAAGGTATTATTATCCTTGGTTTTACCTATTGCTGTTTGAGGATGGCATAGAGAGAAACAGAGGCTATGATTTAGAGAGAGCCAGCTGATCTCTTAGACCAGTTCTTGAAGGATAAGGACCCCAGTTAGGCCATCACAGTCTAGGTCCATGGTTCTCGATCTTTGGCTTTTATCAGAATCAGCTGTGGAACCTTAAAAAATAGAGAGTCCTAGGTCCTATCCCAGACCTCCCAAATCAAAATCTCTAGGGGTGGGTCTTGGCAGTCAATATTTAAAAACAAAACAAAACAAAACCCACTTATGCAGGTGACACTGTTGGGCAGCAAGGTTGGGAACCATCTAAGGTTTTACCTTTAATTTTGGCCTTGGGAATTTTGTGCCAGAGGTAATAAGTTTTGTGAAGATGTACTCACATTAACACAAGTGTGAAGATGTACTCACATTAACACATTATCATAAGTGACTAATGTATGGATCAGAGTGACAACTGACAGTAAGAATTATCATTGAGCACCAGGCTCTTACTAGTAAAAGGCCATGCTTTTCCTCAGGCTGCACATAGCCAGGTAAGCAGGGACCCAAGGGCAAGGGAGGTGGATGATTCTGAGAGTCAGGGCCATCAACAACCTGAACTTGAGGCATCCACTCCCATCAGAAGAAGGTTCTTGCTGTACCAACAGAATTCTCATGTTCATGGGCTTAGATGCATCACCAGATTTTATTTCTGATCACCCCCTTTACTGGTACCTTAACCCCTATTCCCATTGTGAAACTATGCATATATTAATATATTTAGATACACAATGCAGCATAGTTGATTAGATTTACTCTTTTCTAGTCATTATAAAAATCACAGTCTAAATGCCCATTGTTAGCAAGATTTTTAGAGAAGCAGTCAGTCTTATATTTGGCTTGTTATTGGGAAATTGGCACAATCTTTCTGAAGAGCCTTTTGGCATGAAGTATTGACAGCTACACGGATTTTCAATACTACACTACTAACAATACTGAAAATTAGAAGCAACCTCAATGTCCAAGAATAGGAGTAGATCAACTCATTATTGTGTATGCACATATATAATGGAATGATATGTAGTCACAGTTTAGAATAAAATTTAATTACATGGAATATACTCCAAATATATTGTTAAGTGAAAAAGGCATGTATGAATTCTCATGTGTGTGAAAGGAGGTACCCCATAATGTTAACAGTAATTTTCTCTGGATGGTTAGATTATAAGTGATTTTAATTTTCTCTTTTTACTTATCAATATATCTATTTAGCTTTATCATAATTCACATATAAATTTTATCATAAGAAAAAAACAATTAAGCATTATCATAGAAGTCACAATTCAGATGATTCTTTCTGATGCTATATCTGGGTCATCATATCTATATTTTGGGTGGTCTTCAAATATAGCTTTGGGGTTGTGTCATTTCTATAAATGATGGCTGTCATCCATTATTGGTTGATCTGGACTAACTTCACTCACAGGAGTCATCTCCTGTGACTGTGGAGTTTGTAGCTGTCAACTCCTGGTGGTGTATACACAATTTAGCCATTTTGATAGGGACAGTCATTCAATAAACATTTTTTGAGGACTTTCTCCAATGCAGATTATAAGGATACATGTTTGAACAATAAATAGTTACTGCTTTAAAGGAGTCAGGTGGAGATAGAAAGTAATGTAAAATTAATCATAAATGGTTTACTAGAGATAGGACTATGGGATCCCAGAAGAGAGAGCAACTAATTTTGACTGGGAAAGACAGAAATCTTAATAGAGGAGGCAACTTTTAAGCTGAGACTTAAAGAATGAGTAGAAGTTTTCCAGGTGAGGGAGGTGGGGAGGGCATTTCTAGGAAGAGCAAACAGCTTGTGCAGAGACACAAAGATGTGAAAAGGCACAATGTGGAATGTTGAGAAGTTCAGTGTGGTTGGAGCTTGAGGAATTAGGGGGAAAGGAAAGGACTTGGGAGTGGAGTGATAAATTAATACCAGATAATAAAGTGTCTTGTGTGCCATGTTACAGGATTTTAATTTGATCTTTGAGCAATGGAAATTGACAGTGGTTTGTAAATAGGAAAGACACATGATAGAATTATTTTTAAGGACATATCTTTGGCAAGGATGTGGCAAATGGAACAGATTAAGGTAAAGGACTGAGGCAGGGCAGATAGTTAGGAAACTATTTTCACATTAAAGATGAGAGATAATAAGGGTCTGGTCTAAGTCAGTGGCCCTGGAAATGGAGAGAAAAGGCTTGATTCGAGAGGTCTGTAGTCAATAGAGATAAAATGTCCCCATTCTGCTGTTGTGTATTGTAGTTCTTCATATATTTTCCATGCATTTTTAGAGACGTAAACCTCCATATTGAACATTTACTCTGCCAACCCAAATTTGAATCAATGCATAAGCACCTGTGTTTGACAAAGCCCAGTGGATCCAAATCCAGTTTGCATTGAGTGTGTCCCAAAAAATGAGTAATTGCTGCAGTGTACAAAACAAAACCACCCTCAACTCACATGTGTTTCTGTGATTCCTTAAGATGCGGGAAGAAGATGAAAACAGTTACCAGTGTTGGTTTTTAAGAAAATGTCAGATCCAAAACACTCAACCATATTCTCTCTCTGACTCAACATGCCTGTAGTTTTTAGCAAGGCACTTTTAGAAATTATATAATCGTTTTGGTTGAGAATTTGTTGTTAATGAATGAAAAGGATACAAGATTTGGTACTAATTGTATGACCTTGGTTAAGTTACTTAATTTCTTGGTTTACTCATCTGTGAAATGGAGATTTTTTTTTATCCACTTTGCAAGGCTGTTGTAAGAATTACAGATAATATCTGTAAATCTTCTACATTTTTGGTACACAAAAAATATTTGTTCTGGGCAAACTATATCTGAAGGATTGTGTTCATTTCTGTTTATGGCAGTTTAGGGAAGATACTGATAAGTCAGATGCTTTAAGAGCAAGATGATGAGGATGGCAAAGAGACTAGAAATGATTTTTTGATACTGCCTCTTCCTGATATTGAGAGCTATATAAAAATCATCCAATTTTCCTTTTTGTCTTGGCTGCCAGGAAATTCAGAGCCATATTTGATATTCAAATTCAGTAGCTGCATTAACCTTTTGGATTGATATGTTTGCTTTATCCTTCTGTTTGTCATCTTAAATCACCTTTGGAAAGAGAAAGTACATACATAAAATCAGGAAATAAACTAAAATGTTATTTGCAAACTTGTAGAAGAAATTGAATGGATTTAACATGCAAAATTGAAGTCTGAAGGGGAAGTTAATATTGTATTCAAGTATTCGAAAAATTGCCATATGGCAAAAAATGTAGACTTATTTACATTGCTTTAAACATCAAACACCTAAACAGTAGATGGAAGGTGCAGAATTACTTAAGTAAAATAAAAGAAGGGAATTTTTTATAACCACAAGAATGGAATAGAATTTCTATCAGGAAAATGAGTTCTTCATCCCTGGAAGAATTAAACTTACTATATATTTTTTTACAGAAATAGAAAAAACAATCCTATAATTCATATGGAACCACAAAAGACCCCAAATAGCCAAAGCAATCTTGACCAAAAAGAACAAAGCTGGAATCATCACACTTCCTAATTTCAAAATATATTACAAAGCCACAGTAATCAAAACAGTATGGTACTGGCACAAAAACAGACATATAGACCAATGGAACAGAATAGAGAGCCCAGAAATAAAAGCATGCATCCATGGTCAACTGATCTTTGATAAGGGTTCACAAAATGGGGAAAGGACAGTCTCTTCAATAAATGATGTTAGAAAAACTGGATATTCACACACAGAAGAATGAATTTGAACACTTATGTTACACTTTATTCAAAAGGCAACTCAAAATGGACTAAAGACTTAAACATAAGACTACAAGAAGAAAACATAGGGAAACAGCTTCTGGATATTGGTCTGGGCAACAATTTTTGGATATGACAATAAAAGCACAGGCAACAAAAACAAAACCAAAAATGAACAAATGAGATTGCATCAAACCAAAAATCTTCTGCAAAACAAAAGAAATAATCAACAGAGTGAAACAGAAACTATACAGAGTGAAACAGATACTATAGGTTGGAAAAGGGGTTAATATCCAAAATATAGAAGGAACTTATATTACTCAATAGCAAAACAATCAAATAACCCGATTAAAAAATGGGCAAAGGACCTGAATAGACATTTTTCAAAAGAAGACATACAAATGCCCAACAGGTATATGAAATGATACCCAGCATCACTAGTCACCAGGAAAATGCAAGTCAAAACCACAGTGAGATATCTTCTCACACCTGTTAGAATGGCTTTTATAAGAAAGACAAAAGATAAAAAGTACTGTCAAGAATGTTGAGAAAAGGGAACCCATGTACGCCGTTGGTGGGAATGTAAATTTGCTATAGTTATTATGCAAAAACAGTATGGAGGGTCCCCAAAAAGTTAAAAATAGAAATACCATATGATCCAGCAATCTCACTTCTGGGTATATATCCAAAGGAAATGACATCAGGATATCTGCACCTCTATGTTCATTTCAGCATTATTCACAATAGTCAAGATATGTAAACAACAAAATATGCAAATGCCCAGCAGTGGATGAATGGATAAAGAAAGTGTATACACAATGAAATATTATTTAGCCTAGAAAGAAGAAAAATCTTGCCATTTGTGACAACATGGATGAACCTGGAGAACATTATGCTAAATTAAATGAGCCAGACACAGAAAGGTAAATACACAGAGGCTCAGGGGAGTGGGGGTGGAAGTAGAGAGAGATTGGTGCAAAGTTTCAGTTTTGCAAGATGAGTAAGTTTGGGAGATCTAAATGTACAACAAAATGACTGTAGTTAACAATACTTTACTGTATACTTGAAATTTGCTAAGAGAGTAGATCTTGATTGTTCACACCTCCAGCCCCCTAAAAAGGAAAATGGTAACTCTGAGGTGATGGATGTCTTAATTAGCTTGACTGTGGTGATTATTTCACAATGTATACGTACATCAAATGATCAATTTGCACACCTTGAAGACACACAATTTTTAATTGTCAAATATACCTCTATAAATTTTTTTAAAACCTTTCTGTATATATTCACTGAATTTGATGGCTTCTTAAAAACTCCTCTAACCCCCAAACTCTTGGTTATATATTTCCAAGCAGCTGCTTTAGGGCAATTTGAAAATATCACCATCTATTGATGGACTGGGAAACTCTCCACCAGGAGTACTCTGAATCTGTTGGTTGGCTTTCTGGTGACCAGTTATAGAAAAGTTAATGTTAAATCTAATATGCCTCTGAGAAGACCCAGGTTTACCTCTGGTAGCCCTATTTGGTTACTTAGCAAATATCTATTGTGCCCCACATGGTTGGACTCTGTAGGAAATGTGGGTTTGCAAAGAAAGAAGGCTCCTTTGTGCCCCATCACATGGGCATTGGCAACTCCCTCACAGTAGTGAGCACACCTTACATTTTAATAAAAGCCATTTGAACTGAGTGGCTCCTGCATCCAAGAGGTGACAAGGTAATTTCTGTAATAATAACTTATTATTTTGAAGGAATTTTTATCTCTGGGGTTTCATTTCATCTTCTTTCAATGAGATTCAACATATTGGGGCTGAGTGAAAAAGCTGGCTCACAGAAAGGCCAAGTGACTGTATTAGCTATTCAGTGCTGGCTGCACCAGGCAAATAGCAATGTATTAATGATTTAACACAATAAAAGTGTATTTCCACATCATAAGTAGATGCGACTCAGTGGTCTTTCTCCATCTTGTAGCTATGCCTTCTGGATCATGAGGTCTCCAAGGTCACAGAAGAGGGGAAGAGAAAGACTGAAGAGGCACATTGGCTCTTCACTGCCTCAGCCTGAAGGTGACACAGGTGACTGCCATTCACATTTTATTGGCAAATGCTAGCCACATGGTCCCACCCCAACTGCAGCTGGAGGGCAGGAAAGGTAGAGGAGTATGTGAGTTTTGGGTGAGCCCCATCTCTGACATGGTGGCTAAGACAACTTAGCTAGTTAGTGGCTTAACTGGAACTAGAAATTGGAACTCCTGATTGGGTCTGTCTGATCTTCCTATTGAGATGAACACAGAGCCTGGGGGCCATACTGTGGCTTCTTATGGGATTTTCTAGTGTGGTTTTTCATAGATTGTCTAGACCAAGATTACCAAACTAAGGAGAGAGGATGTGGGTGACCACTCATGAGATCTGGAACCACAGGTATCCTTTGTGGAGGAAGGTGGTGAGTAGGAGATGGGGAGGGGAGCATAAACCCAGAAAAGTCCCTGCCTAGTGGCCTGTCCAGAGTCAACCAGACTGCAGGTTAATAATCTGGGTATTCCTCAAACCTGTATTTGTTAAACATTTGCTCATGATTTATTTAGAGGAGGATTGATGCTCTATGGAGAAAGACAGAAAAAGAAAGCAGCTGGTGGCAGATAGCACAGATTCTCAATTGTCCCAAACAATTTAACTCTGTCCCAAGTGGGCCCATCCTTCTTGCAGAGCAAAAAGCCTGTAGTCAGACTTTTTGCACCCATCCCTTAGAAGGCTGTTAGCAATCTTGAGAGACTCACTCCCTTAACCCCAAGGGACTTTACATAGTATTATAATTCTGGAAATGTAATCTTCTCCATTTTACTGCCTTCCCAAGGATATTTTGTTGTCCATTACTATTTGGTGCTCCAAGTATGCTCTCTGTATAGAAGAAGCTAGGATACCTGGAGGCATTAGTGGAATGGTCTGGGAGTAGGCACACATTACCTTCTTTCATTTGGGATGCCTATATCCAATCCCTCTGACCTGATGTGTATAGTCTACAGAGAAAGGCTGCTTTGACCTGGTTATTTTCTTCTGACCTTCTAAATTCTGCATGTTCAAGAGGGCACAACTACCATTTCTGTAGTGCTTCAACACACCCTGTCCCCAGCCAGAGAGTCATCCCTAGATATCCAGGAAATGAAACACAGGAACCTGCAATGATGAGGCTTAGAATGGGAAATGCTTATGCAAAAAGAGAAAATGTAGTTAGGAGAACTTGGATATTTGCATTTCTTGACTTACTTGGAACCCTACTCAGCAATATATTGTCATAATTTTATATGGGAGTTGGTTACTAGGAGAGAGGGCAAGACAAAATAATAGAATATTATCTTTCATTTGTGCATGTCAAAGAATGCTAAATAAGAATATGTGCATTTAAGTAGATTCTTTTCTGGTATAGGCTCTCCAATTGGAATTTGGTTACTCAGGAAAAAATCAGCTACTTGCTTTTATCTCACACAGCTGTGAGAAAATAAGCCTACCAAACTATACAAAATGATTGAGAACATTTGTTTCTCAGCATTTCAGACTGGCTGGTGGCAATTCAGAGTGAAATGGTCTTTACACAGTACTTTTCCAAGCCTTCCTCTTCCTTATGAAGCTGTAGGTAGAAGGTATAAATGTTTGAGATGCATTTATTTGATTTATTCACAGAGAAATGAATTTATAGAGATGTCTCAGAAAAAAGAATAGTAAAATATTCTGTTAGACAACAGGGCACCTGTCCCAGCATAGGACAGGACCAATCCCCATAAATAGATGTTTTTAATTCCTTTATTAATTTGTTAATGAATTCCATCCTTCAATATTCAAATAAATATTATATTTCTACAATATATTCCACTATTGCCTTGGTTTTTATTCTTAACACCCCAAGCAAAAAGTGGGGAGATTTTATCATTAAACAATACATTCTTGGCCAGGCGCGGTGGCTCACGCCTGTAATCCTAGCACTCTGGGAGGCCGAGGCGGGTGGATCGCTTGAGGTCAGGAGTTCGAGACCAGGAGACCAGCCTGAGGTCAGGAGTTCGAGACCAGCCTGAGCAAGAGCGAGACCCCCGTCTCTACTAAAAATAGAAAGAAATTATCTGGCCAACTAAATATATATATAGAAAAAATTAGCCGGGCATGGTGGCGCATGCCTGTAGTCCCAGCTACTCGCGAGGCTGAGGCAGAAGGATCGCTTAAGCCCAGGAGTTTGAGGTTGCTGTGAGCTAGGCTGATGCCACGGCACTCACTCTAGCCCGGGCAACAGAGTGAGACTCTGTCTAGAAAAAAAAACAAACAAACAAAAAAAACAATACATTCTCACATTTTTTTCTTCTCTGTCAGCACATCCTTCCTGTATTATCCACTGCAAAACTGTACATATAGTTGGCTCAAGGACATCTCATTTGTGCTGTGTGTGTGTGTGTGTGTGTGTGAGAGAGAGAGAGAGAGTTAGAGAGAGGGCAGGGGAGAGAGAGAGATTAAAAAAAACCCTGCAAACAGTTGTGAAAAGTCACAAACGAGCCTTCACATTACCTGAGGATCTGGTCACAGGTTTGCAGTGTTAGATAGTTCCTCCCAGGGGTCATTCCCTTTCTTCAGTCCATGGCCCATCTTGTGGGCCCTGATTCTTGTAGCTGAGGAAATTTTGGCATCCCATCCCATTTTAATCCTCCTATTGAAGGTAGGGTTATTGTTTTTTCTTTTAGTTCCTTTCTTTATTGGTCTTTGGATAGGGAGTGAGGAACATGGCTACAGAATCCAGCTTTAATCAGCTTGGGGGATAGATTTTTCTCCAATCATATTATTTTGCCCATTCCATCAAGACTAGATATCTCTAGTTCTCTTGCCTGACTCCCCAAATTAACCTTCTCTCTTCCTGTTTGCACCATACTGCATATCTGGTTTTCTATCCCTAATCTTGGACAGAGCATTGGCTCTCAGATTTCTTGGACTCAAGAAACCTGGATAAGCTGCCCTGGTAATCAACTCAAAGACACCTTATTTCTTTTCTTTTCTTTTCTTTTCTTTTCTTTTCTTTTCTTTTCTTTTCTTTTCTCTTCTTTTCTTTCTTTTCTTTTCTTTTCTCTCTTCTCTTCCCCTTCCTTCCTTCCTTCTTTCTTTTTTTTTTCCTTTTTTTTCTTTTTTTTTTTTTCATTTTTCGTTCCATGTTGCATCATCTATATTCCTTCTTTCTTTCTTTCGTTTTCTTTTTCTTTCTTTCCTCTCTCTCCTTCCTTCCTTCCATCCTTCCTTCCTCCTCCCTGCCTACCTTCCTTCCTTTTTTAATTTGCTTTTTTTTTTAAGAAATGGGTTATCTCTGTGTTGCCCAGGCTGGAGTGCAGTGGTGTGATCATAGCTCACCGCAGCCTTGAATCAGTCATCCCCCCTTGGCCTCCCAAAATGCTGGGATTACAGGCATGAACCACTGTGCCTGGACAAAGAAATATTTTTCTAATGTTAATGTTCCACACTGGCAGAAAGTGGTGGTAGGAGGCATATTAGAGAAAGAGAAAAGTCAAGGGCCCAGCAAGTGTCTAAGTGCCATTCTTGATACACTCAGAGAGAGGCAAGACCACTGGGATCTCTGAGATCCTCTGGCATAACCATCTTGTTTTACAGAAAAGGAAACTGAATACCATGGAGTTAAGAGACTGACCCAAGCTCTTACAGCTGGAAACACCTAAACAGCCCCCATGTCTTGGCTCCTGGTCCAGTGCTCCTCTGCTACTCATAGCTGCCCCTGTAACCACCGGCCATTCTGTTATCCAAATCTGAGGCTTAGAGAGGGTTCTCCTTCTGTTTCTGCCAGAAGCAGAGCAGGTGGAACTTTCTACTCTGATCTGTTTACTCCCAAGCCCAGTTTATCATCCATGTAACTCTTTGAAGCAGAATGAAATTCCCGGAGTCAGGGAATTCGGAGGAGCTAGCATCGCAATCAGTGCGCTGTAAGTATTAAGCTGCTCTGAAACTCCTGAGCTATTGCCCCAGTGTTCTCAAGAATGCCAGCAAGTCCTCAACATTTTCAGAAGCTTGTTTTTTAAATTTGTACCTGCTGATTAATTAATTGAAGAAAGCTACTGGAGCGCAAACATAATCTCATCCTGTGTTAGTCATTCCTGGATGGGGAAGAGGAAATCATGTTAATGTTGGCAATTTCTATTCTGCTCATGTCTTCGGAGCCCATCACTGTGGCCCACAGAGCATGAGTTCATGAGCTCATGGTTTAATTGGGTTAGAAATTAAATGAATGCTTTTTTTCTTCTAAAGGAGAAGGAGGGCCGCCCCATACTAAGACTAGCAATTAAAACTGCAAGAAGATACTTGGCAGGAGTGTCAACAGTGAGGCACACACTAAGTGAAGGGGAACAAAAGCTCCTACCTCCAGCAAGAGCCAGAAAGTTTGAGAGAAGGCAATTCTCACTACAGATAGCTGTGGTATGGGGGATGAGATGAATTTACAACAGTCTGGATAAACTCTGTATGCCAAGACACGCATATGAGAGAAAGAGAAGACTAAATTATGCTGTATGATTTTTGTTCTTCCATGAAGAAGAAAGAAACTTCCGCATGAAATGTCTAGTTGAGATGATTCTAAAGCTCCCTCCAAATCTAAATTCTGTGATGCCATGTGGAACTCAAACCTAGCCTCACCAGCTAATAGTTACATACCCTGTCTCCTCAAATTGTCCCTGTTATTTCTGGGAGTTCCCAAATGGGTGTCTCATGTGTGTCCCCAGCCCAGTCTGTCAGCTGCAGCCACTGTGAGGAGCCTTCCACTTTCCCATGTCTAGTGCCCAAGAGCAGCTGTTGGAGAAGCAGCATCCCCAGCACTGCTCATTCTTGCATGTCAGCGTCCATGCAGGGGTGCTACCTCTCTCAGCTTCCAAAGCTGCCAGGCCTTTAGGCAAAACTGAGGAGAATGTGTTACTGGCATCTCAAAGTCTCCCAAGAAACAGTTCTGACTTCTGGTCCTTATCTTTCCATCCATAAATATTCAGATGCAGACATAGGTGTCATGTGAGCAGTTCAATCAGAAATCATTACTGATTGCTTAGTATATGCCTGGCACTTTTCCAGAAGCTGGGCTGCAGTAATGAACACATAGAAATGATCCCCGCTCTTGTCATTGTCCTCCTCTTTTCCCCTCCCCTGCCCCTAGATCCCATCCCTCCAAAGCCAATTATCCTGGCTTCTTTAGTTATGAAACAAAGTTCCCATGAATATTGATAAATGAAAAAGATCTCAGGAGAAGGGGGTGTTGGGGAGAAAGGAGCTATTCACAGTAGCACAGTTGGGGCTCCATCTAGGCCAGCCAAAGGTGTCCTGTACATCTGAAAAATCCATATACCTAAATTGCATAGATAACCATTCTGTGCAACCAGTCACACTTTAATTTACCTAACAGCTTTAGTATGTGGCAGAAGGAAGGAGTTTGGAAAACCAGTTGAATAATTGTAGTAAATATTTTAGTTTTGTATGTTTTGTATACTTGCAAATATATAAAGGCATTTTGAATATTTTTATATTTATAAAATGTGGTATGTTTGTAGCAAAACACGCCTCCTTTTCCACATTGCCTCATTAACTCAGAAAATATGTATTGGGCACCTACTATATGCCAAACACTGTTCTAGTTGATTGGGATATAGCAAAGAACAAGATGGACAAAAACGCCTGCCTTTGGAGAATCCTTACTGTGGGATAAGATACAATCAATATAAACTAAACAATATGTTGGTTAAATGTGCTTAGGAGAAATAAACCAAGAAGGAAGACAGGAAGTGTTGAGGGAGGAGCTGGCAAGGGGATCAAGGAAGTCCTCACTGAGAAGGTGACACTTGACCCATGATGGTGATGGGAGAGAAAGTCATGCAGATATCTGAAGAAAGAATATTCTAGCCTTAGGGAACAGCAAATGCAAAGACTATGAGGTCATCAGGTGCATGGAATAGTCAAGGAATAGTAAGAGGCCAGTGTGGCCAGGGAGCAGAGTGAGTGAGGGAGCATGAGGGAATGAGACCAAAAACATAACAGGGGGCCAGATCTTGTAGGGCCTTGTGGCTCTTTGGAAGGACTTGGGCATTTACTCTGAATGAGATGGGAAGTCATGCGAGGATTTTGAGTAGAGAAGTGACCTGATCTGACTCTTGTTTTAACAGGCTAATGCTAGTTGCTCACTGGGGAGTAGACTGAAAAGGGCAAGGGTGGAAGCAGGGAGTCCAGTTAGGAGAGCATTGAAACAATCGAGGTGAAAGGTGATAGAGGCTCCTACCAGGGCGGTAGCAGAGGAAGTGGGCAGAAGGCACATGTCATATGCTTTCATAATTCAGAACACTAATTTCATTATACCATGTTAGAACATTTGGTTTTTCTGGCAATATAAAATTTTGATTTTATGATGATGAAATAAATTAATATATGCAAAATGCAAAAATGGCCCCTGGCATATCATAAGCATTTGATTAGTGCTAGTTGTTTATTTTCCATATTTTCTACCATAGCTATTTCTAAGAAGGATTTGCTACATCCAATAATGAAAACTGTGTGTCCATATACATAACTGGTTAAAATGAAAATAAAGTTCAGAAATCATGTGTAGGAGGAGAGGATAGTAATTGGACCAGAAATTAGATTATTACTGTAATTAAATGCTAATTTGATTTCTGTGTTTCCTGACAGCCAAGACAAAAAATGAAATCCTATAATTTGTCAGGTTCTATCTGATAAGAGGAAACATCAATTTTCAGGGACCCAGACTTGTTCCTGGCACTAAATTCCCATTGATTCTTAATATAAAGAACTCTGATTATTATTATATAATGTTCTCAGCTGCAATTCAGCAGGTAATACAGAGACAGTCTTTGTTGAGCTATTTCTTTTACTGATTCACAATAGAATTATTAAATGATCACTTAGTGAAGCCATTAGGGAAATAACATAGTGTAGTGAAAAAAGCATTAGATAAATTCTTAGAAAAACTGAGTTTGAGTCCCAGTTGTACCTTTGTGAGCTTAAGCACATTTAACCTTTTTGAACCTTAGTTTCAATATCCATAAAAGGGACCTACACTAAGACCTTCTCTGTCTACCTGGTGGAATTATTGTGAGAAGCAAATGAGATGATACATTTAAAAACTCATTAAAAGTTGTCAAGCATAATATGTAATTCTTATATTACTTAATATGAATGCTGAATTAATTTAATCTAAGTTCATAAAGTTTTAGGCATTCAACATGAAAGAAAAGTGATACTTTCACTCATTCAATCAACAAATATTTACTGAGGGTCCTCTATGTCACTGTTATAGGTGCTGAGTGCAAAAAAAAAAAAAAAACAAAAAAAAAACAAAACCAAAGTTCAGGCCCAACCTAATGAAACTTTTATTCTAGTAGAGGAAGACAAATACATAAAAAACACACTTACTAAAATTAAGCAATAATAAGGGATATGAAAAAAACTAAAGGAGGGTGAGTTGATAAGAGTGAGTCTAGGGAAACAAAGAGTTAACATTCCCTAGCTTCCTTTGTCAAATATTCCTATCCATCTGCACTTTTGACTGGAGTCCACTTCATGCATTTATTCATTATTTCAATAAACATTTGCAGAGCTACTCCCACGTGCTGCAGTCTGGGCAGTCGGTGGAATACCTGCCAGTTAATTATCAAGTTGATCCACTCACATCTCCTGACTTGCCATCTTGTGACCAGCAGCACACCTAGGTGGGATATCGATCTAGCCGGGATGAAAAATGAGGCCAAACAATGGCCCTCAGCCTTGCCCAAATCGACAATCCCAACCTTTTCTTCCTCTGCCTCCTTACCCCCATGTATTCATCTGCTAGGGCTGCCATAGGAAAGCACCACAGATTGTGTGGCTTAAATGACAGAAGTTTATGAAGGCTAGAAGTTCAAAATCAAGGCATCAGTAGGGTTGGTTTCTCCTGAGGCCCCTTTCTGTGGCTTGCAGATGTCCTCGAATGGTCTTTTCTCCACCTGTGTGCAGGACTGGTGTCCCTGTGTCTCCAAATTTCCTCTTCTTTATAAGGATACCAGACATTAAATCAAGGCTCACCCTAATGGCCTCGTTTTAACTTAAACATCTCTTTAAAATCCCTATCTCCAAAGATAGTCACATTTTGAGGTATTCGAGGGTTTGTGGGAGGAGGACAAAATTCAGCTCATAACAACCCACTTTCTTACTCCATTCAGGCTGTTCTGCCATCATCTTGTGTGTTTTTGCAGCTTGGAAGTCTCTTCCTCTCTTTTTGTCAAATTCCCATGCATCCTTCAAGGCCCAACTAGAATGCCATTTCCTCTAAGAAGCTTTGCCTGATCAGCCCAGCGGATATGGGCTTTCAATAGCATTTAAATCATAAATTAAAGTTCCTTAAATTATACAGGTGAATGTATATGGTTTATTTCTATAGTTAGATTATAAACCTCTGGGAGGTAAGAATTAAATCTTAAATGTCTGTTATCTACTTTATATCATTTCCCTAGTATGGGCTGGCATAATATAGATATATCAAATATATGTTATCTTATGAACATGGAATCTAGTACCTTATTGATATGGAGACTTCACTGGCAACTAAGGCAAGTATGTAAATAAGATGGCTGTTGTTAAGTTTACTGGTTCCAAAATGTATGTTTCTTGAGGGATTTCTTATTATTCACAGAGCTCTTACTTTCACTTTCAATCTTTATCTGCTGATAGAAATGTCTTCACAATCAGAGAGGAACTAATATGCTGCTTTTGATTAGGTAATTCTTTAGTGCAAATGATGTGTTGGGTTACAATTTTCATCATCTGCAATCACAGATTGATTTGTTTGCAGTTTTTTTAAAAAAATTTTGAGTTGACCAACTATCCAAGTTGTCTAGACATGGTACCCAGCTTCAAAGCTTTGATATGCAGCTGGACCCAGTCCCACCCCCTCCTTGTGCTTGAAACTGAATGTGGAACTGATGGGGTGAGTTGTGGCTGCACAAATGGAATTTCTGTGAAATCTACCACTGAAAGAAGGACTGTTTTTACCCTAGTTTTTTTAATGCAGAAATCCCTCTTGTTAGAAAATAATGTAAGGCCCTTGCTGCCATTGCTGGGCACATGTGCACCTGCCATGTGGCAGTTCTCTAGGCTGTTGGTTGGATTAGTGGATGTCTTTCAAACGCAAGACATAGTATAGTGGCTAACAGCTATGGTCAGCCTGCCTGGGTTGAAGACTGACCTCTGCCACTTACCACCCAGATTTATGGCCCTGACTAGGTTTGACTTAACTTGTCTATAAAATGGAATTGATGATAGCACCTTCCTCATAGGACTGTTGTGAGGATTCCATGAGTTAGTAAATAGAAAGAACTTAGAACAGAGGCTAGAACACATTAGCTACTCACTGAGTGTTAGATATTATTTTCTTTGCCTTTGTGATAAACTTCCTCCCTGATTCCAGCTCATAACTTGTAAAAGACCAGCCTCTATCCTTTTTATGCCTCCCACCCAACCTCACAAGGTGGTCTTCCCTTGCTTAGTAAGGAATTTTTACCAAAATGCTTGTCTTCAAGAACTTTAAATGGAAAAAGTCTAACTGCATCAGCCAATATTTTTTCCCTTTGTTTCCATTTCCTCAGCTACTATCCTAGTGTAAGCCACTTTCAACTTCACCACCTAGCTTTTCTATGGGTACTCTCTGACTTGCCTGGGAAAATCTGTTCTTTATTCAATAGGCAAAGGGATCTCTTTAAAATGCAAATTTGATCATGTTACTTGTCTGCTGAAAAGCCTCCGATTTCTTTCTATTACATTTAAGATAAAATCCAAAGGCCTTCCTCTGGCCTACAAGGCTCTCCTCAAGCTGGCTTGAGAGGCCAATGACATTCCTTCTGATCCTCGGGCTTGCCAAGTGCATTCAGGGTTTTGCCCCTCCTGTCCCTTCTGTTGGAGCATTCTCTCCAGATCTTTGTGTGGATGGCCCCTTGTCATTCAGACCTCAGGGCAGGCAGAGGCAGTGGAGAGCAATGGCCACAGGCATGACTGTGGAGCCAAACTACCTAGATCTTTTGGGCTTCCCCACTTCCTAGCTGTGTGACCTTAGAAAAGTTACCCAGTCCCCCTTTCCTCATCTGTAGTGAGAATGGTAATAATTCTTACATCATAGAGTTTTTTGAGGTTTAAGTATATTAATGTTTGTTTTTAAAAAACCCCAGTGATTGGCACATAGTACTATTTAAGTGTTTGTTTAAGAAATGAAAATGTTATTTTCTCAAAGAATCCTTCTTTGACCCATTCCAAGTTACCACCTTCCCCATGACAGTCACTTACATGAAAGTGCTTTATTTTTACTTTCTACATGGCACTTGTCATTTTTAGAGATCACTTATTTGTGTATTGATTGGCTCTCTCACTAGACTGAGAGAGTTTCATGGTTACAAAAACCTTGTCTGTCTTATTCTGTAAGGATCTGCCATAACATCTCTCAGAATAGCACTTGACATCTCTCAGAATAGCACTTAACATCTATTCCATTCTCAATAAACAGCCATCAAATGAAAGAACCAGAGTTCAAATCCTGACTCTACCAATACAACAGCTTTTAAAGAGACACTTTGACCTCTCTAGGCCTGAATTTTCTCAACTACAAAATGAATAAGAATATATCTGTACCTCATGGGGTTATTGTGTGGTATACATGCCAAAATGTTAGGGTGATATTATCTTTGGGAGATGGGATTACAGGGGATTTATTTTTTTCATCTATATTACTTTTAAAATAATGAGCATGGATTTGTTTTGTAATCAATGTAACTTTAAAATTAAATAATATTTCTGAAGGATTTAACATAGTGCCTGACTCACAGTAGGTATTTAATAAATAGTTAATGTTAATACTATTAAGCTTTCCAATAAGCCTGAAAGGGCCCCCTTCATTTGTGGCACCGGGCTGTTGCCTATACCCCAGTCTGAGGCTTGGGGCTCAGTCCCACAGATGCCAGGTGGAAGGACATGCTCCTTTCTCTCAGGCCAGCTTCGGAAATCAGAGTGAAGGGAGGAGGCTCAGTGGCTGTCAGCTGAGGGGCTTTCTCTTTTAGACCAGCTCATTCTCACCCTTTGGAGCCCAAGTTCACCTCCTGATTGTGGGTGGATGAGCTTTCAACAGTGCTTAGTAGTATGCATCCCACGCCCAGCAGGCTGCAGAGAATATTAACATGGCAAATTCCATTGTTTATTCCCCCCCAAATCATTTTTAGTGTTGAGGAAAGAGATCGTGCCCAGCTGCTGGAATCTAATCAGGAGCAGATTTGCACAACGCTGGGAGATAGGGCTGACACAAAGCTGTGATTCCTCAGCTAGTGAATTTCCAGTGCAGGACGAGGACTTGCTCACCCTTCCCCAACATGGTGGATGAACCAAATGCTTATTCACTGTGGCAAGCGGCGGGGGTGGGGGTGTGGAGCAGGACATCCCTCTGCAGGGCCACTGGCGGCAGCTGATGATGCAGGAGGCAAGGGAACTGGAGTGAGTCCTCATTTTTCGTCAGGAGTCCTGTGGCTCTTGCTTGTCAGGTTATCTGTCAGCATAGCTAGCTCCAGCCAAGGCTTCTGGGTCCTAAGGACCCCACTTTCTGTTTGGCCCCCTCAGACTCTGAGATTCTGTCTTTAAAGATTAACTTAAAAGAATTTGAAAGTCATTGTTTTGTTCTTAGCAAGCAAAGGAAAAACATAGCTTCTGAGAGCAGGTTAAGGGTTCTGTGGCTTTCTCAAACATGATAACATATTAAAAATGAGAGGAGAGATTCAGGAGCCTACAATTTGAAGAACTCCATGAATGCTAGATGGATTTGCATTCCAAAGCTGGTGTTACTGTAAAACTCCATGTAACAGGTGAGCAGCTTTAACCTGGCTTTCTGGAAGCTTCTATCTTGTTCTAGTGAACCCAAGGATTGATTCCAGGGCAAGCCCACAGTTCAAGGACACTCACATATTGCTTTAGTCACTCAAAATAAGGCCTGGAAAAGGCAGAGATTTGTCTCACTATAGGTGGCTGTTCATGGAGTCCAGATCCCAATGAGGGAAGATTCTAGGGATGAATCCTAGATGCCCTCCTACAGCAGCCTTGTCTGTCCAAACATCCACCCACCCAGCCAGCAAAGCAACTTTTAAGCAGCTGCTGCTTGAATAGCATGTCCTATAGAAGACAGCAAGTGCAGTGAGTGAGCATGCAAGTCCTAGGGTTACACTCTCTGGGTTCAAAGTCTTATTAGCAGTGTGTCCAAGGGCAAGACACTATGTATATGTTGATTCATCTGTAAAACAGAGCTTGGAATCTGCCTTATATGATTTTTGTGGGGAGAAAATGAGGCAATCTATGTTCAGTGCTTAGCATAATGTTTGGCATGTCCTAAACATCCCATAAATGGTAGCTATTATCATTATTTCAGCAAAAGATCCAAAGAAGATAAAGTCACAGTCCCTGACCCTGAGATGCTTGTATGCATGTGCACAGTTGCAGCTTGGCACAGACCATGAGTCGGGTTACCTTATTCTGGGGTAAGTGAGGTTTCCTTGCAACCTTGGCTCTAAACTCCCAAAACAAAATGTTGCTGTTGGTGGTGACTTGGCCATACATAAACTAGGTCTGGTGGGCACTCACTTTCCATATACCCTGTAATATGTGCTTTCTGCCACTGTCTGCACTTTTTTGTAAAACCTCTTCCTTTTCTTTAGCCTGAGACAAAATAAAAGTGCATCATCTGAAGCTGAGGTTGAAAAATAGCCTAATCATTGTTGTTCGAAAACAAATTCCCTTGTTGATGGCACTTCGTGGTGAATGATTCCCCTTCACTGCGGGCCTTTCTGGAGCACAGATAAATGAGCCAATTTGGCTCTCTAGGGCTCATCTTATGTCTGGGCCAATTACTGTGGGAAATCCTGAATCATAATTTGTTTGTGTGATCATTAATTTATTTAATCACAAATTCCTCAGAAGCCATGACATTGAAGAAAAATTATTAACCAACCCATTATGTTTAACATGCAGTTCCTCAAAAAAGATGGCTAATAATTCATCTGAGGTGCCAGTAAAAGTGCTAATGATGATAACAGCTAACTTTTATTGAGTACTGTTTTTGTGCCAATCACTGTTATCAACATTGTACATATATGAACTCCTTTCATCCTCACATCAAGGTACGAGGTAGTTGTTGTTATTAGCCCACCTTAGAAGATGAAGAAATTGAGGCACATAGAGGTTAAGAAACTTGCCCAAGGTCACACAATCAACATGTGCTAGGACTAGGGTTCAAATCTAGGCAGCTCAGTTCCAGAGTTGATGCCCTTAGCTTCCTGGTTACTCATTTATCAGGTGTTTACTGAGAACACCCTAGGCCCTGTGCTGGGTACAAGGGATTCAAAGAAGAACAGGATGTAGTTTTTTCCTATCAAGGGGCTTGGGTCAGGCTTGGGAGTCAAGCATGTAAACAAATGGAGCTTAGATTTGAAACTGGGCATTCTGACTCCAGAGAGGGATACTGAATGATGAGCGGGAATTTGCCCATGAGAAAAAGGGAATAAAGGGGAAGGGTATCCAGTTTTCTCTCAGGAAAACTCTGAGAGAAGCCAGACCAGGCTGGGGTGGCTGCAGATTGCTTAGTGTGTGTAGCACTAATCTACTGGGGTAGGTAAGCAGTAATCTCCTTTTTCCCGCAAAATCACAGCAAGGCCTCCTGTTCCTATGCATTCTAAAGCCACTGTGATCCACTCAGTGATAAGACAAAAAAAACATCCCAAAGAGAAAAATCAAACTAAATGTTTGTCTGGGCCCTTTTCCCCTGCCTGACAGCAACAGCATCCTTGAGTCACAAGCGCCATTTGATCCTTTTACATGCTGTTCTCTCTAGAGGGATTGGGGTTTTAATCTGTTTCATTTCTTCTTTTCCCATAAGATTAAAATCCTCTCTTTCTTGTTCTCAGAATCTTAGATTACTCAGAGATGTGATCAGTGACTCACAACATTTCAGCCAGAGAAGAGGAGGAAGCGAGCCATCGCCCTAGTGGCTGATGGCATCTTGACAGTGCCTCCCTCTCCCCTCAGACAGAACGCTGTGAGGTCAAGTCACACTCATGAATGTCCATTCTACTTGGAAGCTTCTCGGGAAGCTGACTCTCCAACTTCCTTCAGTCACTTGGCCAGCTATGTGGACCACTCCAAGGAGAATCCCGTTTTTAATCCTGAGAGGGACAAATGGAATATCTCTCTCTCCCTGAAACAATGATGCCAGTCCCAAGCATTGATGTGGCTCATATCTTGAGGTGAAAGGCCAAAGGGAAGAGATTGGAGGATAAAAAATGATCTCTAGAGGTCTTTTGGAATGTGAAGTCATCTACGTGGGAACCACAACATGTGGGACACTTTCTATTCCCCTTGCCTGAGTACTGGACCAGGTTAATATTTTATCCCTATTACCTCTTCATTAAGAAGCTTATAATATCAACTGTCCCTTCTAAGACTAGGACATCTTTTGCTTTTGTACAGTTGTCTTACCCTAGGTCCAATGCCTGGTGTGAACATCTACCAAGATATCGCACTATCAGTCTAAACCAGCCATCTCCTCCCGTCAGACATCCCTCCTCTGTCCTTATCCTGGCATGTGCTTCCCCACCATGTGGCTGGATTTCTAAAATGCCTTCCTAAGGGTCCTTCTGCTTCTACCCTCTCCACCTCCACCACCTGCAGTCTAGCCAGTAACACAGTGCCACTGGGTTTCTCTTCTTGAAATACTACCATTATCATGTGTCTCTCCTCTTCAAAAGCACTTGATGGCTCCTTTGTTCTCAGAAACATACCCAAAACCTCTCCAAATGGATTTCAAGGCAGCCACAATCTGATTCCAGCGGAAGCACCCCCTGGTGTCTGTTCTGGGTTTGAGGACAGTGAATTCATCAGTCTTCTCCCTGTCATTCATTCCCTATGGAGTTCCTGCTAGCTGAGATGAACAGGACTGATTACTTTAGGGAAATTGAGTGAACAGGAGGAAAAACTCAGATGAGACAACAGGAAGGACACATAGGCCACTCATGTCCTTCAGAGCCTTGCTTCTCACCTCATCTGTTCAGACTACTCCCAGGCGTGTGTTTTAAATGGAATTGAAATCCTATCCTGTTTACCCTTGTTCATATTAGCAAAATGTTTGGTGAGCTCTTTATCAAGGGCTGACAGGTTGGTGCCAACCAAAGAGGCTAAGCACATTCATCACTATGGCTGGGACATGCCCCAGCCTGAAAAGACTGTGCCAACCACTTGTCATTTCCTGGCAGCTCCCCTGTTGCTCAAACCCAGCCTGTTTGTAATTGAAAACCTCCAACTTCTGTGACCTTCAAGAGTCACAAGAAAAGACAATTGACTAGCCACGTTCAGCTTCACGTGGCAATTGAGTTCTGAGGGTTTGTCAGAGCCAGGCTATGACAGCTGAGCCAGCAAAAGTCTGGGGAGGAGGTCAAATCACAGAGTCGTGAGGCCTCTCCAGCCTCCTTATTTAATAGGCCAGTAGAGTGAGGCTGGAGACAGCTCAAGAATTTCTATGGAGGATCTTAAGGATGATACTTTGGGAGGAGCTAGCAGACTTGTTTTAACAATGAACTTGAGCAAAAAGCATTTTTTAAAGTTAGCTTGTTTATTGGTGTGGCTTGTAGGGGCTGGTGGAGGTAATGCAGGGGGCGGTGGTGGCCCAGCTCTGCTGTGCAAGTCATTGGTATTTACCTTTCGGCACTCTTCCCTTGCTTTGCTGTGTGTTACAGTGACAAGCCCTGAACATGACATTTCTCAGGCTCTCTTGCCCACTGGTTTCTGGTTGAATGAGGGGCACTGGTGGAAGATTGGAGAGCAAGAGAATTGGGAAAGCCAGGGAGAGAATTGGGAAGCCATCTCAAGGGGAGTCCGTATCTCTTCTGTGGCCCCAGCCCACACCAGGAAGCCTCTGCCTTAGCTCCAGCTCCCACTGGCAGCCATATCCAGGGCTAAGGAAACACCACCCTTCCTTCTCTCTCCCCTCCTAGGGGTGGGAGCCCTTCCTGGAGTTGCTGATATTGGGGCTGCTCCACCCTCCCCTTTGCTCTTTTAGGTCTCCTATGACCTGTGATACTGACTCTTGTCTTTAAGTTGCCTCTCTTGGACTGTTCTGTGGATGCTGTTTTCTTGATTGGACCTTCCATCTTACACAGTGCCTTATCACAATAACTAAGCAGGAACAGACTCCAAGCCAGCCATCTGGTGTTCCCCTGACTAGTAGTCAGTATCTTCCCACCATCCACACCCGCTTCTGAAAGAGAGGCATGTGGGTCATAAACAGGAAGGGATTAATAATTACCTCAAGGATCCTGTTATATAGTGCAGATCCAAATAATGCACGCCTGTCAAAGTTCTTCCTGGATGTTGATGAGGTACTGACAGGAAGGAGGAGAAAGAGATGCTGCCCATTTTGGGAGCACTCAATCAGAGACGGGACCTGAAATCTGGCAAAAGACAACAGAGCATGTAAAAACTAGTGTTTCATCCCAGGCTCATGTTCCCCCTCACAGCTCAATCCACAGCCTCTGCTGCTAGGGATGGGCAGCAAGTATGCAGGAAGTGGAAATGCATCCTAACATCAACCTCAGAAATATACTTTCCAAAGGGGGACCTCCACAAACACACCCTCAGGTCCCAATACAATGATACCACAACTGTAGCCTTTGTTTTGATTACGTGAATATTTGCTGAGCTCCTAGTGTGTGCTCCAACAGGGATTTCAAAGAAGTATAAATCATGGTCCAACTTTCGAAAGGCACCCATGGTGGCCACAGAGATGACGTGGACCTATATGAACCATTTTAAGAGCCACATGAGGCAGAGCCTGTTCAGTGTCAGGAAGAGAGCTTGGAGCAGGCAGACAACAAGAAGAGCTTACACTGGCAGAACTCCAACTAGATGCGTTAAAAGTACTCTGCACTAAAGTCTGTACACATTTTGCATATATTATCCCATTTAATCATCCCCCAAATCCTGGAGGTTGTATATCATTATTCTTACTTAACAGACAACTGAGACTCCAAGAGGTGAAGTATTCCAAAGTCACATAGCTAGCAAGTAGTAGTGCTAGCATTGTCACTTCATTTGTCTGATTCCAAACTCATGCTTTTCCTACCACTTCAGTTTGCCCTGAGGGCTAGTGGCAGAGACTGGACTCAGTCCCCGACATCTGAGTAGTCACCACTGAGAACACCGGAGTGGTGGTGGGACATCAGGTGAGTGACGTCTGAGGAAGATAGCCTGGCAGAGATCTGCAGGGTGGGTCAGAGAAGAGATCAGAGACAGGAGACAAGTCAAGGGACTATGAAAATGATCCAGATGGGATGCCCTGGGAATGGAAAGAAACAGGTATTTGAGAGACATTTTGAACGGAGGGTTACCAGGCAGGACTGGGTGACTGAGTACAGAGGATGAAAGAGAAGGATTGAGAGAATTAATGAGCCCTTGATAACTCATCACTTGAACCTATCTGACGATGATCTTGAAAAAAATTTTTTAAAAATCCTTCCCAATTTAAAACTGAATGCCAAACATTCTCTCTCCTCTTCTAGGTTAAAAAAAATAAAAGGTTTTATGGTTATTAAATGAAAATCTGGAAAAACAGTTCTAAGAGGAAAGTTTATAGCAATAAGTGTCTACATCAAATAAAAAAAAAAAACCCAATCTAATGATGTATCTTAAAGAACTAGAAAAATAAGAGTAAACCAAACCCAAATTAGTAGAAGAAAAGAAATAATAAAGATCAGAGCAGGCTGGGCGTGGGTAGTGGCTCACACCTGTAAACCCAGTACTTTGGGAGACCGAGACGGGAGGATTGCTTGTGGTCAGGAGTTTCAGACCAGCCTGAGCAAAAGTGAGATCCTGTCTCTACATAAAAATAGAAAAATCAGCAGGGCGTGATGGTGTGCACCTGTAGTCCCAGCTACACAGGAGGCTGAGGCAGCAGGATTGCTTGAGCCCAGCAGCTTGAGGTTGGAGTGAGCTATGACAACACCACTGCACTCTAGCCTGGATGACTGAGAGAGACTCTGCCTTAGAAAAACAAAAACCAAACAACAACAACAACAATCAGAGCAGAAATAAATAAAATTGAATCAAAAAAATGAAAAACTAATACAAAAGATCAACAAAACAAAAAGTTGTTTTTTTGCAAAAATAAATAAAATTGACAAACTTTAGCTAGACTAAATAAGAAAAAGGATCATTAGATACTACTAAAAGCAATTATATGCCAATAAATCAGAAAACACAGAATAAATGGACAAATTCCTAGACATATACAACCTACTAAGGTTGAACCAGGAAGAAATACAAAACCTGAACAGACCAATAACAAGTGGTGGAATGGAAGTAGTAATAAAAAGTCTCCCATCAGAGAAAAGCCTAGAACCCCATGGCTTCACTGCTGAATTCTACCAAACATTCAAAGAAGAACAAATTCCAATCCTACTCAAACTTTTCCAAACAATTGAGGAGGAGGAAATACTCCCAAACTCATTCTATAAGGTCAATATCACCCTGATACCAAATTCAGACAAAGACACAACAAAAAAGAAAACTAAGGGGCAATATCCCTGATGAACATAGATGCAAAGATCCTCAACAAAATATTCACAAAACTAATTCAACAGCACATTAAAACAATTATTCATTGTGATTGAGCGGGATTCATCCCAGGGATGCAAGGATGTTTCAACATACACAAATCAATCAATGTGATACCTCATATCAACAGAATGAAGGACGAAAACCATATGATCATTTCAACTGATGCTGAAAAAGCATTTCATGAAATTCAATACCCCTTCATGATAAAAATTCTCAAAAAACTGGGTATAAGAAGAACTTCTCTCAACACAATAAAAGCCATATATGACAGACCCAGAGCTCATATCATACTGAATGAAAAAAACTGAAAGCCTTTCCTCCAAGATTTGGAACAAAATAAAGATGCCCACTTTTACCACTATTATTCAACACAGTACTGGAAGTTCTGGCTAGAGCACTCAGACATGAGAAAGAAATAAAGGGTATCCAAATTGGAAAGGAAGAAGCCAAATTATCCTTGTATTCAGATGATATGATCTTATATCTAGAGAAACCTAAAGGCTCCACTAAAAAAATATTAGAATCGATAACAAATTAAGTAAAGTTACAGGATTCAAAATAAAAAATCAGTAGCATTTTTATATGCCAACAGTGAACAATCTGAAAAAGAAACCAAGAAAGTAATCCCAGTTACAATAGCTACAAAGTAAATAAAATGCCTAGGAATAAACTTAACCAAAGAAGTGAAAGATCTCTATAATTAAAACTATAAAACATTGATGAAAGAAATTGAAGAGGACACACAAAAAATGGAAAGATATTCCATACTCATGGATTGGAAAAATCAATATCGTTAAAATGTCCATACTACTCAAAGCAATCTACAGATTCAATGCAATTCCCATCAAAATACCAGCAACATTCTTCACAGAAATAGAAAAAATAATTCTAAAATTTTTATGGAACCACGAAAGACCCAGAATAGCCAAAGCCATCCTGAGCAAAAAGAACAAAACCGGAGGAATCACGACTTCAAATTATACTACAGAGCTGTAGTAACCAAAATGGCATGGTACTGGCATAAAAACAGACACATAGAACAGTGGAACAGAATAGAAAA
>CM052444.1:25579365-25605101 GCA_028533085.1 Varecia variegata
TGGTTTTTTAATCTGTTAACAACTCCCAAGACCAGGAAAGCTGTTTCAGTTGCTATAGATTCTGGTGGATAAAAAGAGGGTGATTGAATTAAGATTTAGGAAAACGTAGTGGAACACACAATGGTTCCAGAAAACAGACTCACTGAGGAGTTTTAGAGGAGGAAGGTAGAGAATTCCTGGGTGGAGGGAGAGGTGGCTGCAGAAGGACCTATTGGGCTGAAGTGTGGCAGTCATCATGGAAGAATTAAGTCTTTTGGAGACTGGGCCTGAGTAAATCAGCTAATCCTTGGAGAACAAACAGATAAGCATGGTAACAAACAAATGTATAAACATAGACTCACTGTTTAATCTGTAGTCAAGATGGAATGATTAAGCTACAGACCTGTAATTTGCCTACTAGGATGGTGGTGTGACCTGAGATTTCTTTCCGTTATTAGATGTTCTTTATTCCGAAGAGACGAATGAGTAAAAAATTCACCAAGGACCCAGGATAAAAGGCTGTGGGCTCAAATCCTAATGAAAAAGTAGCCACCCTCCCAAATTAATTTTCTTGGATAGTAAGAGCCATGAAAATGAACTGAAATGAATATTGGTGTTTTTAGTTTGAGATTAAAATTGAGATTGCCCTAAAATTGCCCTAAAATTAAGATTAGGGCAATCAGAAGGAAGTCAGTTTGTGAGAAAAGACACAGTTTAAGTTGGGAGTATAGCACGAGACCACTCAGTCCAAACTCCTCACTTCGCAGATTAGGAAACAGAGACCCAGAGAGGGGCAGTGGCTTGAGGTTGGTGCTAATAGACTGACTTCAGAAGGGAGTCAATCCAGAAGATACAGATCTGGGGGCTGTCAGCCAAGGACTGAGAGGCATGCGAATTAAGAAAATGGGAAGAGAGCTGATTGCTAAGGCCTGAGTCTTGAGGAAAACCTACAGCCAGGAGCAGAGGAGAGAAGGTACACTAAAAAATGCACTTATAGAAGTGGGAGAACAAGAATAGTTCAGTGTAATGGAAGCCAAAGGAGAGGATTTTGAGGAAATAAAAGACTAGCCAATAGTAGCAACTGCCCCAAAGGATCAAGGAAATAGGATATAGACAATTGTTGGATTTGCCATATTATCTTTAAAAGTGTAGTTTCAGTAAAGTGATAAAAGATGGAAGGATAATCAAATGGGGTGTGTATGTGTGTGTGTAGGTTGTGGTGTGTGTTATGTGTGTGTGTAGGTTGCAGTGTGTGTGATGTGTGTGTGTGGAGGGTGTACTGTGTGTGTGGTGTGTGTGGGGGGAGTGTGGTATGTGTGTGGTACGTGTGCGTGGATTGTGTGTGTGTGTGGATAGTGTGATACGTGCTGTGTGTGTGTAAGGTGTGATTGTGCGTGTGTGTGAAAGGGTGAGGTGTGTGTGGGGGTGAATAGGGGTGTGTGTGTAGGTTGTGTGTGTGGGGGTGTGTGTATGTTCCTACTGAATACTGAGCACTGATGCCTGAGTTCTCCTGCCCTGACTGGGAGGTGGTGGTGTCTGAGGTGAGGGGAAGGTTGACCCAGGTGATGGATCCTGTGAGGAAGATGTTGAGGAGAGAACCTCTCTCCTGACTCTGAGGGAAATGCCCAAATTAGGAATCAAGAGCCAAGCAGGGAGCTCGCTTCTTAGAGAGGGAAGTTGGAATGAGCCTCTACGCCTGAAGGGCCAGACTCATGCACTGAAAGAAGAAAAGCCAGAGACTGAGAGCCAACAATGTGCTCAAGAAAGAAGGCAGGGTCCAGGAGCAAGGAGAGACTAGACTGGAACAGATAGACTCATGCAGTTGTTTCTTGCTGCCCCATTTGCATATGGCATTTACGATGTCCCGTGAACACAGAATTCTGCTGGAACCATATGTGTAGGAGTTCCACAAGACTCAAAGCGAATGTGCGGTTAAGCGTGTTACATATGTGATTGAGTACTCAGGGGTGCTGACAGCACAAGAGGCCATGCTTTCCATTCAAACCGGGACTGGATTCATGCAGAAAGAAAGCAATAGCTTTCGGAGAAACATGAGTGGGCAAGGAGCGCCATCATTTCTTTTCTTACTCATTATTTCCCTGTATTAACCAACCACTTCTGCTGAAAATGATGACCTAGAAGGAAAGGGGAAGAAGGACAGGGCCTTCAGCCCTTCCTTACTCATCGGGAAGCTGAAGGTAGACAGTGCTGATGAACATGCCCGTTATCAGGAGGTAAAATGAAATCAGTTGAGTTAGTTTTGTGCAGTGTTCCTACCACTCTGGTAATAACGAAGTATGTATGCATGTGAGAGCTAGAAAATAGAGATTGTGCAATTTCAATAATTCCACATATGATTTAAATGCACTTATATTTTCATTTACAACTGACATTACACAATATAAGGAAGAACAGTAAAGTTCATGCTAATAATTAAAATTTAAAATTTTCTTTACTTAAAATGACATTAAATATCAAATAAAAAAACACCATGACTAGTCAAAAGAGAGACTGTGAAAGAAAGGAAAAGTTTTATATTTTAATAACCTTTAGTGGCACTTTTTCTAAGAACAAGAGGCTCCACATTTTCATTTTGCTATTGGCCCTGCAAATTATGTAGCTATCCCTGGGTGGGATGGTTGCGTATGTTTGTATGACCAGGGTCAAAAGACAGTCCTGGAACCACAAGGAGCAGCAAGGAATCACCAGTGAATTGATGAACACAAGTCTTGGCCACCACCGCTACGTACTCACCAGCCTCCCGACATTGGTGACAATGGCCATGAGTGGGGAGTTAAGAAAATGACAACTCCCAGAAAACTATAGTCTTTCCTCTGATAGCGCTTAAACACCCCACCACATCCATATCTCTGCTTTTGTTAACAAACCATGGACTGCTTCACATTGTAATATGCTTTGCTCACACTCTCCCTTCTGACTGGAATGTTCTTCTGTCCGATGCTAGGCTCCAAGCACTGGCCCTCAGAAGCAGTGAGCGCAGGCTGGTAGGAACACAGACCTCCCAGAGGCCCTCACCACAGCAAATCGCTGCCTGTGCCTGTGCTGCTTCCTGCTTGCCCTGCCTTGTCCTCCATCAGCAACCAAGCTCTTGGGTGCCTGCTCTGGCTCCCGTGTCAGCCCCCTTCTTAGCCTGGTAACTCCTGGTTTCCAGTCTTAGCACGCCCCTGCTCTGCTTCCACCTCCCTGTAGCAGACTCGGGAGCGCTGCATGCCCCATTTGACCCCTGGACCCCATCAGGGTGGGGCTGCCTTTGGGGTCTCTCCTGTGCTGTTGGCATAATATTCCCAAAGGACTCTGCCTCTCCCTGAGGCTCATGTTGTGAGTCTTCTCCCATCTACATCCCCTTTATGAAGGCTAGCCCACATGAGGCTTCCAGAAAGCCTCCCCTGAACCACCAGTAGAAGACCTATTGTGCTCACACTTCCCTCAAGAGATATTACCAAAGCCAGTTTTGTGTGGTGCTACGAGGATGAAGTCAGATATACCTAGGTTTAGATCCTGGTTTGTTAACTGTGATTTGGGCCTTGTCAATAACCTCCTCTGTGCCTCAATTTCCCCATCTACACAAACAGGATTGTGATACCTACCTCATAGGACTATTGTGAGGATTATAAGAAATAGCATAGGCAAAGCTCCTAGCGTGCTGTCTGGCACGTCCTAGCACTCAGTAGAAGCTCCCCCTAACACTTTCCTCCCCTGCTGGGGTTGGGCACCATGCCTTACTGAGACCTGTATTCCCTGAAGTACCTAGAGCAACATCTTGTGACTGGCAGGAGATCAATGCCTGTGGGTTGAATTAAATTAAAATTTCCCCTGTGTCACACTGTTCCCTCCATGTCCCTAATTGTAATCTCCTCTAAAAAGTATCATCACTCAGCTTATGTTTATCAGTTCTACTCCAAAAGCAACTTCATTTTGAAGTTGCTTTTGCTGTTTCTTCTTATTAAAAATAATACATGCTCAATATAAAAATATAAAGATAAGCAAAAAGAGTATTAACAAGTCCAATCATCTTACCCATAGCTAGTATTAACATCTCTCCATTAGCTTTTCAATTCAATGCAGATATTAATTGTTTTTTGCTTGGGGGGTGGTGGAAATAGCATATTAAGAGAGGAATGTGGGCTTTAGATTAGAAAAATTAATCACGCCTGTGCTCTGTAACTGTGAAAATAACCATTGATGTCTACTTAGATTCAGCAGAGTGGGGGTTTTGCTGAATATGCTTTTTAACTTTCTGATGCCATAACCTTTCTTTCATCCAAATAGGAAAATTGAGTCTTATTTATTATTAATATGTAGTGATAATTAGCTGTCAGCATACCATACAGTCATCATTTGAGTGTTTATTAAGGACCTATTTCCTACCTGGTATTGGACTTGGTACTAAAGACAAGGATATAGTCACTGCCCTCAGTGGGTTTTCAGTCTGGTGAGGGACACACAAGTAAATAGGTGACCATAACACCATGTGATTACTGCCATGATGAGGGACCCACAAGGTGCTGAGGAGCATTCAAGGGAAACCCAAACTCAACTGCGAAGAATTCCCAGAAAAGGCAACATCTATGCCGAGTCTTGAAGGACAGGGAGCAGTTTGTCAGACCATGGAAATAAGGGGTAGAGGAAAAAAATATTCCTGGAAGAAGAAAGAACATGGCTCAGAGGGGAGAGTGCACATGTACATTCTACGTGAGGGACTGTAGGTGCAGAGTGCATGGAGCATGGAGTTCCAGGGCCGAAGTGCAGACATAGGAGAATGAGAAGGGCCTTGGGTACCATGCTCATGAGTTTGAACCTTATCCTGGCCATCAAGGGGAGCCTTTGAATTCTTTGAAAAGGGAGAATATCATTATCGGGTTTGCACTTTAGAAAGACAGTTCTGGAAGCAGTGTGGAGAACAGATTGAAAGGTGGAAAAGCTGAGGCAGGAAGGCCAGTTGGGACATTGCAGCCATTCAGGCAAAGGAATAGGAAGAGAAACGGTGACCTGAAGGAGGGAAGACGACATGGTGGGGGCAAGAAGGTGGTGGGTTGGAAGAAGAATGGGCTGGAGTTGGGTATTGGTTGACTATATGGGACTAGAAAGAGAAATAAAAAAACATCCTCAGGCCTCTAGCTTGGGAAAAGTATTCATAGTAGTGCCGTTCTCTGGAGTAGGAACAGGGGAGGAAAATATGGAAGTGGGAGAAGATGATGCTGACTTTGAGGGATCTATGAGGCATCCAGTAAGCAGCTGGGTCTCTGGGTCTAAACCTCTGGAGACAGACTTGAGCTGGAGATATAGACTTGGGAGTTATTCATATATAGACAGAAGGTAAGTTTTGGGAATAAATCGGATCCCTAGAGAAATCAGTGATGAGAAAAGGGTTTGGAAACACTGACATTTAAAGAGAAACAAAGGAATTTGCCTAAGAAGGATTAGCCAGAGGGTTGGGAAAAAACCTAAAGATAGTGATGTTTGGATACCAAGGAAAGAGAATTATTTAAGTACAGAAGAAAAGAATCACCAGCTGAAAAAAAAAGGCAAATTAGATAATAACTAAAATTGTATTAATCAGATTTAGCAACAGGGTCATTGGTGGTCACAGCGGAACAGTTTCAGGGGACTGACGGGGTAGAAGCCAGATTGCAGTGGGTGGAGGAGTGGGAGTGGAAGGTGAGGAAATGAAGGTGACAAATATAGACAACATTGCATGAGGCTTGACTTCAAAGGGGAGAAGAGAAATAGTGTGGTAGCTAAAGTGGGACCTAATGGTTGGAGGAGGACTTTAATGTGAAAAGATTTTAAGAAGTTATTTAAGCATGTTTAAATACTGATGGGAAGGAAGAGAGGGGGGAAAGAGAGAGAGAGAGAGAGAAGATATTTCTTCTAAAGTGCTTTCATATTTATTCATGTATTTAGCTTTACAGACCACTTAGGAGGCTATAATCTTTTTTCCATTTTCAGGTAGGGAAACTAAATGAAATCCAGAAAGGCGAAGTGAATTTTCTAAGATTATGTGTCAGGAAAATAAGAGAGACAGCCTAGACTCTGGAGTTCTACCTGACAGTAAAGATTCAGGAATAAAAATGCATTTCCATCTGTAAAATCCCTTGAGCTCAGAGCAGATCTAAGGTATTGTAATTATCGTGCCCCCAACTCCCCCACCCTTGACTGGGAGGGGGAGTCAGTCTTATAGTTCTTATCAGACTCTATTGAGCTGAAGCTTTAATGAGCAGCGGCAATCTGTTATTTTCCTCTTGTTTGCCTTGCAAGTTGCTCTTTTAATTCACATCAAGAGAGAGAAGGAGATGAATATTAAAAGCACACATCAAGGGACTGAGCAAGTCAGGGAAACGGGGAGCTCCTCGGTATGCAGGGACAGAGCAGGAGTTTGACATGAGACAGGATCCACTGCCCTGGAGTCTGCTGTAGTCTCTGACGAGCCTGCCCTTGGGGAACGTTGCTCGCTAGACTGCTCTGCTATTGGGAGGGGGATGTTTCTGGAATTGTCTGCACTGTGAGCTTGGTTCACTCTAGAATAACAACAGAAAGAAAGAAAACGTATTTCTGAGACCTCAAAAATAATTTGTTCTGGGCAGAACCAAGGTTAAGGGGGAGAGTTTCTGCAATGGGACGTCTCATTAAAAAGAGTATTAAGTCCCACTGGGTCTGGGATGGTTTGGAGTACAGGCAGGATGGATGGAAAAGGTCCCAATGTCACGAGTACCAATATTTTCTTTTGTGTCTATTCATTAGTTAGGCTCAGATTCTCCAAGTTAATTTCCTAAACTGGTGAAAGGCTAGGAAAGAAGCCAGCAAACATTTGGGGATTGTTTGTCAGAGCTGGTCCAGATGACCCAGTTAAGAACTTTTCTGCTCTGTGAATCTGAAAACTGGGAAGAATAAGAGCTTAATGAGGGTGCATAGGAGGATAATCTCATCCCCTAGTACTGCAGAGTTTTCACCATCAGAGTCACACAGAGGCTTGAATCTGCTAATTCAGCCAAGGTCAGTTCTTGGGAAGATCTCAGGGTTGTTGACAGATTGTAATGGTGTAATGGGTGAAGGCCAGGATTGGTTGTTTGATTGTTAAGGGTAATAATTCTGTACCAAGCTCAAAATTACACAGAGCTAGCATATTCAAGGCCTAGCATTGTGCATGGAATGTGATAAATGCTTAATACATCTTTGTTAAATGACCACATCTTTGTTCTTTATTCCTTTATTCAAATGACCTGTGTTAATTCAATTCAACAAATATTTATTTAAAGAAATCTGGTAAACCCTAGGGAGGAATGTGTCTTTCGAGTTGTGGCAGATACTGTCCGTGCCTGTGTCCATATCCTCTTGACCCTCACCATTCCTGAATAAGCCACTGGCTACTTACTGGAAGCGTCTGCGACTCTGTCTTATGAGTTTCTTTGGCTGCAGGAGCATGTTCAGCCTGTACACAGTGCCGGTTTGAAGTGCAGGGGAGTCAATGCTCCAGGAGATGTCTTCAACTAATGACAGCTGGGAGTTGGGGGATAAACACCTCAACTTCCTCACCCCTCTGCTGGAATAACTCTGAGATTTTTCTGCAGTCTCCCAGAGGGGCCCGATGGAAGTGAGCCCCAGTTTCCTAGAGCAAACCTTTGTTGACTTCCTGGCCCTCCCTGCTCCTCACTTCCATATTGGTGCTTCATGGCATCTCCTTCCAAATAAACTACTTGTAGTTGAATTTTTGTTTCAGGGTCTGCTTTTGGGAGAACCTAACTTGCAAGACACAATTTGTAGTAAGTATATTGGAATAGGATCCACAAGGATGGGGAGGAAGTTTCTACTGTTGAGCCGTTGGAAGCAGAGCTGGGAGAAGGCAGGCAAAAGGTTGATGAACTCTTGTGATCATAGATGAATACTAAGCCTAAGAGGGGCTATTTAGAGGACAAGACCTCTGGGAGTAATATTGGATTGAATGGTGTCCCTCAAAATGTATGACCATCCTGAACCTCAGAATGTGACCTTATTTGGAAAGAGTCTTTGCATGTGTCATCAGTTAAGGTGAAGTCATATTGGATTAGGGTGAGCCCTAAATCCAAAGACTGGTGATCTTATAAGAAGAGGTGAGAACACACAGAGATACACACCGGGAAGAGGCTATGTAATAACAGAATCAAAGATTAGACTGATGCAGTCACAAGCTGAGGAATGCTAAAGATTGCCACCAGAAGCTAGGAGGGAGGGAGGAAGGATTCTTTCTTGGAGCCTGCAGAGAGAACATGGACCCACTGACACCTTCATTTTGGACTTCTAGCCTGTAGAATTATGAAAGAATAAATTTCTGTTGTTTTAAACCACCCAGTTTGTGGTATTTTCTTACAGCAGTCTTAAGCAACTAAGACAGATATGAAAACAAAATAGAAATGTGGAAAATACAAAGTGCTATGTTAATACAAGGTGGGGATTTTTTTCTTATTATTATTTTTCTTTTAATTCCCTACTTCTCTTCTCTAGGCTTCCCACAGTGTTCATTAATTGGGTGGGAAACCTCAATTAATCTAGCAGGCTCTGTTTCTCCTTTATTTCTGTCTCACATAGGGCTGCCCTGCAGGCCTGAGTCTGAAGAAGCCAGATCTGTGTTGCAGGCGGACACCCGTTCTCTGAGCTTAGGGTTAGGGGTGAAAAGGGTGGAGGTGGGCACTGTACAGAGTGTCAAAGCACTGAAAACATCAGACTGATGCTCACTCAGTGAGCAGGGAGAATGTTCTGTTGCCTAATGAGCTTCAAAAAATACAGTCAGTCCGCTGTATCTGTGGATTCAACCAACCGTGGATTGAAAATATTTTTTTTAAATTGCATCTGTACTGAACATGTACAGATTTTTTCTCACCATTATTCCCTAAACAATACAGTATAACAACTATTTACATACCATTTACATTGTATTAGGTATTATAAATAATCTAGAAATGATTTAAGTAAGGGCAGGATTGTGTAAGTTATATGCAAATATTACACCATTTTATATCAGGGACTTGAGGATCTGTGGATTCCGGTATCTGTGGAGGGGTCCTGGAACTAACCCCCACAAGATACTGAGGGATGACTGTATTGACAAAGTAATGTCAAAGCCTCTGGATAGAAAACTGGATAAGAAGCACAATGAAAGGGAGAATGTACTAGGTTAAGAGAGGAGAAGCGGTGAGTATGGATGGGGAGGAAGAGTGCCTGAATTCCTCAATTTCCCCCCAGGGCCATCTCACTGTCTCCCTCTTCATAGCCCTGGAGGAGGCCATAGAGGTGCCTCCCTTGATTTTAGGCCTCTGGGTCTACCTTCCTTTGGTCTTGGGTCACACACACCCTATTGCCCACAGGCTCTTATTCAGTGAGAAAATACCCTCTGCCTGCAAATATCTTCTCTACTCGCTACCTTAATCTTTCTTTAATAGTTGATCAATTTGCAAGAAAACAAAACAAAACACCAAGGAGTTCACATGCAAGTAGCCTGAGGGCAATAATACATTACCTTAAATTTTGAATTTAGTGTCAACAATTGTCATCAAAGCAAGTTTTGAGAGGGAAGAGGAAAGAAACCAGGCAAAGTCCCAGACCCCTCTGGCCTTTCCCAGTAAACACATCTGAGCACCGCCTCACCCAGAGGCTAAGAACTCCAAACCAAAGTCTCCTTCACTCCTTCTGTCTTTCTGCCATCAATCTTCTCTTCCATAGGAACTCTTCCTTCTGTCGTCTATGTTATGGTTATACTGTATTGTTTAGGGAATAATGACAAGAAAAAAATCTGTACATGTTCAGTAAAGATACAATTTAAAAAAATATTTTCAGTCCATGGTTGGTTGAATCCACAGCTACAGAGGGTCTTCTATGCCCCTCGCCTGGGAGGTTCTCTCACTTTCACATCCAACCCAGTGCGTAGATAACACCTTCTCCTTTTAGCTGGAGACAGCAGCAATCTTTAGAAGACCCTTTTTACTGAAAGGTTTATATGGGTTAATTTGTGATGGAGAGGAGACTCTCCTTGCTTTCTGAAGGCTCTTGTAGTGACAGCAGAATTGGTGGCTGAGAAAGAAGGGACTCCTGGCACACTGCCCCAGAGAGCTTGTCACACCTGCCTGAGCTTCCTTGCAAACCTACTGATGCCCTCTCATCTCTTCTTCCTAAATGATCTCTGTCTATACACCTTTTATGATATTAGGTCTAGGGCAGGCTTAATGTATCAAATAATAATAACAAATACTCATTGCTGGCATGTGCTAACCATCTTACGTATATTATCTCAGCTGACCCTCTAAGCATTCTATAAAGTAGATAATCCATTCTACCAATGAGGACATGGAAGCTTACAGAGGTCAGATAATGTTCCCGACATCACATAATTCATAGGTGGCACGACCAGGATTTGAACCCACACCTCTCTAACTTCACAGCCTGAAACCTTAACAAGGCTCTACTTCATGAAGTTCTTTCAGTTCTTTCTCCAGTCATTCTCTAGACGCCTCCTTCCCCTTTTCTCTTTCCAGCCTGACTGACACACAGAGAGAGCTGCTGTTTCTTCATATTCCCAGGATCCTGCAATGCCTTGCACAGGTAGAAGAGAGGGGTAGCGTAGGGAGAGACGGTTAATTTTGTTTCAGTCTTTTTTCTAACCCCAAATAGTTCTTTCCAAGTATTTTATTCAGCTGCTGTGTCACCCCCTAGAGTGAGACCCTTCATGGCATTTCTCTGGCCTCTTGGGTAGCTACTACTTCTGTGCTCAGAACAGTCTCTTTGAAAGGTAATGGAGACACAGTCTCAAAATAATTCTCCTGTGGACCTTTATATAAACATGTTTGAGGGCTTTTAAGAGGAGAGTTATGACTTCCAGCAAGAGTTTGACCTCCTTTCCTTCATTTTTCTCCCAAAGCAGATACATCCCAGATACCAGACAAGAAGTTAGCTCAGCTTAACTCCACTGAGGCCAGAAAGGCTATTCGTAGCTGTGACCTCTGCCCTCCGTATCCTGATCCTGTCCCCCTTTTTACCTGGCCATTCCCTTTTGGGAGCACTGGGGCATGGAAGCGGCGCTAGGGCAGAGGGGGACTGGGTTATCGGCCTCTGATTCTCCAGGGCTGATCTGGCCGTGCTCAGAGGCACAGGAGGAATCAGGGACATTGAGAGAAATGAGGTCCCAGGGTAAAGAGCTGGCAGGGCTAGGCTTGTGATCAGTAGAGCAGTAGCACTGAGGGACGTCCCTGTGGGAAGCCACCACCCTCTGGAAAAGGGTCAGTCAGTGCTGAAATCTCAAGGCTGGACTCACTGGGGGCCAAGTCCTCCATCCCTGTCAGGCTGCCTGGAGCTTCAGGATGTAAATCAGAGCAGCAGTGTCTTGTCACAACCTTTTCAGGGCAGGGTTGTCTCAGGGCCAAAGTGCTCTCGCTCTGGCTCACTCTCTGCCTCAGTTCTCCCTCATTCATCTCCATCACTAATGGAAAGGGTAGAAGTATCCGCTCACTTGATCATCCTGCATCTTGCCACTACAGGTCATATCCACAAAGAGCAGAGGACACTGGGTGGGACGGGCAGTGCCAGCAATGGCTTTAGGCTGCTGAGATCATTGGCCCTGGGGGAATGATGCTCCAGTCCCTTGCAGCCGGAGCCAGCCCCTGGGCCCTCCTCCACCTCCCCTTTCCCAGGGTTCAGGCCCATGACAATGTTTTGATGTTCTTTCTAGGCTTCACACTTCTGTGCTATGATCTGGGGTTCCCTGGTGAGGACTCTGTAGCCCTCTTTCCTGCTGTCCTTAGTCCTCTGCTCCCTGGTAAGTTTTGTCTGTAGCCAGGGGCTGCAGAGATGATGGAATGAGCCCCTTTCTGGTTAAGGGAAAGAGGAGGGCAGTTACTGGCCAGGCAAGAGGGAGGTTTTGCCTCTGTCTCACCCAAGTGGCTAGTGGCTGGGATGGGGGTGGGAGGTCAGGAACCATTTTTAGAAGGTATGTGGGCATGTGTTCCAGGGTACCTTGAGCAGTAGGGGCTGCAGAACCGCCGGCACTTAGGTAGGAAGTAGCAGTGGTGCTGTCTCTAGGAGGAGAAGCTGTAGTCCTCTGAAAATATTGTGAAGGACTTCTCGAGGGCTAGAAAGACATCGCTGGTGATAAAAACAATGATAGCAAAATCTTCCTGCCCAAGGATCCACCGTATGTATAATATGTCTACCATGTACTTTAAAAAAATCTCTCTCAGGCTGGGAGCAGTGGCTCATGCCTGTAATCCTAGCACTCTGGGAGGCCGAGGCGGGAGGATGGCTTGAGCTCAGGAGTTCAAGACCAAACTGAGCAAGAGTGAGACTCCGTCAATACTAAAAATAGAAAAATTAGTCGGGCGTTGTGGCATGCACCTGTAGTCCCAGATACTCAGGAGGCTGAGGCAGGAGGATCACTTGAGCCCAGGAGTTTGAGGTTGCTGTGAGCTAGACTGATGCCAGGACACTCTACTCAGGACAACAAAGTGAGACTCTGTCTCAAAAAACCAACACACAAAAATCTCTCTCATTGGACCATCAGCAACTTGAAATCAGGGCATGATCTCTATCCCTGTGTCCCCAGCACCTGGCCCCAAGAGGGTGGTCAGTAAATCTCATTTCTGTACACATTTACTGAACTTCTGCTCTGAGGCTGAAACAGTGCTGGGTCTTGGGAGTTCAGACATATGTGGGACACAATCTCTGTCCTCAAGATGCTCAGAGCACCAGGGAGGACACAGACATGAGAACAAACTGCAGCTGCGTGGTTGCAATGTGAACAGAGTGCAGCGGGGGCCCAGCTGAGACCCAGCTCTGCCCTGGGCTTAGGAGGGGATTCAGGGAGGCCACCACGAAGCTGGGTCTCAAAGGATGTGTGCTGGCTTGAGCTGGGGATGACAGATGAGAGCAGTGAGTGGTCCAGGCTGGGTGTGGACAGCTGACTATGAGGCTGCTTTTCCCTTTTCTGGCTTTAGGCAGGAGAGCTCTCCGGTGGCCAGAATAGTTCTTGAGTAGGGGGATGGGAAGAAAAGCAGGAAATACAGGAGAAGCTCTTGCTAGATTCATCACTTAAAGGAGAGCAGAGATAACTGAGCAGCCTTCAAATCTGATTCCTCCATTTCACAGTCTTGAGGGGTCAGCATGGGTCTGGCCTCTTCCCCTCCTACACTGCACCATCATTTGTCCCCCTCTGCTTTTGAGAGGAAATAAAGAGGAGTCACCATCTCTTTCTGTATGGCCACTCAGCTTCCCATAGCATCAGGGCACTGAGAGCTCTGGTCTGCAGCATCTACAGCAGCCACGGGCAATGCTGCTGCAGCCATGCTGGGGGGCCGGGCGTGCACGTGAACCACGTGTGGGGGGCTGCACCCGCAGGCCAGCCTCCCTGCTTCCCTGCGGCTCTGGAGCCCCGTTCCTCTGACTCTCTCCCTGCACTCTCCCATCTTACCCACATTCCTTTTTCTCCCCATGCTCACTCTATCGCCTTCCAAGCCCTTTTTAATGAATCTCTTCATTTTCTTAGGATGCATCAGGATATAATTTAAAAAGACATGGGCTTTGGAGTCAGACCGGGTTCAAATTAAGGCCAGGCTGTGTGATTTGGGGCAAATTACTCACTCGGCAGAGCCTCAGCATCCTACACGTTTTAGCACTGGAGTGGTGGTGAGGATGAAGAATAGCCCTCAACAAATGGCTGCTCTTAGTATTAGTCACCTTCCAGCCGCTCGCTGCTCCTCAAACCCTCCTGGCTTCCCACTCCTTAACTGACACAGAGTCAAGCTGGGGTGACGGTCAAGGGATAAATAGGTTCAACTGTGCCATTGTTTGTGGGAGACTACATTCTGGGGAGAGCACTGGAGAAAAGTAGAGAAGGAATCCCCAGGACAAAAGAAACCTGACCCTCATCCTCATCCTCATCTTGACACGCATCCTCACTAACTCTCATAACAATGCTATAAAGTGGATGCTGTTCTTCCCATTTTTCACATAAAATCCTTGGACAGGTAATTAACTTTCCTGTCATCAAAGAATAAGTGCAAAGCCAGCTCTTTAACTCTGGTGGTTTCTGTTGTCTGTAAATCAGGGGCAAGAGAGGCTTGGAAGGAATGGCCCACTCTCTCCTTGCCCCACCGCCCTGTGGTCCTCACTGTGCTTGGCCTTCCCCTGCTGTGGATGCCGGGGTCTCAGCATCCAGTCAGGCTCCCCCAGAACTTGGGCGTCCCCACAGCCAGGCCCCTGGGTCTTAACAGGGAGGGGCAGAGGGTATAGAGGGGAGGGGAGGACCTGTGAGAATAGTTAGTGCAAGAATATGAGACTTCCTATAAATACACACAAGTATTATGTACCCATGATAATTAATAATTTAAAAAATTAAAATTAAAAAGAAAAGAATATGGGACTCAAGAATTACTCAAACGTAGGCAGAGAGCCAAAGCTACAGCAGAGCAGCAGGCCAAAATACTTGCACAGGAGCATTTTCTGCAGGTCATTAGCAGGGCACACACAGCTTTGCATACATAAAAGCTGACCAGGAGTGCAACTTTGTAGAATTAGTGGTCAGAGGCCAAAGAAGAGCAGAAATGGGAAAAATAAAGGAAATGCCCTGTTCCCAACCCACAAAATGACTAGCAGGTGCCAGAGATCTGGAGTCATGAGGTGGTCCCTGCTAAGGGGCCATTCACTCCCCTAATATCTGAAAAAAACAGGACAATTCTACCATTTCCATGATAAACCCTCCCAGGAGCCCTGCATGTCTCTCCAGTGCCTCCAAAGCGTACACAGGTTCCTAGGAAGTCAGTCATACTGTTTCTTACATTCCTCCTGGGCCAGCACTGGGAGATTCCACAGGGGAGGAGGAGAGAGGTTACAGAGCAAGACGGTCTGGTTTTGAAGACCTGCTTTCGAATTGGGAATGGAGGCAGAGGTCGTGCCTTGTTGACAACAACCTGAAATCAGCCTCCAACCAGGCCTGTCTGTTCCTCTGGAGGTAGTGGGAATATTATGGAAGCTGGTGCCAGACAGGAGGATCTCTGGGGCTTGCCAAGCCTGCAGGGGAATCACCCTAGGCCCAGAGAGTGTACATTGCGGGGCAGGAGGCAATATCATGATCAGAAAGAGCTCTTCATGCCCAGGCAGGCTATGGGGCATGTCTGAACTGGAGGACAAAGCTGGGCCTGGATGGGACACCCAAAGAGTGCAGAGGCAGATCTATGAGGGGGTGGGCTGGTGTGCACATGGTAGGTAGTTACCTGGGCTCTGCCCAGGAAGGGGAATCTGGGCTAGAGGCAGAGTCTGGGCATCTGAGGAATCCCCTCCTAACAGACCACAAAACTCTGTTTTTGTGTGTGTGCTTTTGTTTTTGTTTTTTTTTTTTTTTCAATCTGAATACGATTATTTTCTGGGAAGAAAATCTGCCACAGAAAAGGCTCCATTTTACTCTTCAGAAGCCCCTAGGAGGTCCCTGGGCAGCATAAGGAAAGCCCAACCCTGAGGGGTCACTGGCAGTGTGGCTACTGACGGGGGCACTGCTTAAAGAAGCTTGGCCAAGTGAGCCTCGAACACACCTTGCAAGCAGAGCTGCCTTCCCATCTCCTGCGGGTGAGGCCTTGGATTTACTTCAGCCCTGCACTGCCCGCCAGGGTCAGGGGCCAGTGTGAGGAAGGGAGCCATGCACAAGGGAGAAGGTGATGGCCCTCTGTGACCCCAGACATGTTCCTACCCCTTGACACTCTGAGTCTCTGCATGGAACTGACTCCAGCTCCGACTCCCTTATCTCTGAGGGTGCTACTGGCAGCCTGTTTGTACCTTCTCAGGGTTGGGCTCTCCTTGTCCTGCCCAGGGAACACCAGCAGCTTCTGAAGGGTGACATAGAGCCTCTTTCTAAGGAGGGTTTTCTTCCCAGACAACAACTGTATCCAGATTGAAAAAAGCAGGAGCTGTGAGGTCAGTTAGGAGGGAGGTTCTTCATTGTCTATATCCTTTTGGCTTTTGAGAATCTTAGTCATTCTTAAAGGTTAGCACATCTCTTCAGCCTTTGAAGCCTTTGGTCAGTTCTTATCCCGCAATTTTAACTGATAAATACATTTCCCTCCTTTCTGTCTTCAGGGTGCCATTAGGCCCCTAAACTCTCAGAACATCCTTTTCAGGCATGGCACTTCCTAAGACGTCAGAGCAATGGCCTAGTAACCTCCAGAGCAGTGTTATCGCTCTTCAAACTAAAATGTGCTTCAGTCCCCTGAGGATCTGAGCAGGGCCTGAGGTTCTGCATTTCTAATGAGCTCCTAGGCCAGGAGGTGGCAAACATTTTTTTGCAAAGGGCCAAATAGGAAATATTTTCAGCTTAGCAGGCCATATGGTCTTTGTTGCAACTACTCAACTCTGCTGTGGTAGTGCAAAATCAGCCCTAGACAATACATAAAACAATGGATGTGGCTGTACTCCAATAAAACTTTGTTGACAAAAATGGGCAGTGGCCATGAAGACTGGATTTGGCTCTGACCCTGGCCTAGAGGGTGTGGACATTGCTGGCCCATGGTCCGCACTTTGGGTAGTGAGGCACGGGAAAGTTCAGCTAGCCTAAGGACTTTTAGACTTCTGTTAAGAGGATCCCGAAAGAGCCATTTCCCTTGTACAGGGCACTGCAGGGATCTGCAGAGGAGTGGGCCCCGTGGATAAAGGGGAACTAGCTGTACTTATTTTTATCACAAAGGGCCTGAGGGAGACTCAATGAAGATGGAAATTTTGACCTATGAATTTTTCAGTGGCATTTATATTTTCTCTTCAGTCCAGGGAAAGCTCTTCCTGGAGGCTGATTTGTTATGTTAAATGACCCAAAGGAACCTGACCTGCTTTCATTAATTTTTACTCCCTTGGATCTCTCCCAGTATTGAGAGGAGAGGGAAGAATGTGAAGATTAGTCTCTATGGGGATCTAGAGCCTGATTATGACCTGAACCCAGACACGTGCGCACTCCGAAAGACTTCTGCGTCGTCCTGTCCCTAAACCTGCTCGTCCTAAATTGATCATCATGGAAAGGAATTAGTCTGACTTTTTGTTCTTTCCAGGAGGAAGTTGACTCAGCTCAGAGAAATGGAGCCTCAGTGCTGTTATTTAATAGCATTTATCAATTCAGCATTATGATTAAGACTTCAGGTTTTAATGACAGTCAAACCTAAGTTTCCGGTTTTTTTTTTTTTTGACAAGCATATCCTTTATTTCCAACATATAACTATTTTTTTAGAATTAGTCTTTAATTATAAGAATTCAAACAAACCTTTGGAATTTTGATAAAACATTATTAGCTTCACTACAACTCACTATGTGTTCATGGGTTTCTACTTACTGTTTACAATAAAAAATTTCCCTGCTTCTCCAAATTTTATAATTATACTCTGTTTTTTATGTTTAATTAATTAATTAATTTTTTATTGACACATAATAATTGTACACATTAATGGATTACATGTTAAATCTTGAAACAAGCACACAACATACAATGATCAAATCAGGGTAATTGGGACAAAATTCCCCTGAAACATTCATCATTGCTTTATGTTGGGAGCATTTGAAAACTTCTAGCTATTCTGAAATACAGTAAACTATCATCAACTATAGTTGCCCCATTGTACCACTGAACATCAGAGCTTCTTCCTTCTATTAAGCAGAATTACCCCTTCACCCACATTTCTTCATTTCCCCTTCCCACCACCCTGACCAATCTCTAGTAGCCACCATTCTACTCACTACTTCCTTGAAATCAATTTTTTTTTAGGATAGATCTAGAGGTCATTATTTTAAGCAAAATAAACCAGGTACAGAAAAAAGACAAATATTCATTTTCACACTCAAATATGGGACCCAAACCTAAGTTTCTTTAAGTTTCACTGTACCACTTACTAGCTGGGTGGACAACTTATTTAAACCATTTTTTCTCTACCCAAGAGTAGAACAGTGGTTACCAGAGACTGGAGCGTGGAGAGGTCAGGGAAGGGCGTGGAGAGTTTGGTCAACAGATACAAAGTTACAGTTAGGAGGCATAAGTTCTGGTGTTCTATTTGCACAGTAGGGTGACAATGGTTAACAGTAAGGTATGGTATATTACAAAATAGCTATAAGAGAAGATTTTGAATGTTCTCACCACAAAGAAATGATAAAGGCATGAAGTGATGGTCATGCTAAATACCCTTATTTGATCATTATACAATATACATGTAGCAAAACATCAAATTATACCCCATATGTATGTACAATTACAATGTCAATTAAGAGAATAAATTTTAAAACTAAATAAAAAACGCATTTTCTCTGACTACAAAAGTAATACCCATTAAAATGAAAATATTAAAAAAATTACAAAAATATTTAACATAAAAAGTAAAAAGTTCCTGACCCAAAATTTCTATTCTCATCCCAGAATTGTTACTGTTGAAGGCTTGATATATATATTTTTCCAGTACTTTGTACAAAAATATTGTAAAATAAAAATATTTTTCTCCCAAGTGGTCATATGCTATCTATTATTATTATTATTAAGCTTGCTTTTTCCCATTACTATATCCTATATATCTTCTCATGTCAGTACATAAAAAATATATCTCTCTTTTCAACTGGCATGTAATGTACTGACATACCACAATTTAATCAATTTGGGCCATTTGTTGTACTCCATTAAGTCTCAATTTCCTCATAGTTTCAATAAGGATAATAATAGTACTTACTTCATAGGATTGCTATGAGGATTAAATGAGTTTTATTTGAAAAGGATTGAACATAGTGCCCACCACATCTAAAACACTCAATAATAATAGTATATAATTTATGTCTCGTATCTATATCCTCAGGGCTTACAAGTTGCACATACTGCCAACTCAGAGAGTAAAGGATCCAAATGAGTTGCAAGCACAGAAGGAATAGATGACCCAGAAATACTCATGTCACTGCAAAGTGGCCTAGCATCTTGTTTCCAGGTATTAATGCTATTCATTGAACCTAGCCAATGGGCAAGATTTGCTGGAAAGACAGAAATCACTTTGGATCTGAGTCTTGACTGTATTTCTCACTTATGAATTGTACACATAGCCAAAGGGTGATAGGGCCGGATGCTTGCTTTGTACAGTGCCCAACTCATTGCCACAACAAACTGAGGGTTATAAATAGCAATTTTGACGCAGTGGCACAGTAGAATGGAAAGTATACCTTGCTTGGCATCAGAAGACATAGGCTTGGACCTGAGCTTTGCCACCAACAGGCCCATGACCAAAGTCTCCTTCTATCTCCTCAACAAAGCAGGACAAAAATGGCCATGCCTCCCAGACTTTCTGTGAGTGCCAAGTAAGATAGTAACGTATCTAACAAAGTCTTTATTGAGATCAATAACTGTTGCATACACGAACTGATCAAGAGGTGTAATTGATTATGTATACTCTTAAACAGGAAGTGAACATAACTGTGCAGAAAAGTTGGACTAGATAAGTGGCTTCTATGAGAGTTAATGTAATCTCACACCACATTCACAGAAATTCACAGACAGGGTGTAACTGTTCTGCTCCACTCTGCACAGATCACACTTCAGGTCTTGTGTGCTGGTCTGAGCAGAGGAAACTGGAGCTGTTTGGTCTGGGATAGGGGACACACAGGACACATGACTGCCTTCACACCCTTGAAATATTTGAAGGCCTTCTGTGTAAATCAAGACTAGTTCTGCCTGACTCTTGGGGGCAGAATTTGTGAGATTTGGGTTCAGTATCAGAACTTTTTCACAGGCAGAGCTGATGATAGAAGGGATAGGCCCCAGCAAGTTCCCTGCCATGCTGGTGTGTGAGCAGAGCCTGGGTGGCCAGGCCACAGGCCACTTGGATGTTCTGGGGGAGATTTAAGCCACAAATAAGTGGTTAGGGCAGATGGTCTCTGAGGTACCCTGGGGTTTTAATATTCAGCAACACCATGGATGGTCCTGAGAAGCAGAAGCAACTGCATGTTTACTGGCAATGACACAAACACATAGAAGGAAAGAACTTTGGATTCATTTTTCAGCCAATTACTTAAGGTATTTTGGTCATTTCTATACTAATACAAAAGAAGTGGAGAATTGACATTTTTATGGGTTGGATTGTGTTTCCACAAAAAATATTCCAGTACCTCAAAATATGATCCTATTTATTAGTAGGGTCTTAACAGAGATAATCAAGTTAAAATGAGGTCATGACAGCAGGTCCTAATCCACTATGAGTGGTTTCCTTATAAACAGGGGAAATTTGGACACAGAGGAAAACATGAACAAAGGGAAGATGATGTGGAGACACAGGGAGAATGCCATGTGCAGAAGAGGATCAAAGTGATGTCTCTACAAACCAAAGAACACCTGAGGTCACCAGAAGCTAGGAGAGAGGTCTGAAACAGATCCTTTCCCAGCACCTTCGGAGGGGGCATGACTCTGCCAACACGTTGATTTCAGATTTCTAACTTTCAGAACTATGGGACAATAAAATTCTATTGTTCCAAGGCACCCAGTCTGTGGTACTTTGTTATGGAAGCCCTAAGAAACTAATATAACATAGTAATACATAAGCATTCTTGTGCTCGGTGTTGTGGCAAAGAGAAAAACTACATATACATATATGGTATACATGTAGAAAAGAAGAATAAACCAACCCTGCCATTGTGGAGCTGGTGAACATTCTGAAGACAATTTCCAGTAAGATGCAAACTTGACCATGATAAGGCAACAACGTATACAGACAAAAAAGCTTATGCATGGTGAAAAATAAAACCAAAACAAGAGCATTCACATTAAACATTTTCCCCCTAGATATGTGAGGCTTCTTTAAACTTAAATTGGCTTCTTGCTACAATTCTGCATTTCTCTTTGGAGGACAGATCTGGATTTAAGATAAAAGAAAGGAGATCTTAGCTGTTGATGTCAAAACTCTCTGGTAGGGGATGTCATTGGTGGGAGGAGGAGGAACTCTGTCTGCTTCTGTCCAGTGTCAGGGCAGAGGCAGGATGAGGGTTGAGGTTCCGCCTCACCTACTTTATTTTCAAGTTCACGTGCCTTCTGGGCAGCACCAAAATAGCTCAGCTGAAGTTCAAGCTCCTTTCGCACCTCCCACAGTCAGGGAAGGTGTTGGAGTGCTGGGCTGTGTGTGGCACAGTGTGGGGATAGGATGAGGGAGAGGAGTTGTTTTAGAAAAGAAAGAAAGAACCATCTCTCCCCTGACCCCTGGTCAATCCCAAGGCTTATTCTTCTCTTATGCAATTAATTATTGTACAATAATTCTTGAATCCCAGAGTTGAAAGATACACTGGCAATCTAAGTGAACATTCACATTTTGCAAAGAGAAGACAATTAGAAGTGAGGATGGGGTTTCGATGACACAGAGATTCAGGAATAGGCCAGTTTTTCCAATCATCTTTCCTCCTGATAGTATGGAGGGAGAAACACTCAAGGAACAGTAGCCATATAGGACACAAAATGTCACAAGATGATTAGAGCCAGCGTGGGTCTTTTCTGTAAATATGAACTGGAGAATGTGACTTTTGCCTCAAATGAGCCTCCAATAACCTCTTAAAGTATAAATCTAAACTTTAGGATATTCCTACCCTCTGGCCAACTCTTTAAAGACAGAACCTCAGAAAGCAGGAGGGGAGAGAGGGAGAGAGAAAATATCTGACCTACTTAAAGGACCAGGTCTCTGCCCACAGGAAAACATGCTCCACTCAACAGATTAGTCTCTCATCACCAATCACAACAGCTTTCTCTCCTTCTGGAGAGAAGCAAGCAGCATAGGTGAGCAGAGAGGAAGGCAGGGAGGTGGTCGTGGGAAGAGAGAGCCAAGAGTCCTCCTTGCTGTGAGGATAAAAGAGGAAAGAGAGCTGCACATACCTGTCTTGCTGATTAGTTGCAGATCTGGGCCTAGTGCTGAAATGTTTTTGTTTCAATGGTGATCAATTCAAAACAGTATAATTCAATCCAACAATTTCTTATTGAGCACCTACCCTGGGTAAGGTGATTTGGTGTCCAACACGAGGAGAAATGTAGCTATAGTAATACAGGCAGAAAAGTCCTCAACCCTGGCTGCACATTAGAATCACTTGGGGAGCTTCAGTGAAATACTGACCCCACCACCAGAGGTGCAGATTTAATGGGTCTGGGGGATAAGACCCAGATGTTGGTGTTTTTATAATCTCCTCATGTAATCCTAATGGGCAGTCAGGGTTGAGAATTATTGTGTTAGAGGAGCAGAAAGTTAAGGGTCATGGAGAGAGGGAGGAACAAGGAAAGTTGAAGGTTTTTTTCTTTTTTTTTTTTTCTTTTATTCTTATTTGTTTTTTTTTTATTATTATTATTATTTTACCCATACAGAGTGCCACTAGTAGAAGGTTTTTTTCAATAGGCTTTAAAGAATTGGTTGGATTCCCATATGCGGAGCTTGGGATGAGGGAGCCTTCCACAGATGGAAAGAACCACATGAGCAGAACATGGAGTTGAGAAAGAATGGGGCATGACCAGAGAATAGCCAGCTTGGTTTATGTGGTTCCCAGAGCCCATAGGCAGTAATGGGAAATAGGCAGGAAAAGTGGAGTGCAGACTGCATTGTCCAGGGACACACAGCAAGCACTGGCAGAGCCAGAAGCACAAGGTCACACTGGTAAGCAGGGGCAAGGATCAGAACAGAAGTTCTGGGCCAAGATGAGGAAGCCAAGTCAGAGACTCTTCTCCACCTGGTCAAATCCCAGTGACCCAGGGCAGGACTAAGCTAAGAGCCAGAGAAAACTTGCTAGTTCTCTTGGCTTGGGGAGAATGAAACTCTCTGATTCCTTTGTGATTACAGTGAATAGGGAAAGGTTTGCCCATTAAGATGACAGTAAACCACCATCTTAAATAAAATAGAAACCATACATTAGATTTTTCCAGGTCACATAGGTAGGCATCTTGCCTGATTTCAAAGTCAGTGCTTTTCCCACTTATTTGAATTATCCCTTGCCTTATGCCCCCATTCTGGGTGTGTGCCATACTCCTCCATATAGTTTGTACACAGCTCTGTATTTTACAACCATCTTGTTTTATACTTGCGTAATTATGACTGTTTATCTTATTAGACTGTGAACTCCTTGAAGGCAGGGCCATATCTGATTTAAATAAAATCAAAATTATGTGGGGCTCTGAGATACATTTTTTAACTATTCATTTATTTAACAGGAACTTAAAAAACGACTACTATGCACCAGATACTTGAAACAGAGTAGTAAAAAGATTTATTCCCTGTCCTCAAGGAGTTCACAATCTATTGCAAAATCTCTCATGAAAGAGTGCTCACTGATCCTGTGCCCTTTCTCATCTTGTTCTGTAGAGTTGATTAATCCTCACCTAGTCAGTCCAGTTCAAGCTATAATCCAAGTATCTAATCTCTCCTGGCCTGAGAGATGAATTGAGTTCTACAGTGTTGATAGAGTTCATCTGGATTAACCCCTGGAAATGTGATTTCAAAATATAACAGAAACTAATAAACCGTGGTATACAGCAATTTTTGATACAAGCAGATGGGTTTTAAACAGTAGGCATAGGGCCAGGCAGCTAGGCTGTAGATGAACAAGAATGTCAGTCCTAATATTATCAATGGCCACTAAGCACATGCTTTCTACATCTCAGGGTCCAGGTCAGTAAGGCCACGTGATATTAAAGTGAGTCCTACTGCTTAAGGTACATGACTATTCAGCTTAGTGAGGAACAAACACCAGTCAAATAAACTTTAGGTTAAACTGCCTGGTGCAATCTTAAATTCAGTCCCTAAACCATGGTCAACTTCTAAACCCGGAGAAGCCATTCCTGTGTGTCTCTGTCCTTGGTGCTGAAATAAAGCCCATAGTGTCGGGGCCGTTGCCCTGGAGGTGCCTGATGTCCCTGAGACATTGTGGTGGGTGGGATCAGTGGTGAGACATAGCTCTCCACCTCACTTTCATGGAGAAGGGGGATGGTGGTGATCAATACTGAAATGTACTAGATGTGTGTCTGAGATCAGCTTGGGAAGTCAGCCTCAGCTTTCTTTATGCCCTTGACAGATAGCATGTGTGTTTCTCAAGAATGGTTCTTATCACATGGTATTAAAACTGTAAATACTAGGCCTGACTTCAAAGCTATGATCTCTTCTCTCTTCTTGCACCTTGAAGCTGTTGTGCTGTTTCAACTGTGATTTACATGTAAAGAAATCAGGTTGAAATGTTTATGGGTCTTTCCTAACACATAATAAATCATATTAGGATTATTCATCTTGTCACAATACCTAGCACAATATTTGCACAGGCTGAATACTCAATAAGTTATTTGAAAATAAAAATAAATAGTTAATACTTATTATCTATAGAAAGGATCTGGATTAAAGACCATTGACTGGGGAGGATTTTATTTCCCTGTATACTGTCTCTTGTCAATATGAAATGGCATTGTTTTAGTGTGGTAAATAATATCAAAGCTTTACCAACTACTCAGCAACTCACTGCCTTATTGTCATATTGAGGGTGGCAGGTGGGTGAAAAGCCAAAGGCCAAGAAAGTTAAACAAAGAGTTCAAGGTAATAATGTTAATATTTCACATTTGCATTTTTTATATTCTTCTGAAGTGTCACCATATACAATTCTGTTTGGTCACCACAACATGCATATGAAATAGACAGACCAAGCAGTAGAATCTCAAATATATGATAACACTGAGATTAAGAGATATTAAATGTCTTGGTCACAAAACGATGTAAGCTATAGCTAGTTTTAAAAAAAAATTAAGGTCTCTTGATCTCCAACCCAGAGTTTCATCTATTGTTCAATAGAGGGCAAGGCAAAATTAAGACAAAGGCCTCGGAATCTTAGCTGCTCCACTCAGCAGTGCTCACAGGATCTGTGGGCATGTGGAGACCTTGTTGGGGAGGTTTCCTGATAGGAACCATTTCCTTCAAGTTATAGAGCTGCTTTTCATAGATACTAACAAAAAGAGTAGAATTATCTGTGTGTGCCTTTATTCTATTTGGCAGGCTTAATTTATTCTAGAGAAGTCTTGTCTCATACCTTAAAGCCAGGCCATTCATTTTATAATTTCTTTTAAAGGTTTTAGTCATTTGCCTTGGTCATTCTTAAATTTAAACCAATTGCTGTGGACTACTCTTTCAACACTGGCCAAAAAATAAACAGATCTAACCTGTATCAAGTACCTAACATTCATTTATGCATTCAATATTTAATGACTTTTTTCCCTTGTTAGGTGTGTTTGCTTTCTTATAGGAAAGCTTTGAGGGAATCCAAAAATGATGAAGACCTAAAGAGACCTACAATGTTGTTGGGAGACATGGTATAAAGCTGTGAAATGTTGAGTCATAATAAGAACAATTTAAGACAAGAGTACTAGAGCTATCACAAGGTAGCACTTGATTGATTGCCAAATAAGTGGTGCAGACAAGGATGCCATAGTTTTGAGATATTATATATTGATTTCAAGAGATTGAATTGGACTGGGTTTAGCTCAAGGGGTAAATTGGTATAGGGAAGGCACTAACCAAAAATTTCCACCAAAACGCAATGAAGGCAGTCTCCTTGGAAGGTAGGCTTTGAGCAAAAAAGGAAGAGAGGGAAAGTTGCTAGTTTATCCTAACCCCCAGGAAGTAAGCGTAAAAATTGTATGGTTATGAGGCTGAAGTAAACTATAGTTATAGTGTCTCAAAAATTAAGTAGGAAAAAAGCACAGATGCAGACATTTATTTATTTAAAAAAAATCT
>CM052444.1:25605601-25625852 GCA_028533085.1 Varecia variegata
CAGTCATAAGAGTTAAGGCTAGAGAAATAAATGTGGGTGAGATTATGCAAGGCCTTGGGCTTTGGACATAAAAGCAGGGCCTGGAAAAGAGAAGAGGAGAATAAATACATCCTTGAAGGGTTTTATTGGAAAAAGGGCATGAGATTTGCACTTAGGGAAGGTCTCTCTGGGGGCTTTGAGGGGAGTAGATTGGAAGGGGCAGGTAGCCCCTTAATTAGGAGGCTGTGACAGTCATTTAGGCAAGAGGTGATGGTGCTGAATTAGGGCAGTAGCCACGGGAATGGAGAGAAGCCGGTGGGTTTGACAGATATTTAGAAGTCAGACTCTAAGATTGATGATGGCTTTGATGTGGAGAATAAGCGAAGGGGAAGAGTGGAGGATGCTTCCAGGTTTCTGGCTCTTACTGTATTGCAATTAAATTCTGCCTGTCGCTGATCCATCAGATGAATTCATCTGTGCGTGGACTCTCAAAGTGGTTTATATGGCTGAGTGATCTATAGGCAAACACGCTCCTTTCCACCCAGTCCCCATCACAGCTCTCATCTCTATATGCTATATCTCATTTCTCTCATGAGACCTTACCTAACTCCCAGGAAAACTCAGATTGAGGGTGAAAGGTGGTGGAAGGGAGGAAAAATGACTCGATTTAAAGATGGTCATTTCATTCAATGGGCTTTTTTGGTTTCCAAAAGACACTCCCCCCCGACCCCCTGCCTTTGGTCTGATCAACAGGATGAATTCCCTTTTCTAATTTTCCTGCTGCTCACAGAGACAAAACAGTGCTACTTGCAGAAATAAATAATTCTCTGCTTTGTGGCTGGCAAGGAAGACCAGACTGTTATTACTCAACAGCTGAAAATCATTATCTCCTCCCTTTCTAAGAGCCTCCAGTTTCCTTTTCCTAGCAGATCGGAGGGGGAAGCTGAAGGAAGGGCAGAACTGGCTATGGGCAGAGGACCCCTTCTTTACCTACTTAGCTGAAAATCTGTCAGAGGTAAAACAAACATCATAGTAGAACTGTCATCTGCTAATCGAGAAGTGTAAGTGAGAGGGGAGCCTGGGGAGGCCAGAGAGAGCTGTCTGACAGATGGCTCAGCTTCCAGTGGACAGGGAGAGCACCTGGACCACAGCACAGGAGCCGGGAAAATTATGTAGGTAATTAAGCAGTGCCCAGCTCAGGCTCCTGGTAGGGAAGGGTAAGAGGGAAGCTTTGGGAGGCATCTTTTCAAATAGCAACTTCAACCTGCTCTAATCATTTTAGAAAATGATGGATGGTTTCTCTAACTATTCCTTTTTTTTTCGCATTAGAAACCAGAAGGATGTAGCTATAAGTCTGCAGTGGAAATGGCAATGCTGCTGGAGACGTCAATTTTGTGTGTCTCTGGAACCGACTAATACCCGTTCCAAGAGAGCTTTCCCCACATGCCAGGGTGAGGTGTGACAGAAGTGTGACAGAGGCCCTTGTTTCCATCAGCTTTTCAAAACATTCTCGAGAAGTTTGATCTTGCTTGGCAGGAGCTTCTTGCCGGCTGTGCTGGTAAAATAACAAGGACTCCCCATTTGTGAGCTGTTTTTCATCTTGGTAGCACTTTTCAAAGCACTGCATCATTAGCCAGGCTGGAAATGGTTTGCAAAGATTCGTTTGCTCAAGCAGGCAGTGCAGGGTCAGAGAGGCTGCTGAAGGCGGCCACAGGACAGTGCCGGGGGGCTTGGCGTCCGGTGGGAAGGCCCAGAACTGTTTCCAGAATAGGCAAGGGGTGGAGCGGAGACTCTCAGTGTCTCCTGGGACACTTAGTAGTGTATTCCAAGAATGATGGGGCAAGAAGGGGATGTCACAGCAAAGGGGATCGGAGGGATAATAGCAAAGATCATTCTCTTTTCCACTTTGGTGGCATGGTGTGGGCTGGGAAACTTTATGAAGTTTAATCTGTGATCCCCAAATTCACCTTTTGTCTCACATCAGAAACCATCAGCTACTGAGCCCAGATCTGTATGGGAGAAAACCCCTAATGTGGTTAGAGCGAGTCCCTATGCTGATTATAGAGACTTCCAAAAAACCCAAATGCTGATATTCTTAAACTTTAGTTTATATCCCAACCATCTGGAATATTTGTTTTTCAAAAAAGTGGATGCTCACAGTTGGCTTCAGAGTCTCTGGATCTGATTCTCCAGGTTGGGAAGAGATCACCCACATTTTTAACAAGCCCTTTGAGGGCATAAAATGCACACAGAAGTTAGAACCATTGTATTTGAGCTGCTGTTCTTGAGAGTCTGCATTCCTCAGGCATAAGAGGAGCAGGGCCTCTGACTCAGCGTGGGCCTGTGCCACCACAGAGGTGTTTGAGAATTCCAGCTGAGCAGAGCTGGAGCCTCCTGTCTGAAACCAAGGCCACCTCAGGCGAGGCAGCCAGGTCACTGCTGGAGATGCAGAGGGAGCTGTCAGGCTGTCTCAGACAGCTGGGAGCGCAGGCTCTGATTCTGAAATGTCAGGGCTGCTAGGAAGCCTCTCTAGAGAGCTGCCTGCTCCCAAAGAAAGAGATAATAATTGCAATGAAAATTCTGGAGAAGCAGAACACAGTGGAAATTTTAATCACTTTCTCAGAATGGTTTTGATTAACATTGTCTCTAGCCCTTCCTAGGTGTGTCCTAAGCCTCCCTCGCTCTAGCTAACAGATAATTAGTGCTCTGGCTGGGAAGAGAGGCGCAGGCTGATCAGATCAAGTGAGAGAACGTGTGTGAAGACATTGCAAAAACCGTGAAGACCGCACATGGAAGGGCTAGCTCGTACCCCACACGGTTCATACTCCTGTCGCCCAGGACCACTCAGAGGCCAGAGGGCACCTTGTCATCTCAAGCCATTGCTCATGCTGTCCTCCCGCCGATGCCCAGGATGCCCTCTGTGCTTTCTCTGCCTATGAACTCCCACTCATTTCTCAAGGCTGAGCCCAACTGAAACAGCTCTAGAGTCATCCCATCCTCCCTGGCAGAATTAAACACTCTGTGCCCACCACCATTAAGGCCACATGAGAAAGGCTACCTAGTCTCTGGCATGTAGTAGCTGCCTGATGAATATTCTCTTCCTTTATCTCACCGTTTCTCTATTTGCATGTCTGTTTCCCTTTCAGCATAAGTAATGAGCTTATTCTTCAAGGACTGCACAAAGCCTGACTAGTAGGTGCTCAACAAATGTTTGTTGAATGAAAACAGTAAGTATCAATTAGAGAAGGCAACCTGGAAGATGTGAGGTGTAAAGAAACAACTTGCTTTTTTATCCAGAGCCCTCCTAGAATGCCAGATTGATCTAAGATTTAAGCTAAGAACTGTATGGAAGGAGTAGTTCTAATTTCAATGCATAAGCCACTAAGAAAACCCTGGTGAACATACCTAGATTCTAATGTTATGCAATTTTAGTTGTAAATGGGGATGCTTTATGTCGTATTCATTTATAGTTCAGAAGGATTTACCAAGTGGCCTCTTTATGCCTCAGTTTTTATGTCTGCAATATGGGATGGAGCAAATCATGACTGTCATGAGTAATCCTGCCTTCTTTCCTTCTCTGATACATCTTTAGAAGAAGACAGATGTCCCTGGGAGTGGGTGTGTATGAGAAAAGCAGAGCCATTTGTCACGTGTAGCTAGAAGCACTAAGGGCAGGGCTTGAGAGGAGAAAAAGAGTGAAAGAGAAACAAAACTGCTTTTTAAAATTTCTCATCTAACGCTGACTCCACACTAACTTATCTTAACCTGCAAATAAGAGGAGAGTACGGCATTCATTGCACTACTGGCATATTACAGAGACCTTCTTCTTAAAGTGGGATCCTTGGACCAACCGGGAACTTCTTAAAAATGCAGAATTTCAGGCCCTGCCCCAGATGTGCTGAATCAGAATCTGACTTTTAATAAGATCTACAGGTGATTCACGTGCATATTGAAGTTGGAGAGGCACAGGCATAGAGTAGGCTCAAAAACACTTGTGAAAGTGAAAAGAGAAGTGGGGAAGAATAGATGCAGAGGATGTTAAAAAGACGTTCTGCCTACCAAGATACAGTGAAACGGAATGCATTTCTCATTACAGTAACTAGAAAACTGCTGTGGTGAGGTGGTGGGAGAAAAGGAGGAAGAGCTCTTATTTAGCTGCAAACTCACCTAGGAAGCTGACAGAGAGGAGGAAAACATCAATGTGTGAGCTCAGACCCACCCAGCACAGTGAGAGGAGAGGCTTACAGAGTATGAAGGCTTGGAGGCAGCACTCCCAGCCCTGCCCTGTCAGATCTCCCATGATGCACCTGCCCAGAACTGCCCTGTCATTCACCCATCCCAGCAGGACACTCATGACCTTTCCCCAGGGGTGGGGTGTCAGTGCACTCTAGTTCTATTTTATAATTAATTCTCTTGTTTTCATTTAATTGGAGTCTTAAACTGAATCTCTCCAACCAAGGATAGAGACTTGGTTTGGAAGTCTGTCTGTGGGATAAGCAAGCACACATGTGTGTGTGTGTGTGTGTGTGTGTGTGAGTGTGCATGCATGTAGTCTTAAGCTGAGATATAATTTATGCATAATAAAATTCACAGATCTTAAGTGCTCATTTGATGAATTTTAACAATTGTATACATGCACCTATGTATATACCAAACAGAATACATATTTTCATTATTCCAGAGAGTTTTCATGTGTCCCTTTCCAGTCAATCCCCCTGTCTCTCTACCTACCCAGAGGCAGTCTCTGATTTTTATTCCCATAGGTTAATCGTGCCTGCTCTTGGATTACATAAATGGAATTGTACAGTACAATGATGAAGTATGTACGCTATTTTCTTTTTTCACTCAACATGATGTTATTGAGGTCCATACATATTGTTGCATGTATCAGTAATACATTCCTTTTTATTGCTAAGTAGTCCATTGCGTGAAGATAATACAATTAGTTTACCCATTCTTCTGTCAATGGATATTAGGGTTGCTTTCCATTTCTAATGAATAAGGCTGTTTTGAACATTCTTATAAAAGTCATTTCTGGACCTTTTTTTTGCTTTTTATTTCTTGGGGATAAATACCCAGGAGTGTGCTTTCTGGGTCATAGGATAAACATATGCTTAAATAAGGACAATAAAATGTTACCTAAATGGTGGTAACATTTTATTAATAGCTTCTTTCATCAGCAATGTCTGAGAGTTCTAATTGGTCCATGTCTTCATGTTAACAGTTGATATCAATCTTATTGAATTTTAGCTGTTCTAGCAGGTACAATATAGCCTCAGTGTGATTTTAATTTATATTTTTATGATGACTCATAATGTCGAGCTCTTTTCATGTGCTTATTGTCCACTTATACATTTGTTTTTGTGAAATGTCTGTTGAAACTTGTTGCCTTTAGAAAAATTGTGTTATATTTTATGGTTGATTTGTTGGAATTCTTTATACATATTTTGGATATAAGTTCTTGTCAGATATACCTATTGAAAATATTTTTTCCCAGTCTCTGGATTCCCTATTCATTTTCTTAATAGTGATTTTTTTTTTTTTTTTTATTTTTTATTTCAGCTTATTATGGGGGTACAAAAGTTCTGCATAGATATATTGCCCATGTCCCTCCCAATCTTAATAGTGATTTTGATGAGCAGAACATTTTAATATTTATGAAGTACAATGATTTTTTAATATTTATGAAGTACAATGTATCATTTTTTTTATTAGCTAGTGCTTTTTGTGTCCATAGAAATCTTGCCTTCCTCAAGGTCACAAAGATTTTTTTTAAATGTTTTTTTCTTGAAGTTTTATGGGTCTAGCTTTAACATTTTGGTCTATGATCCACCCCAAATTAGTTTTTGCATAAGGTGTGAAACAGAGGTTGAGCTTTGTTTTATTCCATGCAGATATCATTGTTCTAGTACCATTTGTTGAAAAGAATTTTCTTTCCCATAAAATCAGCTTTGGGCTTTGGTCAAAAGCCAGTTAACTTTGTGAGTGGGAAACTATTTTTAGACTCTGTTCTATTTCATTGGTTTGATTTGTCTATCCTTATTCCAGTACCTCACAATTTGATTGCTGTATTTTTATTGTAACTCTCAGAATTAAGTAGTATATATCTTCCAACTTTCTTAACCTTTTTAAAGATTATTTTAACTATTCTAGATCCTTTATATTTCCATAAAAATCTTAGAATCAACTTGTCATATTTCCTTTTAAAAAGCTCTTGGTATTTTGATGGGTTTTTCATTGACTTTGGTGTCTCTCAAGGACTTTGTCCATTTAATATAAATTGTCAAATATATGGGTATGAAGTTGTTTATAATATTGCACTGTTTCCCTTTTAATGTTTGTAGTATCTACAGTGATGTCCCCTCCTTCATTTCTGATTTTGGAGATTCATATTTTCTCTTTTTATTCTGATCAGTCTTTGGATTACTATTGCTGCATAACACATTATCCCTAATATTAGCAGCTTATTATAAAATCACCAGTTTAACCTAACTTGTGATTTGGTGGGTCTGAAATTTGAGACGAGCTCATCTGAACAGTTCTTGCTTGGAGTCTTTAATGTGGTTGAATTCAGTCGGCAGTTGGAGCTCCAGTCGTGTGAGACTCGACTAGGCTGGATGCCCAAGATGGCTTCCACAACGGCTGGCAGCTGGTGAGGCTGTTGATGGAGTGCTTACGTGTGGCCGCTCCAGCACAGCAGCTGTCTTCCTCCACAGCAAGCAGCTCAAGAGAACCAGGTGGAAGCTGTTTGGTCTTTTCTGACATAGCTTGGAAGTAAAGTAATGCCATGTCCACCAAATTCTACTAGTTGCAAGCAAGTCACCAAGGCCAGCCCAAATTAAGGGAAAGAAACATAGACTCCATTTCTTGATGGAAAGGTGAACAGCATTTTAAATGTTATTGATAAAAATAATGTATCATTGTTTGATTGCATCAAAAAATTTCAATCACACTTTATAACCTTTATAGTCAGTCTAGGTGGGGCTTACCAATTTTATTAATCTTTTCTAAATAGTCAATATTTGCATTGATTTTATCTGTTATTTGTCCATTTTTTATTTAATGAATTTCTGTTCTTATTTTTATTATTTATTTTCTTCTACTTGGTTTGGATTTAATTTGCTGTTCTTTTTCCAGCTTTTAAGGTGGTAGTAAACTTAGATCATTGATGTTATGCCTTTCTTCTTTTTCTAATAAAGAGAGTTAAAACTACAAATTTCCGCGCATTTGTACTTTGTGGTCTGCTTGTTGTACAGCCTTTACCCAAGGGCCACACAGAGAACCAGTTTCAGGGTCCCAGCTGGCATAGGAGTTAGGGCTGATTGCACTGTTCCTTTTTCTAGAGTGTCCTGGTTAAGAGCATAGACCTGCAGCCAGACTGTCTGGGTTTAATCCTACCTTGACACTTACCAGCTGTGTGATCTTGGCAAATTACTTAGCTTCTCTGTGCCTCCATTTCCTCTGAAATATTAATAATAGGTAAACAGATTATTGACAGGCTGAAATCAAATCTAAGTGAAATCACGTGTAAAGCGGGGATATAATGATGGTAATCTATCGTAAGGTTTTAACAAGGATTAGATGAGTTAGGATTTGTAAAGTGCTCAGAATAGAATTCAAAAATTTATCTTTAGTATTCTGGCTGTATTAAAATAGAAAAGCAAATAGGAGGCCCATTCATTCGTTCAAATGATTATTTATTGTCTGAGTCAGATAACTGTGCTGAACATTGGTCTTACCATCTAAAGTCACTCTAAAGCTCTGCCATCATTTGCTTTCAAAACTTTAGAATAATAGCACCTGCTACGTTCTATAAAATTTAGTTACCACTTTTGTTCCTGCAGCTGTGTACTGAATGCTTACTAAGTCTCCGGTACCAGGCTAAGTTCATTATATATAGAATATTACTTAAACCCCACAACATATCTTCAAAGATGCCAACTTTGATGAAGTCTAAAAGTGAATTAGCTATCACTGTCCCTGTGTCTGGGTCTCCTTAAAACAAGGATTGCTCTGTCAACCCTGACAAGGGTTGCTTCCTGTCAAGACTAACTGGATCAGTCTCCAAATGGGTGCCTCTGGAAATATTGGACATCCTGATCCTAGAATTGATGGACAAGGTAGTTTCAAGATGAGGCAGGTAACAGCATACAGGTTAGAAGCAGGGGCTTTGCAATCAGACAGACCTGAGCTACAGTCCTGACTCTACTCTTTACTAGCTAGGTGACCTTGAGCGTGTTCTTTAACATTTAGTCATACATCTCTTTATTCATTCCACAAATATTTATGAGCTTCTGTGTTATTCCAGGCTCTGTGCTAGGTTCTGGGGAGACAAAAGGTAACAAAAGACACAGCAGTGTCCACATGTGCCTTACATCCTGGTGGCTTTATGAGTTCTTTATAGGATTGTGGTGAGCTTAATTGGGATAATGTAGGTAAAGTGTTTAGCATAGTGCCCCTGGAACATATTTAAAAAGGAAAATGTGAACACCTTCCCAAATTGGATATTTTTCAGAATCTCTTGACTGATACAATAGTGTAGATGAGGTGCCTGCCAGAATAGCAGTGATTTCTAGAATATCTGGTATGAGGATTACTCTTCCTTGGTTTCTTTTTCAAAGACAGCTGCCTGACCAAAAGAGGAAAACACAGCTAAGATCATTTACCATAGCAATTTAAAAATATTTATGATAGTCTGTAGAATAAATTGGGGGAAAATTTCATTTGCATTTTAACCAAGGAGCCAGTGTTATTGGTCATTTAATTGTCTACCTTTCATTGTTTATCTCAATTCTTCAGATAGATATTCCAGACAAGATTGAAGGTCAGCATTTCCCCTTTAAGCTTATTCTGAACCTAAATATTATTGCCCTAAATCTGACTGCACCCATAAGAATAATAGAGGGATTAAGTGGATAAAGAAGATTAATAGGAAATGAAGCTCTCTACAATTCAAAACAGAAACTACCTATATCTGTAAATTCATACTCTGCCTTCCCTGCTTTTACAGTATATAGACATTGCTTTTGTCCTATAAAAGATCAGCCCTTTAGATCTGATTCCATTTATTTTCTCTGCATTACAGCCATTTTGTTAGTCATTTGTTTCTCCTATTGGACAATAAGCTTCTTATGGGCAAAGGCCATGTTTTACATCTTTGTATCTTTTGTTCATATCATGATGCCTGGCCTGGTACATAGAGTACTTTTCAATGTGTGTTTATTGAATTGACTTGAAATATCATTGATTTCCTCTCAAATCATAGACTGACAGATTACTGAAAGGCTAAAATCAAATCTAACTGTGTTATCTCTTGGTTTTATAATGATTTCTAAAAACATCAAAATAATGACAGGAAATTCACTTAAAACACTTTGAATGAAATTCAACTAAAGCCATTCAAAGGCTTATGTTTAAATATTTTCACAAAAATGTCATCTCAAAACAATAAATTTATCCTAGATTCCAGTGAATAAATGTTACTAAAATCAGAAGTAGTACCTACCTAATAATGTATACAATTCCAATATTAAATGGTTTAAAATACTGTCATATTACTTACCCCCTCTTTTTTTAGTTTATTTATTTAAACAACTTGGCATATTAAATAATCTGGTTGCACATTCTCTGGTTATAACAGGAAGATCGACTCTCCTATTTGATGTCATGTTTTATATAATTTTCTATTGGATGTGAAGCTATAAGAAGACTTTAAAAGCTGTTGAAAGTTTTGGTTAATTATTTCAGGAGAGCTAGTGAAGGGAGAGTTAATATGAAAGGAACAGTCAAATCTAATCTGGTAAGCTTGGGAGCAGGAGTATGGGGTAAAGAATTGAGGGATAAGAGTCACTTGACCAATATTATTGTGCAGGCCACCATCTGGGTCCCGTAGATACAGAGCACCCTGCTCTGTGGGGAGGACATTTAAGTCGGGAGAACATCTATTCAAAGAGGTTCTTATAATGTTGAACCTCAAAAGGAAGGGGTTTGGTCTCCATTTTTTAGCTTCTTGGAACTTCTTGGTCCTTTTGAAATGTGAATGGTCCCTTTCCACCTATGAGCTCCACACATTCAGGGAAATTAGGAAGGAAAAATATGATCTAGCACAAAACAGGTGCTGTTATAACCTTCCCCAGGCACAAAGCACCTACTTGTCTTACATTTATGTAAACAAGAGAGGTTACTCAAGTAACTCTTCCCTGAACAGAAAAATATGTCCCAAGGTGACTCTCTCTGTCTATACTAGAAATAACTGGCACCATCCCTATTAAAATAAATAATAATAATGTATAAAATAAAATGCATACTGTTTCCCCACACATCTCTGTAACATATATATCTCAAAAAGATCATAGTGAAAATTAAAAGAGATATTGGGGGTTGCCTGGCATGGTGCCTGATATGAGGTTAGTGTTTAAAACACACACACACACACACACACACACACACACACATTTTCTTCCTCAGCCGCTATGAGAAGTACACTGGCCCAGCCTTTGAGAGAGAATATAAATCAGGATTCTAATCATTCAGTGCAGGCAGCGGGCCCCACCTCCTACACATCTGGTATGTAAAGCATGTGAATCCCTCTTTAATCAACAACTCAGAATAATGGCATTTCCGACCCTCATCAGAGAATTCAACCAGGAATTGATTGCAATGCAGCTCTTGCCAAATGCTTGCTGGGATGGTTGATATTTGAGAGAAACTGCCTAATGAATATGTTATCTGCATGCATTTTTCTTCTAAGCTTTTTCTTTGAATTAAGAAATCATTAGAAAACTTACCTGGACTATATTATTGCAATTCTGTATAAAATCCTTTGTTGAATTAAAATGTAGTGCTCCTGTATTCACTTTTTAGAGAATGTGTATTAAAAATATGTGCCTAGCATGGGACCTGGCCCATAGTAGGTTCTCAACAAATATTTGAATATCAAAAGAATGAATCTGTTTGAATAGATTTGTGGTGGTCCTCTCCCCCCACATAGCTATAAGTGAAAATGACATCATTCGAATTTCCTTTTTATTTCTTCTCTCTCTAGGGAACTGCTCTTCATCCTTCACATCTTAGCTGAATATCATCTTCTTTCTGGTCCACCTCTTCAACCCCCACCCCACTTTACTCTCTTTCCCAGGCAGGGTGCTAAGCTCTTCACCCTGCTCACACCTCTGTTACTGCACCTATCACACGCTTTTATACCTGTTTCCACTTTTGTCTCCTTTACTGGACTGTGTGCCACTTGAGGACATGAGTGTGTCTTTTTCATCTTTGTAACTGAAGCATATGGTGCAGGGTCTGGCCCATAGATTTATAAATGTTTGAATGTCAAAAAAATGAATAAAGCAATTCAGTGTCCTTTATATAAACACCAACGGAACATTTCTTCCTTTGATTCAGTAACAGAAAAAGGTGATATTTTCAATACATTTTTATGATATTGAGTTCTTGCTTAATGCAAAACACTTTTCTGACATGAGATCTTTGTGGTCCCTACCACTCAGGAGTTCTCTTTCAGATGAGGGAGGCAGACATAGCTAAAAACATATTCAAGTAATCTGTATTCAATGTTCTCATAGAAGTACAGAGAAGGTGCTCAGGAGAGTGTGGGGATGGAAGAGATTTACTCCAACATGGACATAAAGGAGGCTTGTTGCTGGAGGTTGACTTTGAATGAGTAGAATTTTAACAGACAGATATGGGGATGGAATGCAGATGCCAGGTAGAGAGAAGAGCTGTCTTCCTCTACTTATTTTTGACCTCATTCATTTATTCATCCATTCATTTCACAGACTTTAATGAAGGACTCTGAGGTTTCCAAGTGTATGGATTGTATTTTCATATTTGTATCCACAAATGTCTACTATGGCCCTGGCATATGGTAACTTTTCAATAGGTGCTTGTTGGAAAATAAAACTTGTGAGTATAGAGGTAAATAAGACTGGAAAAGTTGGTTGAAATCAAATTGTAAAGGAGGTAGTTCTGTTTGTTGTGGGTGGCCATTGAAGGTTCTTGAGATGGGGAGAGATACAATCAGATCTGGTTATGTGTGAAGGACGAATTATAGGAGAAAGAAGCTGGAGACTGAGGAAGCCGCTAGATCGTACTTGAAAGGTCCAGGTGAGAGTCAATAAGGATGTGAATTAAACAGTAGAAGTAGAAGGGGCAAGGAAAGCATGAGGATCTTTTGGTTTAAGTTGACATTTCTGCTTACTTCTCTTTAAAAATCACCCTGAAGCCACTCATGTATTGATGGGCATTTGGGTTGTTTCCACATCTTTGCACACACGGCTAATGGAGATGGGGCACACTGTATGGGGGAAGGACACGCTTGTGGCCCTGGCTTGAGCAAGGCAAATGCATTTCATGTAACCAAAATGTTTGTGCCCCTATTATATCCTGAATTAAAAAAAATCACCCTGAAGCAATAAGGAGACTAAAACAACACTCTATCACTGGTGAAACTAAGAAAACACATATCACCCCAAACTACAACATACAAGAATGAAAACTATACAGGATTTGGGGAATTGATCTAGTAGAGCAGAGAAAGCTGGAAAAGATGAAATTTAAATGTCTGTGGATGGGTATATCAGTGAGAAGCAATTCTACTCGTTCTGAAGAACCGTGGAGAGACCAAGAAACCAAAGATACTAGGTGCTGTGGAAAGTTGTCTTAGTCAGTTTGGACTTCCATAATGCACTACCACAGATGGGCGGCATATAAACAACAGAAATTTATTTCTCACAGTTCTGGAGACTGGAAATCTGAGATCAGGGTGCCAGCATGGTTGGGCTCTGGTGATGGTCCTCTTCCAGGTTGCAGACCACCCACTTCTCCTGTGTCCTCACATGGTGGGAAGAGAGTGAGAGAGTTGGGGTCCCTTTTATGAGGGCACTAATCCCATTCATGAGGGCTCCACCCTCATGACCCAGTCACCTCCCAAATGTCCCACCTCCTAATACCATCACATTGAGGTTAGAATTTCAACATACAAATTTTTGGGAGACACACGCAAATGCTCAGTCCATATCAAAGGTGAAAGTGTGGTATAGTTGAAAACAGGAGAATTGGTTGAAAGTCTGTAGAAGAATCAGAACTCTAGGACTGCATCCTGAACATCCCAGTAACTGTCCCTCTCTCACCTTTGCAGGAGGGGGGAGATTTATTCTCTGAAGCAATTGAACCAGAGGGCCTCTGAATTCAGAGACACCAGGCATGGCAGAGAGCTTGAGTGAGGTGGCCAACCAAAAAGAGAGGGATTATATGAAAGGCTGCATCCTGAGTGACGAGCCCCCTTTCCCTACCCCCTAGAACACCAGCTGCTACGTGTAAACCTCAATGGAATGATGGTGCATCCTTCTCTGGGAATCTCAATGGCCGACAGTGAGGGGAACACACACACACACACACACACACACACACACACACACACACACACGTATATTTCCCCAAGGAAAACATCTATAGGTTAGATCCCAGCAGTTATCAAGCCTCACCCAGTCAGAGAGGTCTTTCAATCAGTCTTTCAGTGTCTCACTCTTAAAAAGTAAATGAAAAGCAGGGGTCTAGATCTTTGAGAAAGGCCTATCACATAAAAAGCAGAGCGAAAAGGAAAGAGAACAAAGAGCAGAAGAAAACTTACTTTAAAGAAAACAAAAAATAATATCCCCAGAGAGACAAGGATGTTATAAAAAAAGAATTATAAGAGAATAAGAAAAAACTCTTATAAATTTATAATATAACTAAAATTAAAAATCCAAAAGAAGAATTGGAAGATTAAGTTGAAGAAATCTCATTGAAAATAGAACAGTAGATATAAACAGTAAGAGAAAAAAGATAAGGAAATTAGGGGACTCCAATATCAAACAGAGGTTGTAGAAAGATAAAAGAGAGAAAATGAATAAAATAGAGTTATGAAAGAAATAATTTGATAACATTTTTGAAAGCCAAATTACATAGGTATATAGTTTAAAAGTCCAAAAAGTATTCCACCTAAAATAAACTTTGTTGAGACAAAGTCTTGCTCCATTGTCTAGGCTGGAGTGTAGTGGCGTGACCACAGCTCACTGCAACTTCCTGCCCTGGCCTCCCAAAGTGCTAGGATTACAGGTGTGAGCCACCACACCAGACCAAAAATAAACTTTTTAAAAGGCTACGCTAAGAAGTAGCCGTATGAAATTTCAGTATACCAGGGACAAAGAATTAATAGAAAGAGGTTCCAGAGAGAAAATCAGTTCACATATGAAGGCTTAGTACTTAGCAGCTACCCTGGAAGCTAGAAGACAGCAGAGAACTACATTCAGGATTATGAAGAAATATTATTTCCAATCTAGGAATATACAATTAGCCAAACTGTCAAAATGTGTGAGGATAGAATAAATATATTGTAGACATACAAAAATGTCAACAAACTTACCTTCAATGTATCATGTCTCAAGAGGCTACTAGACAGTATGCTCCACCAAGCAGGGCGAGAGAAAGCACGCGATCCAGGAAGGAGGGGATGCAACACAGGAGAGAGGTGAAGGGAATTCCCAGGACAACAGCTTTGTAGCTGACCTAGACAGTAACCAGTCCATAGAGCAGGAAGATTAAAGGCTTAGGAGAGAACTCTCTAGGAAAAATAAATGTGGTATGATAGGAAACTGTATTTGAGAAGTTCTTAGAGGAAATGAGAAGATTGAGCCAGTCATTGCTACACAGATTACTAAGAAAATGAGGAAAAAAAAAAAAAGGAAAGCAAATATTAACCATATAAAAAACCTAAAGTTGAACAAGGAAGCAACCATAGCAACAACACACTACTTGAGTCAGCAATAAGCAGTGTTTATATGGGTCTAATAGGGTAAATATTGAATATTGATTGAAACAAAATTGTGATATAACTGCAGAGAGAGAGGATAAAAGTGTGGAAGTCATGAGGAGGGGTTGGAGAAAGTTTGAGAGAGCTAATTAATCATCCATTAGGAAGTCAATACACAACCGATACTGGAGAATCGAGAGAAAGCTATACAATCGTATTATTTAGAAACATGAAGATAAATACTAGATGAAACAGCTAAAACAATTGAAAATGATTACAACTTGGCTAGGCTACTATATATGGTGGTGAGGGTTGTGCATTGCACAACTCTAGAGGGCACCATTTGCATCCACAGCTGTTTTGCACAACCTGCACGGCCTTACACAGCAGCTCTGCCTCTTGGGAGCAAAACCAGTGTTGGGGCAAGTTGATATGAGACTGGGGCTGCTCTGTTCCATTGTAAACATTTTAGCACTATTTGTCTTTTAAAATTATGTGTTTAATTGTTTAAAAATCTAAAAGAAGTCAGGGCTGTAAGTGTGCTCACCACCCGAATAGTGGACCTGATAGGGAGGTTTTTACCCCTCCCCTCCTCCCTTCTTGATTTCCAATGATTTTTTACATCTCCCTGTCTTAAGCTTTATAAAAGCTATCCAAGTAACAAAAACATTTATACCCCATTAATATTTTGAAATATATAAAAAATTTAAAAAATAAAATAAGAGGATTGGATTAGGTCAACACCAAAATATCTAAAATAAAAAAGGAAGAAGATGGATTTTAGACATGCTTCCTAGACAGACTCATTAAATTTGGCAGTCTCTGAGGAATAGGCAGACGAAAAGAAGACAGTGAAGAGAGGGGAGAATAATCAGTTAAATTGAGAGGAGAAAAGAACAAAGGAAGTTAGTATCTTAAAAGTAAAGAGAGCTTCCAGGAGGTAATGGCCAACAGCGCCACATGCTGGTAAGTGGGAAATCATACAGGCACCGCGTCTCAGTTCCATCACTCTGAACTGCTGCTGTTTCCTTACCTAAAAATGGGGGTCTTGATACCAGCCTCACAACACCCTTTTGCTGCTGCTTTCATGAAAAACAGTGTGACAAACTTGCTGGAGTAAGACATCATTTTCAGCACTCAGTTTTACATATTGGCCATACTCTTCTTACACGAATCTAAGTATTATCTGGAGAAAGGGTTAGGCTATTGAAAATTAATTTTATTTTCAAAATTATATGAATTATTGCCAAGATCCTGAGAAAGATTCTTTTTAAAAATTTGACTGGGGTTAAGCTCCACTTCTTTGAAGCAGAGAGTTGCAGCTGGGATTTTGTAGGCTCTTGAAGTATCCCACGGAAATTCTCTGGTCTTGAGGAATAGCTGTAGAGGACTGCTGGCCTCTTGATGGATAGGTAAAATAACCTCTTTCCTGCTGCAGCACTCAAGCTGCAAGAACAGCGTCCCTTCCCCAGGGAGTAGATACACAATAGGGACTTTCAAGTGATGCTGTCTCAACTCAGTTCAGGCTTGACTTTGGGAGAAGACAAATTGGATCTTGAGCCTGGAGGCATCTAGCCCAGAGCCTGAGCCTAAGAAGGAACTGGGGAATATTAGGGAGGTGGAAATATGTGGGGTGGAGTGCTGTTCCAGTTTCACCAAAATCCCTATCCTCTTCTAGCTACAGGAAGGAGGTCTTCCTACAGTGACAAGTCCCTGTAAAACCACGTGGGCTGTTGAGGAAGCCCCTAGTTGCCTCTGTTCTGGTATCTTCCAGCCCCAAGAGAATGCCTCTTCCTTCACTTTCTGTTTGACTCCATGGAATTTAATAATAGCAGCAATAACTTCATAGAGTACACTATATGCCAGGTACTGTTCTCAGCACTTAAAACACTTTTGTGCAGAGGAGGAAAATGAGGCACAAAGAAGTTAAACAACTTGCTAATATTAGAGACCAGCCAACTATTAGAGTTGGCTGGTCCCCCAGAACACTGGACTTTCTACCACATCTTCAAGGTCCTCAGCATCCATTTGAGAAGTAAAAGTTTCTTTCCTCCTCAAAAATCTGCAGTGACTCCCACTGACTTTTGGATAGAGGTATCCAGACTTCTTACCTTGGCTTTCAAAGTCTTCAAGACAACACCTAACATCAATTCCCCCAATCCTACCACACTCCACATGTGCCTGCTACACTGAGCTTCTCACCCTTCTGGACTACCCTGAAGTCTCACACCTCTGGAATTTGTCTAATACCGTTCCTTCATTTTGGAATGAGAGTAGTGGAATGATAGAAAATGGATGGGGTTTGGAACTGAATTATATCTGTCTAGTCTCTTTTCAGCTATGGCAGAGTTTGTTAGTTATCTTCTGGGTATCCACTCTCCCTGTGTGTCGAAATAATAGAACCTTGACTTTTAGATACATCACTGACTATCTAAAAGACTGTTTGATCATGTGACTATTTTAGCCAATGATGTATAGGTGGAAATATTATCTGGGGTTTCTGAAAATTTTCTTTATTGGAAGTAGTTAGCCCTTCTTTCTCTTTCTTCATACCACCTGTTGGAGTGTGGGTATGACATCTGGAGCTCCAGCAGCCATATGGCACCATGAGGATGATAGCCATATACCAGGAATGATGGAACCTGAGAAATCCCGGGTCTCTGGTGACTGTGCAATGGCCAAGTCAGCCCTGAATTCCCTGTCTTTGGACTTGTCTCATTTAAGCCTCTATTTTTCAAGTGTTTGTTATTCATAGTTAACCCTAACCTTAACTGATATACTACTGATAACTGTTAATACTGGCAATAGTACTTACCTTCTTGAATTTTAACCCCAGCAGTAAACTGGAAAGAATTATACCTATCTCATTTGATGGTGGCAGAAAAAAAATGAGATAACATGAAAAAGAATGGTATATACTCTGGTAGGCTGAGGAGAGATATTTTTGGGAAAGGGAGCATTTCAGAATTGAGCAATTCATGCCATGCCTGCACCTACCCACTTGCCTGAAGAAGTTATATTTCTTCCAGTCCCTGGGTGGCTTAATGCTTGAGTAAGGAGTCAGTGGACTAGGTGATCTTTGGAATCCCATCTGGAATTTGAATAGAACAGAAGGCTCCCTATAGTCATTTTGTTCATGTCTATGGACAGTCCTGGATGTAGTTAGGATCCTTTTCTTTATACATCACCTGACGACCATGACATTTCTCTCTAAGAGCATTCCAGCCCTCAGAAATCCATATACACAGTCTCTTTCTCTTTCTCTGTGGTTCTGTTTCTCTCTGTGCCTGCTTTTTCTCTCTCTCTCTGTCTCTGGCGATCTTTCTCTGTGACTCTGTCTCTGTCTCTCTGGTGTTCTCTCTTTCTCACTTGTTATTGCTCTCTTTCTCTCTCTCTTGGTGGGACTCAGAGAGATATGTAGGGGACAGTGAAGGGATGAAGCAGCATGAGGCTCCTAGGGATGATGTGCTCAAGAACTTCCGAACATGCTGAATCTGAACTGACCGAACTCATCTCTTTATGTGTTCAAACACAGTGAATCACTTGCTATCTTAAAGGCTCTAAGCACTTTCAAAATTCAATGTCTTGTGTCACTGTCTTCCTTTTGCCTGAAGTGACCTTTTCCTCTGGTTTTCTTGGCAAATTCTCCCCTTTCTTCAAGTTTCAGCTTAAATGTTACCTTCTGTGAGAAGCATCTTCTGGACCAGTTAGACAGTAAACTATGCTGGAGGCAAGATTGGCATCCTGTCGTGAAAGTGAATAGCCTTCCCAGATGTGTGAGTGAAAAGCAGGCTGCAGGGAAACTCTGTGGGGATGGCCACAACACCCCTACACTCCTAACAAGAAGCAATTTGGAATCCAGTTGGACCACCGATTGGGTGACCAAAGACTCAAAGCCATTGAGCATAGCCACAATAAATTTAGCAGGAAAAAAACTAAAGCAGGTGAAACTCTGCCCTCAACCATAACAATTCTCAGTAGGACATTTACAGAACATTTAACTGTGAGCAGTGAACCCTTCTGGGTGCACCATCAAGGTAAACTGATTATAACATATATGCCTCAGTAACTGAAGAATTCACTTGCCACATACGGTTTTTAACTAGATGCAGTTACATGCTAGAGCATTCCTGTCGAAACCAGTGACTTTGGTTACAGAATAGGTGATCTATATCGTTACCTTAAATTTATAATTACATAATAGGAACAATGATTTATTAAGCTATCCCCAATTAAAGACATTAATGCTATTTTTAAATTTTTAATTGTGGTAAAATAATGTAACATAAAACTTACCATCTTAACCACACTTAAGTGTACAGTTCTGTAGTATTAAGTATATTCACATTGTTGTGCAACCACCACTAACCATCCATCTCCAGAACTCTTTTCATCTTGTAAAACTGAAATGCTGTACCTGTTAAACAACAGCTCCCAATTCCCCACTCCCAGACCTTGGAAATGACCTTTCTGCTTTTTGTCTCTGTAAATGTGACTACTCCAGATGCCTCACACAAGTGGAATCATACAGTTTTTGTCTTTTTGTGACTGGCTTATTTCACATGGCATAATATCTTCAAAGTTCATCCATGTTATAGCATATGTCAGAATTTTCTTACTTTTTAAGGCTGAATAATATTTCACTGCATATGTATGCCACATTTTGTTTATTCATTTCATCCATGGTGGATAGTTAAATCTCTTCCACCGGCTGGCTATTGTAAATAATGCTGCTATGAATGTGGATGTACAGGTTTCTATTTGTGTCCTTGATTTTTATTCTTCTAGGTATATACCAAGAAGTGGAATTGCAGGATCATAGGTAGTTCTATTGTTAATTTTTTGAGGAACTGTCATACTGTTTTCTATAGCACCATTTTACATCCCCACCAACAGAGAACAAGGGTTCCAATTTCTTTACATCCTTGCCAACGCTTGTTATTTTCTGTTTTGTTTTGATTATGATAGTAGCCATCCTAATGGCTGTGATGTGGTATCTCATTGTGTTTTTGACTTTTAGTGATGGTGAGCATATTTTTGCCATTCTAAACATAAGAGAATGTTATCTCTGTATGATCTTTGTTATAGTGGGAATATGTATACACCATTGTTATCAAGTCATTTATTTACAATTTTTTAAAAAGTTCTAAACGCATCACTGTTTATCTCCCTCCACTTGGATGGTGCAAATAGGTCAAAAATACATTCCAACTTCTCCAACTCTTTGGTCAGTGGAAGGTGTGTTCTGCATAAGCATCAGTAATCAGTGGTCAATGTCAACATTGTACAGCTTTTCTCATAACCGATTTCTGTCCATAGAGGATACAATAGGCACGCTTAGCTTCTCTCCTGTGGCTTCAAGGTGGGTTGTTTTTGTTTTTTTTTTTTTTGCAATAAGAAATTTATGATAGGGCCGGGCGCGGTGGCTCACGCCTGTAATCCTAGCACTTGGGAGGCCGAGGCGGG
>CM052444.1:25640648-25677618 GCA_028533085.1 Varecia variegata
ATCAGTAATAGAAGTAGAATTGAGATGAGTCACCAATCTGAATAACATATACTTTTTAATATGTTTACTATGAAGAAAACAAGTAGGATTAGGATACAGTCATAAACTTTATATTTTTTCTATTTACAAAGGGAATGAAAACATATTTTGAGTCTTTCTTTTTTAAAGCTTAAGATTCTGAACTTACCCTTTCACTTTTCACAGAACCAGTGACATCATCATCATTTAGGTGGCGCTTGAACTTGGGAGGCATATCTTACTCCCCAAGTACTTTTTACTTCCCAGCAAAATAAGTATTCAACACCTTAAAGAGAAAATAAATGTCATCAGATTTGAGACTTTGGGGTATAAGCTAAAGTACTTAAAACAGTTTGCAAGACCCTGTATGATAGGGCCTCCCTCTCTTTTCTGACTTTAACTACTTCCCTCTCACTTGCTCCACTCCAGTGACTAGGGTCTCTACGCTAGGCCTCAACACACAAGAAATAGTTAAAACCATGAAAAAACAGATGTAACTTCCCCAGGAGAACACAGGTAGGAAATGAGTGACGTAAGGTTTTTATAAAATAAAAAGGCAGATAGTAGAGGGGAAAAATAGAAGGTGGTCCTTTGAAAATGAGACATTAAATGCTTTACAATTTTAACTTGGAGTCAGAAGACAGGGGGATGCTTCTAGCTCTCTTTTAGTCAGTTGCTTAAGCAATGATTCCGTTTCCTCATCTGTAAAATACTGATTTCTAGGCTTCTACATGGAGTTGGGATGGTCAAATTACATAATACATGCAAAAACATTCTGCAAACTATAATATCCCATTGGTGCTCCATGAAAAGGGGTGTTTGGTAAACACTGGTGTGATATCATGACTTATAGCGAGATATATATGTTTGGTCTTTGTCCCCATTTTCTGATATACAGCTCCTAAAACCCTAGGAACCTCCACAGTGATAAGTGTCTTTTTCTATGTTTATGAGATGACTGATGGCTGGCAGTGCCTAGGTAGCTTCAGGATGTGGGCTGGTCACAGGTAAGACTAAGGAACGATTAGAGGTCTGGGACTTTTAGTCCCACCCTCCCCACCTTCTGGGAGAGGAGAGAGGTTGAAGGTTGGCTTCCAATGGCCAATGATGTAATCAATTACGCCTACTAATGAAACCTCCATAAAACCCCAAAAGGACGGGGTTCGAAGAGCTTCCAGGTAGCTGAACACAAGGAGGTTCCTGGAGGGTGGCACGCCTGGAGAGAGCATAGAAGCTCTTTACCCATTCTTCCATAACTTGCCCTATGCATCTCTTCCATCTGGCTGTTCATCTGTAAAGTATTTCCTTAAGTTCAGTGAGCCACTCTAGCAAATGAATTGAATACAAAGAGCGGATTGGGGGAACCCCGATTTACAGCTGGTCAGTCAGAAGCACATAAAACAACCCGGGGTTGTGACTGGCATCTGAAGTGGGGAACAGTCTTGTGGGACTAAGCCCTCAACCTGTGGGATCTGATGCTATTTCCAAGTATTAACATTTAGTGTCAGAATTTAATTGAATTAGAGGACACCCGTATGGTGTCTGATGGAGAATCTAAAGCAGAATTGCCTGCTTGTTGGTGGGGAAAGAGCCCCACACATTTTGGGGTCACTGAAGTACTTCGTGTTGAGAAAGAGTTAGAGAAACTGAGTTTTTTTCCTATACCAAAACAATTGGGTTAAACAAAGCCAGTTGTCTTTGATGCAGAATGTCTCACAAACTTTTATATGCTAATATGCACTGTGACTTTCCAGTAAAATGCTTGAGTATGCAACATATTCAAAAATTTATTGAGAAAAAGTTATCCTATACAAATAATGAACTTTCAGTATTTTGGGCAAGATAGTGAATACGCAGCAATTAGGAATAGCTAAGATGTTTTGTAATACTATGTGCCGGGCACTGCGCTCAGTGATATACATGCATATTCTCTTTTACTCTTTATGACACTTCTTTGAAGTAGGCACTAAGATACTAAGAGAAAACTAAGGCTTAGTAAAATAACTAACAGTGATAGTCACTTCACTCATTGAAACAGCAGAGACATAGGCCTAAATTAGTCAATGGCTATACATTATCAGTTTTAATTATTTATTCAATTAGTTGCCCACTGGGTTTATACAATTCTGATCTAGAAAGATATTAATAGCACTTCTCTGTAATAACCCAGTAGCCCTCTTCCTCTTCCACAGTAAGAAACACCTCTAAGATCTATAAATTATGTATAGTTAGACATCAGCTTGTTGGTTAATGTTATACACTAAAAAAAAAGAATAAACAAGTCCAGGGTCTAGTTTCATACACCAAATAAAAATAATATTTTAAGTTAGCTTCCTGTCAAAACAAATTGACACAAACAGTTTTCTTTGATAAGAAATGCTTCCAAAACAGAATATTAACCACTTAACGAAAACCAAACTTTTGCTGCCTGAGTAACAGCTCCAGAGTTCTTCATTCTACGATATTTCTGTCACGTACATCTGGCCCATTTTATCCTTCATACTTAGATTTCAGTATAATTCATTCATGCAGAAATGTTACAGAATGCATGAAAAAGCAGATGACAAGCAAATAACTGAAGAACTTGAGCTTTCCTTTTAATTTTATCTGTATTTTATTCATATTTTAAATCCTGCAAAGGGCTGACTCAACATCCCAAAGAAAACAACAGGCAGACTTATATAACATCTTCATTAGACTTACAGTAAAGCTACAATCTTAATAATGAGCAAACCTTATATTCAGGTCCCATCACCCAAGGATCAGCCTGATGAAGGCAAGAAATCTATGTTGGACAAACAGAAAACCCATCAGTAAAGCAGCAGGCAGATTAATTAGCTACCTTGATAAACTTTGATGTTATTTGCAACTGATTATTTATTAGCAACTGATGATATCTGTACCAAACAACTAGTAAAAATAAATCGTGCAGAAAGTAGAGTTGAACATATTCTGCCTAAGATTTCTCCTCCAAATAATACGTAAGAATTCAGGTGTTTGTGTCTAGATATGTATGTAAATAAGAGAGCCATCATGATGTATTTCCACACTGAGGGTAGACCACCACTACACAATTTACTTAAAAAGCGTCACATCACCATATACTTCTTGTATCAACATACACCTAAAATTTCACGTATGCATTTTGGGAAGTAGTGCGTTCTCTATTCGATGGCTTTGAATCTGGGCAGAGGCTTTCCTTTTCCTACCCTCCATTCCCTTTCTGACTCCTCTTCCTCTCATCAGCCGTCTTGCTATGTGCAATTTCACAAAAATAAAGTGACGTGGATGGACACAGACTGTAGATGTTATTCACAAAACCTATCGAGTATTACGCTTCACTCCCACCTTCCGGTCATTATAAACGCAGCAGGGTTGGAGCACTTTCTCCCAAGCCTTTAAAGAAACGATTCTGTCCCCTCCAGCAGGCAGCTCCGTTCACCCCTCACAACCCATCTGTCGCAGCAGGCCACGTCCCCGATATATGCTCCTAATTCTGGCCCTTCCCCGAGGTACCCCCTCACACTCCGGGTTGCCTTTCAATCTTACCAAATCTTCCCCATCGATGGCACAGTTCTCTTCCCATCACCCCAGAGCACCCCTCAATTCCAATTCTTCTTCCCTTCAACCGCCCCCACCCGCACACCCCAGTCCTTGTCTTCCATCCTCACGACACCCCCGGCCGCAGCCTTCTCCCACTCAGGGGTCCCTCCCCGGGCCCCCAAAGCCCGCCCCACAGCCCGACTCGGACGTTGGGGGGCGGTAAGGTAGGGGCGTCGTCGTTTCCTTCCTCCTCACACCAGCCCCTCCCGCTGGGAACAGGCCGGCGCCAGTACCTGTGGCTCCCGGGGAACTCCCGGCAGCTCTCCGGGGCGGGCGGTGCTGGGCGGGCGGGGGAAGGAGCGGGAAGCGGAAGAAAAAGCCTGGGAGGGGAAAACAGTGGGCGCGGACCCGGCGTCGGCCGCAGCGCCGCACCTGCGCCCCCGCTCATCGAGAGGATTGGCGCTCGGCGGCCTGGCGCCAGGCGGCGGAGGGGGCGGGTCCAGGCCGCGGAGATCGTCGAAGGAATCGATTCCGCCGTCTGCTCCACCCGGAGAAGTCCTGACCCGCGGGCAGTTTAGGTGCTGGTCCCCAACGTTATGTTGTGTTTTAGGGAGGAACAACAACTGGTCGTCGAGGTCCCGGCCGGGAACCAGGGTGCGTGGAAGGCTCTCAGGGGAAGTGGCTGAGGCTCTGAGAAGTCATTCAGGGCGGAGGGCTGAGGTTCATGACTAGGGTTGATGAAGCGTTTAGAAGGCAGCCCTTTGGGCGAGGTCCGTACCCCGGATAAGGAAGTTGAGTGGCTAGAGGAGGACGGCTCAGAGCTCCAGGACCTGCTTCGGGTTTCTCTGTGGCCTTTTGTATTTGATCTCCTGTTTACAGAATCAGAATTAGACTTGGAGAGAGAGATGTTAGGGTTATTAGTCCAGGTTCCTTCTTTTAGCTATTAGGAATATCAGGTCCAGAGAGATTTACTTAAAGTCACACAGCTATCATGGACAGATTTGGGATGAGGGCTCAGTGTTCTTTTCCCTGTTTCTCCTAGTTGTAATCTAAAATAACTAGGGCCATACACCTGAGCCTACAGGTTTCGGGTGGGAAATCACCCTCGCATGGCCATTGCCCTACTCTATCTCCCTCCCGCCATTTGGTATCATATTTAAACCTCCAAGCCTGCAGGAGCTGGCATAGAAATCCAAAAACAATTCCAATTTTGTTTTTGCATTCTGTTATTTGTTTATTATCCATTCCTCCCACGCCCCACCTGGATTATTTTATTCATTTTTTTCTGTCATTTATTTACTACGTATCTTTTTTAACTTAATACAGTATCTATGGGTTCTTTGTTGATACAGTGTTTTAACTGTCTGAAATACTGTGCCAGGAACTTTCTAAAAATATTATAAGAGGGGGTGTTCAAGAACAACAGTAGACAAGAGAACAGGAGGAGGAAAGCTCTGGGGACACTAAAGGACAGGTGAGAATAGACATTCTCTTACCAGCTGATCTTCTTTTGGTTGGTGGTTATTTTGACACAAAAATATGCACTAATTTATAACTGGTCGTTGTGGCTCATGCCTGTAATCCTAGCACTCTGGGAGGCTAACAAGGGAGGATCCCTTGAGCTCAGGAGTTTGAGACCAGCCTGAGCAATAGCAAGACCCCGTATCTACAAAAAAATAGAAAAATTGGCCAGGCATTGTGGCACCAGCCTTGTAGTCCCAGCTACTTTGGAGGCTGAGACAGGAGGATTGCTTGACCCTAGGAGTATGAGATTGCAGTGAGCTATCATGTCCCACTACACTCTAGCCTGGCCAACATAGTGAGACCCTGTCTCAAAAAAAAAAAAGACTACCCCAGGCTCCATAGATGACTCAGAAGTTATTTTTTTCTTCTACAGTTGTTTAGTATCTGTATACTTGCTTGTTATGAGGGGCTTCCCTGCCTTGGTGCCTTAGCCAATTAGAGCTTTAGTTAGTTACAGTCTCAGGCTTTGTACATTGACAACTTAAAGTAGGATTATTGAGCTCTATAGGCATGTCACTGTATAGCTTCTGTGAATAATTCATTCTTTTTCCTAGTTTGTTTTTTACCCATAATTCTTCAGTTGTGCCAATTATTTTAGTATGATTATCTAGGGGAGGGTAAGCCCCACCCTTTAATCACCTGAACAAAGTCCCTTTGACTATCCCCATTTGTGGAAGTTTAGAAAATGTCATTTTACAGTTAATATGAATCAAATGTACCAGTAAATCTGAAAGATTATAAATATTAATAGTACTAGCTTAGAATCAGAACTCCAAGCAACTTGAGCTATTTATTTCCTCTCCTGTTTTATTTTTTCGTGAGCTCCAGTTATTCACCTAGTCCTCTAATTTTCTTTTCTCTTTTTCAACATGAGATCGTCACCCTTAAGTGGGCCTGGTGTCCTCCTAGCTAGAGAATCTATGTCTTGCCCTCTTCCAAGATTAAACTTTTGGGCTTCTGCTGGGATAGGGAAGGGAATCTGAGCATCTGACTGATTCTTAACTGAACTGTCATCCCTCCTGTTTAGCCCACATCATGCCCTCTTCCAGCATTACCTGGTGCTTCCAATTCCTGAGCCATATTCAGGGTTTAACTGTATAAATCAGGTTGCTTCATGCCCTGCTTAGGATTCCTACTTCTCAAGTCTGCTGAGGTAATTGCCACTTGATTCATCTACTTTCCAGCTTTCAATATTTTGTTGCTTCCCATGAGGCAGAAAAAGAAGTACAAATCAGGCTGGGTGCAGTGGCTCACACCTGTAATCCTAGCACTCTGGGAGGCAGAGGCAAGAGGATCACTTAAGTTCAGGAGTTGGAGATCAGCCTGAGCAAGAGCAAGACCCCATCTCTACTAAAAATAGAGAAAAATTATAGTGCCACCACCATACTCGTGGTGGCACACACGTATAGTACCAGCTCCTGGAGAGGCTCAGGCGGGAGGATCACTTGAGCCCAGGAGTTTGAGGTTGTTGTGAGCTAGGCTGATGCCACTGCACTGTAGCCTAACAGAGTGAGACTCGGTCTCAAAAAAAAAGGTACAAATCAATTATGAGCCTGTGAACAAATGTTCAATATTACTCAAAATGTAAATCAAAATATACAATGAAATACCATTTTTCATCTATCAATGTCTGGAAAGGAAGGAGTTAAGGAGAAGATCGACTATCCATTCTCTCCTTTCATAGGGGAATAGGACTAGGCAAGCAAGCAAACATGTGATTCTTATAAATATAGTAATGACAGACCTCCTGACAAACTAATTGGTATTTGCTAGCAGGAAAGTCTGTGTATCTGTGGAATTCCTTTAGCAAGATGTCCCTGGGCTGGGATTGTTTATGGTAAACACATCAGGAATCTATGTAGGTTTGAGGGGTATGACTCCCTGGAAAATACCATGTAAGTTATGTAACTTAGCATAAAATGGAGATGTTTCATACTGAATTGGCTCCTTATTTAGAAACCACATCTATTATCTTGGGCCAGGATGCTTCCAAAGCAAAAAGGACGGACCTGGAGAGTAGCACTGAGAGTCCTGGCCCTCTCCCTACTTTGTACCTTTTGATTACTGGTATCCTTGATATTATTAGTAAAGATACTGGGTAAGAGCTCTGATATGTTTGAGTGTGATTTTACAATGTGATCCTTTGTGTTAGCTGAGTGGCAAAGATCAAAAAATTTGATAATATGATGTTGGATGTGTATGTGATGTGTTGTACGGAGGGCAGGGTGGGAGGAACAAGCATTCTTAAATGCTATGGTGGAAGTATAAATTGATGCATTTTGTTAAGTTCATAGTAACAATATATGTCAAAATTTTATATGAGGTTCCTTTTGCTCTAACGATTCCACTTCTAAAATTTATCCCATAGATATACAGGCTGTATAAAAGTGTTATGTAAAAATATTCTTTACAGGATTTTTGTAATAGTAAGACTGGAAAAAAAAAACAACCCTTGAACTGTCCCACAATAGGAAATTGCTGAAATAAGTCATGGTATAGCCATTTGCTGGAATAGTATACAGCCATTAAAATGAACTAGATAGAGCTACATGTGCCAACGTGGAATAGCTCTGTAATATGTTGCTGTAAGGTGAGAAAAGCAAGGTACAAAACAATATGTAGACTCTACTTCCATTTGAGAATCTCTTTCTCTCTCTTTCACACACACACACACACACACACACACACACACACTCCAGGAGGAGGACTGGAAGTCTGACAAAGAAAGTATTGTGGACTGAATTGTGTCCCCTAAAAATTCATTATGTTGAAGTCCTAACCTCCTATGTGGCTGTATTTGGAGATAGAGCCTTTAGAACAGTAATTAAGGTTAAATAAGGTCCTAAAGGTAAAACCCTAGTCCAATAGGGCTGGCGTCCAAGTGTATGGGCACAGAGAAGGAGATCCTATGAGGATATAGCGAGCAGGTGGAAAGAGAAGCCTCACCAGAAACCAACCTTCATGGTACCTTGATCTTATATTTTTAGCCTTCAGAACTATAAGAAAATAAATTTCTGTGTTTAAGCAACCCGGTCCATGGTATTTTGTTATGGCAGCCCTAATAGCCTAATACAGAAGACAATTTTTTCTTGATATATGGTGTTTTGTACTATTGTAATATTTTTACCATGTGCATCACTATTTCAATTAAAACAACAATAGAGGCTCCTCCACTAAAATTGGGACCAGTTGATCAGTTAATTTAAAAAGTTAGTTAAAGTGGTACATATAAAAATGACAAATATATAACCTTTTTATTTTGATTCAAATATATAATTATACATATATTCACTCGCCAGTCTTTGAGGTAAGCCCAAGACCTTTTATCTGAGCATGAATTTGATGGTGGGTGCACACCCTGTCTTTATTATTGTTTATGATTTCCAGTTTCATTTTCTCAAAAGTAGATCAAGAACTTAAAGACACCTTTCAAGCAATTTGAGTGCCAAGTCATTTCAGATTTTGTACAGTTTTTTCTCCCAAAGTCTTACAGATTTGTCTTACCCATACCTAGTTCTATAGTAATTTTTGTTTGTTGTTCATCTTTATCAATTTAGTTTTTAAAGGAACAATAACTTTCTATTTGTATTGCAGTAGTTTAAATATTTAATTAGATTCTATAAGTATAATAGGCATAAATACTTTAGGTTACAAATACAAATTAACTCTTGTAAGCATATAGCTCAACTAGTTTGTAAAGGAAGTTCACAGGTGTCATATAGCTAACCATTAACCTCTCAAGCTCAGAGGGCCTTGGTGTTATGTAAATATGGTGTTATTAATAGCTTTGATTTTGAAACAATCTCAAACTTACCAAATGATAAGTCAAAGAACTCTTGTAAACGCTTTATCCAGATTCACTGATTATTAACATTTTTTTCTAATGTTGACCTCAACTCCAACTCATAAATGGATTTCATGACTCACAGTGTAAATAAAACGGAAATAGTTCAGCCCTCTTTTTGTTTCCCAGCAGATGAAAAAAACAGAGGGCCAGAGAGATTAAGTGGCTTGTTAACATTTTGCTTCATTTGCTTTATTCTTTCTCTCTAAATATATATCCCCTGCTATTATTTGTTAGTTACAGACATTATGCCTCTTTATCCTTAAATACTTCAGTGCATATCTCCTAAGAACAAGAGCGTCCCCTTTATACCTACAATTCTATTGTCAAATTCAGAAAATTTAACGTTGATACAATACTATTTTCTAATAAAGCATCTGTATTTACAGTTTGCCAGTGGTTTCATTTATGTCCTTTGTGATGTCAAGTCTACAGAGAGCATGGAGAGTAATGAGTAGCAGAGCAAGTGGATTAAGTGGAGTCTGGTTTTTAAAGACAGGTTCAGCTGTAGTTTAATATTTCTTAAAAAAAAATATGATAACCTGGGAACGCCCTGATTCCTTCCTCGTGAAACTTTAGATGTGACATTGTAAGATGGACTCAGAGATGTGCTTTGTTTCTCTCCTCACTGTTGTTTATTGATGTAATGGCACATTGCAAGAATTTTATCTTGGTGACATTACCTCACACAAAGATGGCAACATTAAAGAAACTTGTATAGTTATTCACTCTAATTATGTTGTAAATTTATTAAATATTTTACTATTCTGAAAGTTAAAAATGGCTTCTATTTATTAAATGCCTATTTATTAAGGACTATGCTTAATGATTAGGATATGTTATTTTATTTCTGTACAACTCTGATGCTAAGTATCATTACCTTCATTTTATCAATTTGGAAACCAAGGTTCCAGTGTGACATTATGTAATTTGTTCATGGTTAGAGAATGGTAAAGGTGGGCACATTAGTGAATATTGCAGAGCTATAAGCTTAAAATGAGGTAAACATTTTATCTAAATGGGCCACATGCTTTGCCCTTAAAACAGAAATTAGGCAGTTTGTTTTTAAAGTTTCATATAGGTGGGGTCTGTCAAGTTTACCATCTTGTGATAATTTGACTCAATTCAAGAGACTTTAGTCTGCTGAAGGTCAAATACAACTTTAATTTCTTGCTGAAGATGGTAATGTTAGGTGCTATACTAAAGTTAATCAATTCATCCATCAGTTATGTGTGACAGGTATTCTTTTAAAGTCTGGGCAAACAAAGATGGTAAACAGTGTTTGCTGTCCTCCAGGAATTCACAATCTTACACAGAAACAAGACTAAGCAACTACAGTCATGAGCTGCATGACTACATTTCAATCAATGAAGGACAACGTGGTCCCAGAAGATTAAATGGAGCCTGGTGAGGTTGTAGCCATTATAGCACAACACATGACTCATGTGTTTGTAACCATGCTGGTATAAACAAACCTACGGCACTGCCAGTCATGTAAAAGTCTAGCACATACAATTATGTACAGTGCATAATGATGATAATAAACGACTATGTTACTGGTTTATGTATTTACTATACTATACTTTTTGTTTGTTTTTTTAGGGTGTACTCCTACTTATAAAAAAAGTTAACAGTAAAACAACCCCAGGCAGGTCCTTCAGGAGGCATTCCAGAAGAAGGCATTGTTACCGTAGGAGATGACAGCTCCAGGTGTATTATTGTCCCTGAAGACCTTCCAGTGGGACAAAAGGTGGAGGTGGAAGACAGTGATATTGATGATCCCGACCCTGTGTAGGCCTAGGCCAATGCGTGTGTTTATGTCTTAGTTTTGAACAAAAATGTCTAACAAATAAATAAAAAAAATTTTAAATAGAAGAAAAGCTTATAGAATGAGGATAAAAGAAAATATTTTTGTACAGCTGTTTTAAGCTAAGTGTTACCATAAAAGAGTCAAAAGTTAAAAAGTTTATAAAGTAAAAAGTTAGAGTAAACTAAGGCTAATTTACTATTGAAGAAAGAATTTTTGTTTTATAAATTTAGTGTATCCTAAGTGTATTATGTTTATAGTCTGCAGTAGTGTACTACAATGTCCTAGGCCTCCACATTCACTCACCATTCACTCACCGACTCACCCAGAGCAACTTCCAGTCCTGTAAGCTTCATTCGTTGTAATTGCCCTATACAGATGTACCATTTTTCAGCTTTTATAACATATTTTTACTGTACCTTTTTAATGTTTATATATGTTTAGATAGACAAATGCTTTCCATTGTGTTACAATTGCCTACGGTATTCAGTACAGTAACATGCTGGCTATATCACATAACCTAGAAGTGTAGTGGGATATACCATCTAGGTTTGTGTATATACATTCTATGATATTTGCACAAGGACTCAATCACCTAACGACTCATTTCTCAGAACATATTCCACCGTTAAGTGATGTACGACTGTTTTGAAAACTGAAAAAATAAATTAGAGTCAAGTGAATAGTGGAATATGTATATATATTTGTACATATACACAAGTATATGAGTACCTTAGCAAATAAAATAGCCTAAAGTGATCTGTAATAAATATCAAAAGTGAATTACTTGTTGGAGTTTAATGATAAATTAAAACCACAAATGGAAATAAGTAGGGATGCTTCTCTGCCTTGGAACTAGCAATAGAAGGAAGCCATTGCTATTCCTACACATGAACAGGCAAGAAAAGGGACTAGAGAACAAGGCAAGAGCTACAGTTGTAGGAGAGCAGCTGTCTGATGGAGGAATGTAGACATTGCTAATGCAGCCTTGACCTATTTCTCCTCTCACTTCTCTTGCCAACTAAGTGAACCTCACAGGAAGACAGAAAGCAAGATAATAAAGGCTACCCTCCAGGTTTATCCATGTTGTTGCAAATGACAGGATTTCGTTCTCTTTTTTTATGGCTGAATATATGTATTTTTATATATAAATAAAACTCATTTTCTTTATCCATTCATCCACTGATGGATGCTTAGGTTGATTCTGTATCTTGGCAATTGTGAATAGTGCTGCAATAAGCATGGGAGTGCAGGTATCTCTTCCACATACTGATTTCCTTTGGATACATAGGCAGTAGTGAAATTGTGAATAAAAGTAATATGGATGAACCTGGAGGACATTATGCTAAGTGAAATAAGCAAGGCGCAGAAAGACAAATACATCATCTCACTTGTGCGCAGTCTAAAGAAGTTGATCTCATAGAATTAGGGAGTAGACTAATGGTTACCAGAGGCTGGGCAGGGGTGTAGGAAGGGGTGACAGTTGAGGGAGGTTGGTCAACAGGTTCAAAGTTACAGGTAGCTAGGAGGAGTAAGTTCTGGTGCTCTGTTGCATAGTAGGGTGACAATGGTTAACAATATTATATATTTCAAAATAGCAAGAAGAGGGGATTTTGAATTTTCTCACCATGAAGAAATGATAAATGTATGAGATAATGGATATGCTGAATATCCTGATTTGATTTTTTTTTTCAGTGAAGCACATTAAAATATTTATTCACATCCCCACTGTCTTAATTACGTATTTATGGACTGTCCAAAGGCAATTATTTCAGTACTCCTTAGACTCCTGGAAATTTTAAATGATCCAAGCATCTCTTGTGAAGATCGAATTTTCAAAGTCCTCACCAAGGACATCCTTAAGTCACCTTTGTGCTCCCAGATGGTATTCAGCTAGCAGCAGTCTATGCTTCAGGAATCCATCTTCTACATGTAAAGTTGGGATACTCAATTACATTTCCATCAAGTACGGCACCTGGAAACAGTTGTAATCATCCATGCCTTGCTTCTTCATTGACTTATTTTACACTGAGTCAGGGTAGGCATAAATGCAGTTATGTAGTGAGGCCTTTTCAGAAATATTTAAAAAATCCCCCAAATCCCATATTCACAGGAATACAGTCGATGATCAATAAACACAAATCCACTGTCTCCCTATTTCTGGGCAAGGGAACGCAGACCACGTGCAGCAAGAATGTGGCCGAGGCCAGGTCGTTCCTCTCCACCACATGGTCCACTGTGTGTTCAGGGTCCAGGACCCTCAGACACCGTCGGCCTCCCCAGGCTGAGGGTGGTCGCACTCCCCACCACCGTGAGCCATCCAGGAAGCTCCAGTGCAGGACCACCCAAGCTTAGCATGGGCGACAGGAAAGCCTGTTTTTTTGTTACCTAATGTATGTAAATATGTACAATTATGTGTCAATTAAAGACAAATTTTTTTTAAAGTCTGCCCTTTTCTTTATGTGCACTTTTCTTTGGAGAGAATGTTGGAATTCTCAGAGCATAGAAATCCTCAGTTTCAATCGTCATCTCGGTGAAGAGGAATCCCAGGAAGAGTATGTATAAAGAAAAGAGCAGAAATTAGAGGAATGTCTGCTTTTAGGGGTGAGAAGATGAAGAGTGGTCAATGAGAAGTGATCAGAATGGTAGAGAGGAGAACAATGAAGACTGGGCAGTCTAACAGAAGATAAAGGAAGACTGGTCATTAACATCAAAAACTTCAGAGAAATTGTGGAGGGTGGGAACAAAGACTAGAAAAAGCCATTAGATTTATTGACTCACTGGCCCTTACTGATCTTCAAGAAGTGTTACAGTAACATTATGGAAGTGGAAGCCATATTGTAAAAGTTTAATTTTCAGTGGAATTACAGATTATGGATTCCTCTTTCAAGAAATTTAATTGTAAGGGAAAAGGCATGCTATGTTGCAGCTTGAAGTAGTAGTGGGGTCAAGGTACCATCAAAAATAACCAAGTTATATTTATTAATGGTGAAGAAGAGGCCAGTGGGAGAATGAGATTGAAAATGCAAATCAAAAGAGAAACAATGGTGGGGTGATATCCCTGCCAAGGTGGGAAGATCAGGGTTTGAGAGTACAAAGGATGAATTTTGGCAAGATGAAGAGAGGATCCTTTCTTGGAGGCAAGAGGGAAAAAAGTGATTGATGACAAAGAGATTTTGAAGTGGAAAAGAGAAAAGCTGATTCCTCAACTCATACAATAGCTTCAAAAATAATTCAGTAAAAAGGCAAGGTCTTTTGCCAAGGTCAAGGAAGCAGTGTTGGAGTTGGGAGCATTAAGAAAAAGCTTTTGAACAGCTGCCTTAGCAAATATGCTTAGTAAATGGTGAACAAGGATGGCTCAGCAGCTGTGAGGATCCAGGCTACAACTGTAATTTTTAACTGCTTCTTTAAATCAAGGACTTTGTCTTAGACTCCTTTTTATCCTCGATGATACCTTGTACAGAACAAGCACACAATAAGTATTTATTGAGTTTGTTTTTGAATGAGTGGAAAAGACATGAGAAAAAAGAAAACAAGGAAAGTGAAAGCAAGAGAGAAATGTTTTAGCCTTCCCAGGGGATGGCAATCCTAGAAGCACTTTGCTTGCTTAATGACTTTTAAAAGTCACCTTTTAAAATACTAGTTTCATTTCCCAGGCAGCAGAATGGAGGAAATAATCTCTGCTTCTTTATTGTCTTCTAAGAATATTGCAAGCTCTTGGTAAAATATTATTTGCATACCCTTTTGGTCTTCTTATAGACAAGATAATATAGTATTTCTCCATTTTTATAGATTTGCTTCCCTGCTCTGAGGTGTTTTACTATAGATTGGTTAGCAAGAGTTTCGCCTATTGACATTGATTTTCTTTTGGCATTTCAAGACAATGGATGGTGAAAGAAGAATATGCAATGAAAATTTATGACTTACAAAAATAATGTGAAAAAAACTAAGATGGAGAAATGAGAGGAAATAAGCAGTCTGAATAAACATCATCAGTCAAAGTCGTCGTCTTTAAATAAATATTTATGTTGCAATTTTATGCAATCATTCCACTTCATCAGTATACCTAAAGTTGCACTTTAATTTCATAATCTATTTTCCTGGAGCCAGTTTCTCTTTGTACTTTACTCAAAAAGTATAAACAAGCAAAATACTTTAATTTTTTAAAAAAAGGTAATAATTAGAAAAGAACTTTCTAAATCATCTACGTCTTGCCATGACATCTAATTTTTCCTTATCCTGTGGTAGATCACATGTCTATATTTGATCATTAATAATAAATCAGTGTTCTTTTTGGCTCTGGCTTTGTTGTTGTTTTGTGTAACACCAACCACTTCCTCTGTTTAAAAAAAAACAAAACACAAAGGAATAATTTAATCAGAGAACTTCATAGCATCCCCTTTGTGACTCTGAATTTATAATATTAGCTTATAATGTATGCTTTAACATTAGACAAGTCCAGATCTGACACATGGATTATGAGATTAACTGTAGGACATCTGTGGGGCCACAGCCTCAATGATAGTCACCCTTGTGCAATAATTTTAAAGAAAACTTTTTGGCAATTGCTGTGTTATCATTTTTTCCCCAATTCTGTATAAATAGAACAATAGCAAATTTTCCAACTATTTTATAAAATGTCATGATAATAAATCTAAAAATATACCTATGCTTATAATTATTTTGATGAATTCTTGAAGAATTATTCTTGACAGGGAACTTATCTTTATGTTTTGTACTTGTTTACTGCAACACAGTACTGAAAGGATGCTCCTGAGGATAAATGTCAGAGTTTACATTTTTAAAGTTTTATTTTTTTAAGTGGGTGCACAAATCCTTTGAGTTTGCATTAGATCTCAGGGTTCTGGCACTGACACAGGCCTCTAAGCAGAGACGCAACTGAGGCATGCGCTGAGTCAGCGTCAGCATCCGTGTGTGCATAGCGACATTTCCCCATCTGCTCAGCGGTTGCTGTTGCCATATGCCCTTGATTTCCCAGGCTACTCTTAATTTCAGTTATTGTATTTTTTTGGTTCCAGAATTTCCACTAAAAATAGATTCTAATTTTCTGTTGAACTTTATCTTTTCGTCTATTTTCTTGAACATTTTAATAAAAAGCCTTGTCTGCTAATCTAATACCTAGATTGCCTGTGAGTTATTAAATAGCTTATATTGTCTATTTTTTCTTAGCTTTTGGTCATGTGACGGTCTCTTGGCATGCCTAATAACTTTTTAATATTCATTCAATATTAAATATTGAGAACATATTGAGTATAAAATAATTGAGCATTAAAAATTGAGCATAAAATATTGTATAAGAAAGAACATCCATGTGATGCTATCCTTCTTCGAAGAAGATTCACTGTTTCCCCTGCTGGGTAGATAAAGCAGTTAAGCAGAAAGCCTCTGAAATACAGTGACTTACATTAGCATCTTAGCCTTCAAACCTAAATAGCTTCAGAATTCAGCAAATATTTTCAGGGGAAACCCATCGAAGTCAGGCTCAGGCTTCCACTTTTCCCTGGAATCTTGGCCCTCTAAGACTCCAATTTTGTCTCCCCAGCCCTCTGAGACCTCAGTTTTACTTTTTTGTCCCCTGACAATGGCCCTTGGCCTTGGCAAAGCCCAGATGCTTAGCATCTTTCCCTATACCCAGATCTACGAGTATCCCCAGGGGAAAAGCAGCTGAAGAAGGTCAGGTCACTTTTATTTAGTTCCTCCTCTGGAATCTTGTCCATCCTCCAGTCTTGTTGCTTTAGCAGCTCTCTGATTGCTTCATAGAGATGTTTTAGGTACTTATCTAGCTTTTTTATTTGTTCTTAGAGGGAGAAAGGATCTGCCTCGATCTACCCATCATACTTGAAAGTGGAAGCATATCCAAATCACTCTGAAAATGGTATGAAGAGATAATAAACTCATTTGCCAATGATTGCACAGGTCAATGAGAGAGAGAGTTTTCTAAAAGGGAGAGTTGCTTACATCCTCCCAAATGCATCTGGGTAGTCAGAGCTCAACATTACTTGTAATAGGCCCTGACCAGGAAGGGAGCAAGAGTAGGAAGAGGATCCTATTTTTTTCAGGCAATAGAGGCACGCTTAATCAGCACCATTAAATCAGAAATAGCTGGGCCAGCTCACCTCTGGCCATCTAACACAGAGTTGGTAAGAAGACTAGAAGGGTCTCCTTTTACTTTATATTTCTATATGTGCATAGAGAGGCTGTATTAATCATAAACCTTTACATGCATGATGTATCTACATTTGTAATTGCACTTTCCCTTTATAAAAGCTGAGTGTCTTCACATTTTCAATTTTTACCTTTTTTTAAGTAAAGCAAGTTCTACATCCTCTGCTGGCATTCATTTCAAACCTTAAAACAAAATTCATGAAAAGTTGGTCTCACAGTCGTAGTCACAATTCACTGAGTTAAAAATGACATCAAAAATCACAAGGGCTTCATTTTAGTTCCCTGCTTTAGGCAGTATGATCACAAGTGGTATATGAGCAATTATTTAGAAGAAATGGAATGATGTCAGCAAAATACCTTAAATAGATACATTTCAAACTTTCTTCAGAGGATGAAAAATTAAAGTGAAACAATAAGTCTTTCCCAAAGAAGATTAAAAAAAAATGTAGTCAAGTGTTCCCAGAGCAAACTGGCCTTTCTGGTTTATTCTTTACATAATTACAAATTCAAGGTAGAACCAAAAATATAGGAATATAAATTCTCATGACCGTGAAGAATCATTTATGGAAATTCTATTATGTGACAGGCACTATGCATAATTAGCACATTATGTATCAAGAATCCCTTTGGCAATCTAGTGGGCTATGGAAATCTTAGAATGTTTCTAAATGCATCAAAATAAAATATGCAGGATTACAAAGTAACCCAATTATTTGAAATAATATTATCACATATTTTAAAAGTAAACTTGTAATATATTGAGATATGTGGTTTTTTAATTAACTTATTAAATAGCAAAATCTAATGGCAGGCCTAATGTTTGCCATAATTTTGAATTAGTAATGAGCATAAATAATATTTCAAGACAGCTATTATTATAATATGATATGAAAATCTTAGTGATTTCTATTGGTAATAAAATTAAAAGTATACCTAGTACTACTGAGGGTTTTTGTTTTTTTTTTCCTTTTGAGGTGACCTACATTTATATTATAGAAAGAAATGCTAAATTTCTGTTAGAGGTTAGTGCAAATAAAGATATAATTTTTTTCCCATCCAAGTTCACAGGCCCTCTGAATTCTATCTATGGCTTTTCAAGGGTCCTCTGATTTGGAACTCCTGCTTTAAGTATTTCATCCTTTTCCACAAGCTGTAACAAGCTGTGGACAGCCTCAGGGTACTAGGAAGTTCTGAGGAAGAAACAAACAACTATTTCTGCATCTATAGGTCCCAGGCACGAAAGATCCTACTTGTTGGCAAGGATGCACTTCCTGACAAGAGTGCAGGTACTCTGCTTACTAGAGTACACATAACTCTGCCTTGCCCAGTGCCCTTACACCGTTCCTGAGAATCTTGAGGTTGGATTGACATTTAAAAGTCTTCGGGTACAATCAAAATATCCTGCCCTAAAAGGAATGGTTGAGTAGTGCTATACATGCTACTGTACCTGATTCTCATAGCAACCCCACGAGGTACATATTATTCTTCCCAGTTTATATAGATTCATTTATTTATTCAGAAAAAAATATTTACTAGTTGACAGTTTTTGATTTAAAAAATATATATAGAACATCTATGGTGTGTCTGTTACTAAGCTACGTGTGTGGTTTAAAATTCAGACACAGTTGCTGTCCTTATAGACTTTCTATTTTAGCTGGAAAGGCAGACAAAAAATAAATAAATGCAATTACAAATTGTGATAAGTGTTTTAAAAAGAACACACAAGTGGCTGAATCTGAGATTTAAGAGGAACCTATTTCAAAAACAGGATTGTCAAGGAAAGTATCTCTGAGAAGGTAACACTTAAGCTGAAACTGGAAGTATTAAATATGGAAAGGAACCCATAATGCAAAAAGCAAAGGAACAAGTATCCCAGGCAGAAAGGACAGCAAGAGAAAGAGCAAAGCCCGTTAGGCAGGAAAGAGTTTGGCATTTTAAAAAATTTATTAATTTTTAAATTGTGGTTAAAAAAACCACATGCAATTTACCATTTTAACCATGTTTAAGTGTGCAGTTCAGTAGTGTTAACTATATTCACATTGTTGTGCAGCAGATCTCTAGAACTTATCTTGCAAAACTGAAACTATACTTATTGAAAAACAACTTCCCATTTTCCTTCCCTTCAGCTTGTGGAGGAAACAATTCTACTTTTTGTTTCTATAATTTGACTATTTTAGATGCCTCGTGTAAGTGAAATCATACAGTATTTGTCTTTTTGTGATTGGCTTATTTCACTTAGCATAATGTCTTTAAGGTTTATCCATGTTGTAATATGTGACAGGATTTCCCTCTTTAAGGCTGAATGATATTGCACTGTACATATAATATATACCACATTCTGTTTATTCATTCATCCCTCGATGGCCATTTGGGTTGCTTCCACCTCTTGGCTATTGTGAATAATGCTGCAACAAACATAATATGCAAATATCTCTTCAAGATTCTGCTTTCAATTCTTTAGGATATACGCCCAGAAGTAGGTTTGCTGGATCATGTGGTTAGTCTATTTTTAATTTTTTGAGGAATCTCCATACTGTTTTCCATAGTGACTGTACTATCAACAGTACACAAGAGTTCCAGTTTCTCCATATCTTCAACAACACTTGTTATTTTGTTTTTTTGATGATGCCCATCTGTAATGGAGGTGAAGTAATATCTTGTTGTAGTTTTGACTTGTATTTCTTTAATGATTACTGATGTTGAACATCTTTTCATATGCTGTTAGCCATTTGTGTATCTTCTTTGAAGAAGTATCTATTCAAGTTCTTTGCCCATTTTTAAATAGGTTTTTTGGTTGTTGTTGTCTTGGTTATTTTTATATTCTGGACATTAACCCTTTATTAGATATATGTTTTATAAGTATTTTCTTCTATTTCACAGATTGCCTTTTCACCCTGTTGATTGTTTCCTTTGATGCACAGGAGTTTTTAAGTTTGATATGGTTCCATTTGTCTATTTTTGCTTTTGTTGTGCATGCATTTGATGTCATATCCAAGAAATCACTGCCAAATCCAATATCATGAAGTTTTCCCTCTATGTTTTCTTCTTGAACTTTTATGGTTTTAAATCCATAATCCATTTTTATTTAAATTTTGCATATAATATAAGGTAAGGGTCCAACTTCATTCTTTTGCATGTGGATATCTAGTTTTTCCAACACTAAGGAGTTTGGCATTTTTGAGAAAGAAGTGGCAGGTTGGTGTGCTCAGAGTGTGGTGAAGGGAAGAATGACAGATGAGGCTGGATCATGAAGGAACTTCAGGGCACACCAAGATTTCAGATTTCATTCTCAATGCATTGGAAAGCCACTGGAGAGTGACATGAACAGATTTATACTTTTAAATAATCATGATGTTCCTCAAAAAGTTAAATATAACATTTCCATATGATCTAGCAATTCTACTGCTAGGTATATATCCCAGATAATTGAAAACACATGTTCACACAAATATCTGTAAATGAATGTTTATAGCAACATTATTTGTAATAGCCAAAAAGTGGAAACAACCCAAATTCTACCTATTGATGAATGGATATACCACATTATATTTATTCATATAATGAACTATCATCAACCACAGAGTGGAATGAAATACTGTTACATGCTATGACATTGATGAACCTTGTGAGCATTATGCTAAGGAAAGAAGCCAGTCATAAAAAACCACATACTATATGATTCTATTTATGTGAAATGTCCAGAATAGGCAAATCTACAGAAACTAGATTAATGCTGTGGTCCCCAAGCCCCAGGCCACAGACCAGTACCAGTCTAAGGCCTGTTAGGAAACAGGCTGCATAGCAGGAGGTGAGTGGCTGGCAAGCGAAGCTTCATCTGTATTTACAGCTCTTCCCCATGGCTTGCATCACCGCATAAGCTCCACCTCCTGTCAGATCAGCAGTAGTATTAGATTCTCATAGGAGGGAGAACCCTACTGTAAACTGTGCATGTGAGGGATCTAGGTTGCGTCTCCTTATGAGAATCTAATGCCTGATGATCTGAGGTGGAGCTGAGGCCGTGATGCTAGCTCTGTGGAGCGGCTGCAAATACAGATTATCATTAGCAGACAGTTTTTGACTGCATAATAAATGCAATGCATTTGAATCATCCCTCCCCTCCCCGGTCTGTGGAAAATTGTCTTCCATGAAACCAGTCCCTGGTGCCAAAAAGGTTGGTGACCACTGGATTAATGGTCTTCAGGGGATGGGAGAGGGGAAAATAGGACTAACTGCTAATAGGTAGGGGTGATGGAAATGTTCTGGAATTAGATAGTGGTGAAGGTTGCACAGCATCATGAATATACTAAAAATCACTGAAGTATACACTATAAAATGGTGACTTTTATTTTATGTGAAGTATATCTTAGTTTAAAAAATGCTACTTAAGAAAATAACTTTGGCTGCTGTGTGGTAAATGGATTGTGGTGGGCAAGAGAGGAAACGAATGAAGCCATTGGCAAAGGACCTGAAGTCAAGAAGTTTGACCAAATTTATAACTTAAGAAAGCAACAGATCATTCTGATTCCAGATTCCATGTTCTTAACCTCCATGCTATATAGTTTCTAGCCAAGGATTCCCTCTCTGGCTAGCTATCTCCAAAAATACACCATCTACCATGTTGAGTCTTCAAACACTAGAACTCCTGCTTGGATGAAATTTCCATATACTGGTAAAAACTTCTGTGTGTCAGAACAATGAGGATAAAGATATACCATTTAAAGATGAGAAGGATTAAGGACAGTAAAAAGTTTTGGCTTCATAATTTGAAATTCTTCTTAGGAAAAGGCCATTCTTGCAAGCCCCATGGCAAGAAAATAGTTTTAGTTTTAGAGAAGGATTACATATAACTATAACTTTTTTGTTGGACTAAAGGGAATTTTGTTCTCCTGGTTTCATTGAGGGCTCTGGGTCTGAATGTTAAAAAAATACCTTGGGTGGAATACTTAGTGAATTTATTTATTAAATGCTGATTTTAAATCCATTACCTTCGTGGTGGAAAAATATTGTTATGGGCTGAGGACAGATATCATTCAAAAATATGGGATATATGAGATGCTTATGGGTGAGGGTGCTGAGTGCTAGAGTTTAAGAGAAAAAAAAAGTTGTTTTCCAAGGGTTTATTTTTTCTTTTCCTGCAGAGGAACTGATGTTCAGAATAAAATTATGAAGAAAACATTGTAACAGTTGACCCTTGTAATTTTCCCCAGTATGTAGGTTGCAAAAAACAAAGATGGCCAAAAGTAGGCCTTATAAGCCCCGTTATGTGAAGGTCCAATGTATCAGGCACAGGCTGCAACCTTGGCACCATTCCCTCATCTTCCCTGGCTTTCCAGCTTTCAAAATGTTGCCTGCTGGCCCCAAAGGCAAGCAACTTACCATGTATGATATGCCCTATATAAATGCCTTGCAGTCCACGGGTGTGACGAAACCAGTGCATCTACAGATGTCTCAGTGGCAGAGTAGGAAACTACTGAACAAAGGGACTCCTGGGAATCAAATATAATACTCAGAGCCAGTCATGGCTAAATTCACTCATTAGTCATATATTAACTTTTTCAATTATGTTTATTCAATTGGAGTTTTGCCTCCATTATATATGTATAGGTAGGGGTATGTATGTATATATACACATATACATTTAAGAAAGCAGTGTGTAATCATCTTCTAAGATAATATTAATTTACTAATCTTGTACAAGCTGACATTCTCCCAGGCAAAGGGGTCAAATCTGCCAATGTAAAAATTAACTCTGCACCCCTGAACCTCCTTCCCGTGAATTCAAAGTAATGTATGAGAAAAATTCTTGGCAAATTGCAAGTGCTATATAAACTAAAAAATACTGTTATGATTATCCCAATCTTAAGAATCCAACATCAGCTTGAGAATAACTTCTCAGGTCAACAACAACTTCAAGAAAGTGTTGACACCCAGCTAATAAAATGGTATAATATTACCCTGGGATGTTATGACTGCCCTCTATTATCGCAAGACACAGAACATTCATTTCTTCTCAAATGTGGAAAACAAACCCGTTTGCTAAGATTTCCAATATGAAATAGTTTCCAGCCTTATATGAGCCACTCCCTGTACACCAAGTAGCGATTCCCTTTTCAATTTTGCATCCCACTCATGAAATATTTTCATGTCTTGGATACTAATTCAAATGGATACCAACAGAATGTGAGCAGGGTATGAGCCCTGGGAGAGGTATGCAGGTTGGGGAGACTGGCTTTTAGTTCTGGCTCTGGATTTTAGTAGCATGATGACTTCTAAATTCCTTTCAAGTAACAGTTCTACATATAACGCCTTTTTCTCCTTCTCCATTTCTTTCTGTAGACTATTTCCTCAGTCATCAGAGGCCAATGTGGAAGCCATTTTGAGTCCTTCAGTCTTTTGCTCCCTGTGTTCAATAAGTCATCAAGTGTCAGTCCTCCTGAGAACATCTCTCAGATTAGTTCTAACTGTCATGACCCTGGCTTCTAGTAACCTTGACAGACTGAAGGCAAATTCTTGGAATAGAAGACTCCTCAAAACCTGCTTTTGACCTCAGTTTCTAATTTTATCTTCTGCGGCTTTCCGCCCACTGTAACCTTCTGCCCCAACTTCTCATGTTTATGTTCTGGATTAGTTTTCTATTCTTATTGTAACAAATTACTAAAACCTTAGTGCCACAATCAATACAAATTTATTATCTTACAGTTCAGGCAGTCAGAAGTCTGACATAGTTCTCGATGAACTAAAATCAAGGTGTTAACAGGGCTGTCTTCCTTTTGGAGGCTCATGCAGGAGGGCCAGTTTCCTTTCCTTTTCCAGCTTCTGGAGGCCACCCACTTTCCTTGGTTCACAGCCCTCTCCTTCCATCTTCAAAGCCAGCAACGCCAAGCCTTCAAGGCCAGGACCAAGCCCTTCTCAGGCTACTGTCTCTCCGGTTTTCCCTCTTCCACTTTAAAGGACCCTCATGATTACATTGAGCCCACTTAAATAATCTAGGCTAATTGCCCTATTCTAACATCAGCTGATTTGCATCCTTAATTACATCTACAGCCTTAATTCCCCTTGGCCATGTAACCTGACATATTCACAGGTTCTGGGGATTAGGACAGGGACATCTTTGGAGGAGTATTATTCTGCCTATAAATGCTCTCTCCCATCCTCTGCACCCTAAATAATCAGAGATGCTTTTTATTTCACATTCTTTATTTTGCAATTAATCTTAGCAACAATCAATTAATTGAATATTGTTACCAAAACCCTTATGAGTATGTTTCAATTAAGTCTAACTGCAAATTATATATACAGAAGTCTAGATTTACATTTTTAGTAAACAGCTCCACAATATTGAATGGCTTTATCCAAACTCAGTTTGCATTTTAAATCATACTGGTTGGTAACCACTCTGGGGATCCTAATAAAACACAAAGCATTTTAACATCTAATTGGCTTAAATTAACAACCAACTATACTAATGATATCACATACCTATCACTTATATTTCATTGTTAAACCTTGAGGGAAATAAGTTTCAAATAAGTATTTTAAAAGACTAATGCTTGAGTCAAATGTTACAATACATCTAAAATATTTCCGTGTTAGTCATTCCCACAATTTTGGAAAACCTCTAGCATGTTTTAGCTTAAAGTGCTCTGGTTACTGCGTTCTTATGCTCAAAGAAAGGAGGCAGGCACAGATGGAGATAAGTAAGTCATTCTCTTGGCCTGAAAAATACTGCAAACAGTAATTATATTGTTAAGGCATCAGATAAAGGGCTGGAGCCTTGGTCATGATAGAAATAACTTCTATTGTCTTTGCCAATACCATGCCCTCAATAGAAAGGATGATGGAGACAGGGAAAAGAAGTACCCAAAAGTTCTTGTAAAGGCTTCCAGAGGGTGAACTGTGCTTCTTGGTTGTTTACCTTTGTCATGTTGGTAGTACTGGAAGAAGTTCAGCTGTTCAGTGTTTACCAAAGTAGTTAGATGATATAGTCTTTTCGTCCCTTCCTCAGGGAAGCCTTCTCTGGTCATCCTCTAGATCAGGAGAAGTCTCAAAGTTATCTGCTATCATGGAATCTTATACTTCTTCACAGCACTTATCACAACCCCCATTACAGATTATTTTTGTTTAATTATTTCATGTGTCTTCTATGTGATTGCTTTGCTCACCACACATCCTTAGTTTCTAACACAGTGATTGGCTCATATTAGACAATTCAAATGTTTGTTGAATTAAATAAAGCCTTGGGGGGAGGAAGCAGAGGCTATGGTTGTGTGCTTCTTTGGTATTGTGCAGCACTTAAAGCACAAGTGATGCCCTCAGCTCTCAATAAGTGGTTTCTGAAAGAACCCACATCTCACCCATTAGGAACCTTGCATGATGTAGTAGCTGAAGCCATCTCAAAGGCTCATTCCAGTTTTTTTTTTTTTTTAACAAAGCTTAGTAATTTAGGATTTACTTTTGTAAAAGCATGTTGACAAATATTAAATGTCAGGTTTGCATTTTGAACAATATAAATGCAGTTCTCCTTATTTTGAGTAGAAAAGAAACAATGTGAACTCAGTGAGAGGAGCATGAAAACAGATTTTTTTGATGTTACTTGTAAAGGGCATTTAGATTAACCTTTTAAAATCGTGAATTTGGAGCCATATTCATGTTGACTTCTCTCTTAATTATATTTTAAAACAGTGGGTCTCAAAGTGTGGTTCCCAGACCAACATTATCAGCATCACCTGGAAACTTGTTAGAAAATCAAATCCTCAGGCCTCGCCCCTGACCTGATGAATCAGAACTCTGGGGATGAGGCTCAAATCTGTGTTTTAACAAGTCCTGCAGGTGATTCTAATGCATGACAAAGTTTAAGAAACAATCTTTTAAGCCAAAGTTGAAATCCACTTAAATCTATTTAACTATTAATAATCTACCTAGCTATATCAATTCCAAGCCAACTGCCCTCCTCAATGTGTCTATTCCCCTGCAATTTACCATGATGTGAAAGGCCCAATGATGCACATATTTAATCTTTTTAAAATAGTGCTCTTCACAGGAACTTCCTCAGGGTACCAGTGTTACATGAACATCTCAAAGTACAGTATGTTTATCAAACACATAAAATAAGCAGTTATAGATAACGTCAGGATGACAACCTAGGGAGGCCAATTATTAAAGTGAAAGTCTTAAAGTCTGCATTCTGTGCTCTGGGGGCAGAAGGAAGAGCGAGGGGGCACCTCTCACCACCTAGTTGTTACTCTTTCCTCCTGAATTTTCACATTACGCTATTCATAGTGGAATCCTGGATTTGGGTGCAGAAAAAGTACAGCCAAGTGCCACCTTCCTCCAAATGAAACCTTAATTATACAAGTAAGGTGGCAAAGTACGATGGGGGCGGGGGGGAGTGGAAGGGATGCGGAAGATAACATGGTTAGAATGTGCAGTTCTCTTTTACGACGGACTGGCTCTACTCATTGCCTGCCTCTTTTCTAATCTACACAGGTTTTTCGTTTCCAGCCCCCTCCACGCAGTGCTCTTGGGTGGCTTAAGAACAGAATCGGCGGCCAGGCGCGGTGGCTTACGCCAGTAATCCTAGCACTCTGGAAGGAGGAGGCGGGAGGATCGCTTGCGCTCGGGAGTTCGAGACCAGCAAAAGCAAGACCCCCTGTCTACTAAAGATTTAAAACACTTTAAAAAAAGGTCAGAGTCAGTGATGAGGCCGGCTCCGAGAACAAGCGAACACAGAACCCCGTAAAGCCCGCGCGCTCCCCGCGGCGGCTTGATCGCTGAGCCCCGAGAAAGCCGCCCTCGCGCGCCGTACAGACGCCAGCTTGGGTGCAGGGAGACCCGGCCTCTTCCGGCCCGCGCCGCGCCGCGCCCCTTCCCTCCGCACCGCCAGGAAGCGCTCGGCGCCTGCGACAAAGCCTGCGGCGGGAGGCGAGCGAGTCGCAGCCAGTGAGGTGCCAGGAACAAAAAGCAGTGACCAATGAGTTGCTGGGATGGTCCGGGCGGCAGACCAATCACGAGGCCTCACACCCGGATATGGTAGGTGGGTTCCGAAACCTGGCTCCCAGGAAGTGAGGGGCTCCACACGTGGGGCCGGGGCTGTGGGCGCGGAGGAAGGGGTGAATGTGTATTAGACTCAGTGACTCTTGCGTGCGTTTGCTCTGGAAGGGTCATCCCTTTGGGTTTTCAGTGGGGGAACAAATCAGTGTGGCTGTTTGTGGAAAGAATTCCCACTGCAGTGTCCCGGAGCCCGCGTGCGGGTGAGCCCCTCAGATGGTCCGTCACAGCGAGTAGGGAGCCTTGAAGACGCAGCTCGGCGGTGGGAACATGAACCTCTTACCTAAAAGCTCCAAGGAGTTTGGCTCCGTTGACTATTGGGAGAAGTTCTTCCAGCAGCGAGGAAAGAAAGCTTTCGAGTGGTATGGAACCTACCTGGAACTGTGCGAGGTGCTACACAAATATATCAAGCCCAGGGAAAAGGTAAGGAGGGCGGCCCTGCAGTCCTGTGTGCTCGGGAAGGTGGGAACTGATAACAGTAATCTTGTCCTTGGACTGTGACAGGCTTGGGGGCCCCTAGTTGGACGCATATTTTCAGGATTCCATGCATCATTCCAGCTAAAAGACAACTTTAGAATATTCTCTTATAGGTTCTCCGACAGCAACCTCCCGCCCCAGGTCATCCTTGAATTAATAATCCTACTTGGAAGAGTGACTTCTTTAGTAGTCCAATCTAGATGTCACCTTCTGACAATGTGCTCTTCTGGCACTGTGCACTCCTGTGGGACAGGCTGCACGTGTGGCTTCATCGAGGATGGATTTGTTTATCAAGGAGTTGCTGAGTGCTCATTGAGTTCCAGGCACTGTGCTCAGCCCTTAAGCTACAAGAGCATTAAGGCATAAACCCTGCACACATTCCAAAAGTGAAACGTTTAAGTAAAATAATAGGTTTGGTAGAGGTGGGATTATACTGGAGGTAGGGAAGGAAGAAGAGTAGAAAACTAACATTTGTGGAGGAAGCTTTATGTGCCAAGCCTTATGCTGCATACTGTGTATGTGGCTGTGCAGTCTTCAAATTGTCATCATAAACTCTGGCCAGTGTTTATGCATGCATTTTACAGATGAGGAGACTGAGGCTTTGGGAGCCAGTTTTTTGCCTGAGGTCACATGAGGATTTAAACTCAGGCCAGTCTGGCTCCAAAACTTACGCACTTCTCTTTGTACCATACTTTTCCAGAGACGGTGACGGAGGAGCAGAATTTCGAAGGATGAATGGGAGTTTGTTCCCCAGAGAGGAAGGCAACAATCTGTACTTCAAGTTTGGCTTTAGAAAATATCTAAATATCATGGAATGGAATCTGTGATGGGAGTGAGATTTGAATCCTCACAAAATGTAGTTTATTGTCTAGTGGAACTAAAGGCATGAGTGGATTGAGAAAAAGGGTTATTACAGGCCTAGGATTTCAACAGTAAAACAAATAAGAGATTTCAACTGTAACCCTGTGTTTGAATTCTGTAACTTACTATTAATTCTTGTGTAAAAAACGAATGTTTCAGAGAAAAGAACAACAATGAATAATTTGTGCAACACAAAGTCCATTCTCAGATAACCTGTATTGTGGTTGAATGTGGTTATCACTAGTGAGACCCTTGTGGTGTTTCAAGATGGAGTCCAGAATCAACTCTGTAACGTTGCTCTCTTCCTGACAATAGCATCTCCACCTTCTGAAAACATGTATCAGCCAAGGCAAGACTTGATTCCTTGAAGTGTCTGAAGTGCATTCCTTTGCCTGATCACCTCCATCTTGCTCGTGATTTTTTTCCCCAGGTGCTGGTGATTGGATGCGGCAACTCAGAGCTGAGTGAGCAGCTGTACGACGTGGGCTATAGGGAGATAGTGAACATTGACATCAGTGAGGTCGTCATCAAGCAAATGAGGGAGCGCAACGCCAGCCGACGGCCCCAGATGAGCTTCCTGAAAATGGACATGACGCAGATGGAGTTTCCTGATGCCTCGTTCCAGGTGGTGTTGGACAAGGGCACCCTGGACGCTGTCCTGACAGATGAGGAGGAGAAGACCCTGCAACAGGTGGACAGGATGCTGGCTGAGGTTGGCCGTGTCCTGCAGGTGGGCGGTCGCTACCTCTGCATCTCCCTGGCTCAGGCTCACATCCTGAAGAAAGCAGTGGGTCACTTCTCTCGGGAGGGGTGGATGGTGAGGGTGCACCAAGTGGCCAACAGCCAGGACCAGGTGTTGGAAGCAGAGCCTCAGTTCTCCCTGCCTGTCTTTGCCTTCATCATGACCAAGTTCAGGCCAGTCCCTGGCTCTGCCCTTCAGATCTTTGAGCTGTGTACTCAGGAGCAGGGCAAGCCTGTGCGGCTGGAGAGTGCCGAGCGGCTGGCCGAGGCGGTGCGCGAGCGGCAGCGGTATGCCTGGCTGTGCAGCCAGCTGCGCCGCAAGGCCGGGCTGGGGAGTGTGTCCCTGGACTTGTGCGATGGGGACACGGGGGAGCCACGCTACACCCTCCACGTGGTGGACAGCCCCACTGTGAAACCATCGAGGGACAGTCATTTTGCCATTTTCATCAGTGAGTTGGGATTGCTCCCTCTCTTCCTGGGAGGGGCTGGCTTACAGGGGCTGGGGCGTGGGCTTGGGCTTTGGTGGATGGGTGTGTCTTGGCTGATTTTATCTTGCAGGAGGTTGTACTTCCAGAGGATTAGACTAGTCAAGGCATAATGAAGGGGGAGTAATAGGTTTTAGATTTGAGGCTTTCTTCCTTTTCGCCTTCCACTGCAAAGGCTTCATGACGTGTGACAATGGGGTGGGTCGGTAGGGAGGAAAGAAAGTAGAGAGAAATTTAGGCAGGTCACACATTCCATAGAGATGTTAGTTACTTTGTAGCATGGAGTAATGGAAGCAATGCTGGACTAGCTAGTCTAAACATGGATTCTAGTCCCGGCTCTAGCCTGGGAGCTGTGGGACCTGAGGAAGTTGCTGTGCTTCTCTGCAGAATTTAGAGAGCCAGTACAGAATAGCAGCTAAAATAGTGAGCTCCGGAACCAGACTGGGTTCCAGCTCTGGCTCAGTCACTTCCTGAAGGTGCGATATTGAGCAGTTACTTTTCTTTCTGTGCCTTGGTTTCCTCATCTATAAAGTGGGATTGTAACTCTCTTGTGTAGTTGTGAGAACTGCAAAAGCTCTTAGAAATGGTGTCTGGCATATGATAAGTGCTTTATAAATATTAGCTGTTATTGTTGAAAGAAGTAAATGATACCAGATTTACCTTAATAAGAATCAAAAAAGATAGTATGAAGAAATGTTTTCAGAAAATTCTAGACATTTGTGCAGTGTTTATGGTCATGGTATTACCGTAATTTGCTTCCTGATGACTGAGCATTTTTCTGAGTATTTGATAATCCTAATTGTCCACCTGTGGGAATGAGTAGTGCAGTGGATACAAGCATGGAGTCAGGGGCTAGACTGCCTGGGTTTGAGTCCCAGCTTCACCGTTTACTAGCTGTGTGAACTTCTGTGCCTCCGTTTCCTCATTTGTAAAAACGCACCTTGGGCTATTGTGAGGGTTCCATTAGTTTATATTTGTCAGTTGCTTGGAGTCATGCCTGGCATTGTTATTACTGCTATTTTTCTTGCAGGTGACTGCCTCCCTCCCCTATAGACATGCCCACACTTCTCATCTACCCTTGGTCCTGCCTCATGTCCGATGGGCTGCTTTGCTCTGGGTGATGTGCACTAGGGAACTGTGCACTAAAGGGTCACAGTTGGGGTCAGTGCTGGTCTTGGACATGGACTGTTTCTCCTCCACATGGGCCACCATATTGGTTGTGGACTTGAACATTCTTCCCTGGACTCCCTGTAACCAAGCCCCTTTTTCTAGTCCCCCAAGGCCGTGAGACCGAGTGGCTTTTTGGCATGGAGGAGGGCCGGAAACAGCTGGCGGCCAGTGCAGGCTTCAGGAGGCTGATCACAGTGGCCCTTCACCGAGGTCAACAGTACGAAGGCATGGACACCATCCAAGCCGAGCTGTCAGCTAGAGTCATGGAGCTGGCCCCGGCTGGCATGCCCGCCCAGCAGCAGGTAAGAGAGCTTTGGCAGTAGCTTTCACGGGTCTCTGAAGTCCTATTAGCAGCAAGGAAGGCAGAAGGATCCTTGGAAGGAACTAGGACTAGAGTCTGTGACCCTAGTTTGATCCTGGAGGGGTGTCAGCAGGTAAGAGTTAAATGGGCAGAAAAACAGTTTCCCTTGCCCCAGGCAGTGAGAGGAAGGCAGGCACAGTAGCATCTGTGTCTGGGGGCCTCTTGGACTCCTCAGAGAGGACCTGAAGGAGATGCGCTACACCTGGCAGGCTCCGGCTCTTCATATTGCAGATCATTCCAACTGTGCGTTTCTCTTTCCCCACTTTTGAACTGGACTTTGGCTATTTTGCTTCCTAGAATTGTCATTATCTGAGGGTATAAATGGGAAAGGGCCAAAACAGTTCAGCATAATTTTCAGGATATTAGCATTACTGGTCTGGTGTTTTTACTGTTAAGGAAACTGAAGGTTTTTGCCAAAATGGTGATATGGTATTATCAGTTAACACCATCTGTCTTGTGCCATCCTGGTCACCATGAGTAACTGACAGGTGACTTGACTTCAAGAACTTCATGGTAAGGAGTTTATCCGTCTTGATAGGTGGAAAAGTCAAGGTACCTGGAGGCTTGTTGCAATATAGTAACAGATCTGAAAAAAAGAACCCTGGCTTCCAGGTTCCTGGCCTGTGGTTCTGTGCGCTAGGCTGACTTGTGTTTACAGATGAATGTGTGTTTGATTCTTCCTGGCAGACTCTGGGGTTGGTGTCCATCAGAGAAACTTATTTCAGGGAGGCCCAGTTCCTCTGGGGAGCTTCATTTGTGACCTGCTCTCACCAATGCGTGTGTCTGCAAAGTCAGGAGATACTGATGATTATTAAATACTCTTACAGGTCTTCAAAAAGAAATAGATGTAAAGATGGGGGAAGGAGTAGAAAAGTTTAGGGGGAAAAATGTATTTTTTCCCCCAAAGTTTAGAAAAATGGGAAAAGAGACAAGAATGACTAGGGGAAGGGAGAAATGTCTTCGAATGTGGAGTAGTTGTTTCCTCCATGGTTTTTGTTATCTTTATCCTTGTTTAGATTCCTTCTCATAATCACTGCCCCTTCCGGAGTGTTCCCTCTGACTTTTGTTATCCTGGACTGTTGAGAGTTCTTTTAGAAGTTACTGTTGAGAAACTTACATTTTTCTTGGGCAGAACCAACTGCATATCACTAGTGGTTTGGGGGATCTTTATGTGTTCAGCTGATTTTCAAAAGGTGAATTAAACCTTTTGAGATCTGTTCAAAGGCCCCAGAAAAGTGCTTTAACAAAATGGCAAATCTTTGGAGTTGTTGTCCAGAACCTTGATGTGGGGATTTCTCATATACACACAAAGGGAAGGGGTTATAATTTCTCAAGTTTCTTAATTGAGCTGGTGTTTTGACCAATCTCTGGATGTACTTTCAGGTGCCCTTTCTGTCTGTGGGTGGGGACATTGGGGTCCGGACCGTTCAGCATCAAGACCGCAGCCCCATGAGCGGTGACTACGTCATTGAGGACGTGCAAGGTGATGACAAGCGATTCTTCCGGCGGCTGATCTTCCTCAGCAACAGGAACGTGGTGCAGTCAGAAGCCAGGCTGCTGAAGGATGTGTCTCACAGAGGTGAGGCGTCATAGGCACAGTGGTGGGACCCAAGTGGCCATGGCTCAGACTCTGAATTTTGGGTGGCCAGAAAGACCTGGGAGCTTGGCTGAGATATAGGACAGACCTGGGTACCTGTGCCCTGCAACCAGTGTCAGTGTCTTGTCTTCCTGATAGCACGGTGTTCTCACGGGAGGAATGTTCTCCTTCATGGAAGTATTGGTGAGCGAGAAGGAGAGCGTGTTAAAAAGTGATCTAGCATCTTCGAAAAGGACAGAGCCCAGGGCTCTGGGGGTTTTCCTTCTACCATCTGGGCTCTTAGGGTGTGAGTGGCGATAAGCAGAGTAGAGGTGTGTGTTCTGTTCCTGAGCAAAGCCTGGCTCTGACATGATAAGGAGTGGGGGTGGTAGAACCAAATAAATGTGATCATCGCTTTAATGCCTTCAGTTTAAAGACATCTGTTTTACAAGTTGCTCCATTGTTTGTATATTGTATATTACTATATATTATTTCAGTGGGCCTCTGTGAGGTGAGCCCCCATCACCCGTCTCAAGGTTTTAGAGTTGCTGGGTGCCTTAGAGGCCACCTAGTCCAGTGTTGTTCAGTAGAGCTGTCTGTGACGGGGAAATGTTTAATATCTGAGCTTACACTATGTTTGCCACTAGCCACATGTGATGCTGAGCACTCGGAATGTGGCTGGTGTGACTGAGGAACTGAATTTTTAATTTTCTTTAATTCTCATTAATTTACATTTATGTTTAAATGGCCACAGTTGGCTGGCTTGCAGCTGCAATATTGGCAGTGTAGATACAAATCATCTCTAGGATCCCTTTAAGTGGTTTCCCAGTGCTGCTCAGAAACTCCCACTGATGGGGGTCTCAGTAGTTTGTTTTACCTGTGTTTTACACTGGGTGTGTATGTTTGTATTATAATAGCAATACTTGCTCATCGTAATCAATTCCAAAGTACAGATGTATAAAGTTAAAAAGTGAATGCTCCTCTCCTCCCCTTCTCCAGTGCAACTTCCGTTTGAGGCACAGGCATCAGGGATGGAAGCTGAAATTAGCCCTTCTGATTCCCACTTGGTCCCTTTGCCTGACCCCGCTGTCCTCATAGCAAAGCCTCTCAGAGGAGGGTGGGGAGAGAGAATTCAGACTCTTGAGGTCATGGATTTGCCCTGAGCCCAGGATCAAGTTACTCTCAGCAGAATGGTTTTTTCTATAGGAGTTTCTCCTGGCCACGTGCACCTACGATTGTTGGGTTCCTGCCCTATTGTTTGGTAATCCTGGTTGCAGATCTGTTCAGTTTCATCTCACTAAAACCTCAGTAAAATCACTTAAAAGAATAATTTGCCCCCTTCAGTTTGGGTTTTAGGTTTTTTTCACCATTGTCAAGTTCCTTGCCTTTTTGGTAGCACTTTGTTTTCATGGGAGGAATGTTCTCATGGAAGTATTGGTGAGCAGGGAGGAGAGCAGATTGAAGAGTGATTTAACATCTCTGAAAAGCACTCTGACCCCTACGCATCAGTTACCGAGGCTGCTGTGGAAGCCAGCTGATCCCTCGAAGACACACACATCTGTCTAGTATGATATCCTGAGCAGTTCAGGGGGCAGGTAGAGGGAAAGCAGAGGGGGCCTTTTATAGGCTTTCTCTCCTTCTGTGAACATATGTGTTCCATTCAGCGGTATGGTAGGTAGTACTGCCCGTGGGGCATAGTAGATGATAGGTATTGGGGACAGGTGGTCGTAAGTTCGAATCCTATCTGCACCGCCTGCCGATTCTGTGCCTGCTTACTTAACACTTCAGCTGCTTGGTGTTTTCATGGGCCAAGAATTGAAATTATTAAAATAAGGCTGTTAAACAAGCCAAAAGAGTAAAAGTTCTGGCATAATTGACACAGAGGGGGTAAACTTTACCTCCTTCTCTAGAGGAGTTTGTGAGGAAACTTTTCTCCTGTTAGTGGCCTTGCATTTCTCAGAGGGGGAGGTACTAGGGCTTCTCAGTTGAATTTTCCCAGACTTTTGAGTGTACTTTTGCCACTTCCCTTTTCTAACTTTCTTGTATCTAATATGTATGTTAAATGCTTAACAGCCATCTCTCTGGGGGTGGGGACCCTGATTTGTAACTTTTGCCAGTTTTTGTGGTATAAATAGCCTCACCATGGCCAATTTCAAGCTATCAACATGATGTCAACCGGTTTGCAGAATTTCTGTATATTTAACAATTGGCTGTTTTGAGTCTGTTCGAGCCAGCTGCAGCACACTGCCTTGCTTTCTGAGGATTAGTGTACTAAGCATAGGACTTTATTAATCTGTATCTCTCATGTAGTTCAGAAGAAACGGAAAAAGGACAGGAAGAAACAGCGGCCTGTTGATACTCCCGAGGACCTCCCTGCAGCCCCAGGGCAGGCCATTGATAAGAGTTACCTGTGCTGTGAACACCACAAAGCGATGATTGCTGGCCTTGCCCTGCTGAGAAACCCAGAGCTACTTCTAGGTAAGGGAGACGCCACTGCCTTCCACAGTTGGGAGCATGTAAGATTACAGAAGTAAATGATCGATGTCAGCTGTCTTGTAGTGAAGAACAGTGATTGCAACCTAACAAATGCAGATAAATTCATCTTTCTTCATCTCTGCTGTCATCTAAGTTAATGAGCATTCCAAGTAACTTTTGCCTCAAACTCAATTTGTAATCTTGAAATTGTCTTAAAATGTGTTGGCATCTGAGTTTTGTTTCTTCTATTTCTTTTTAAAATTAAGTTATATAGTCTATCCAATGAGATATGTAAAGTACATAGTGTAAGGTTTTTTTGGATTTGTCGGCACCAGAGAAAGAAAGACGAGCAGAGTTGAGAGGGATAAGTAAAGAGGCTTTATTGGAGCGTTCCGAGTGAGGATAACGGGTCCTGAGAGTGGGGCCTGGGCGAGATTTTCGGGTCCGGGGAGAGAGAGAGAGAGAGACCCGAAAAGCCGCCCCACCCAGAAGTCTGAGTGGGTTTATATGTTTTTTGGGCTGGGGGCTGGGGGTTTCTTCTGCGGGAAGATTTCAGTGCGAAGAGTGAGGAATTTCTTTGTTGCAGTTTTAGGGCAGGTATTGAGGAATAGGAGGGGCTTCTTCTTTTTTTTCATTAAGGAAGGGAGAGGTGCCTGCCACCAGTCTTACACATAGATTTTAAGTTCAGCTTGCTTTTTTCATATGTATGTACCTGAGTAACTAGAGGGTACATTTAAAAATCGTGTCTCCAAGCCCTTTGCACTTGAGGAGAATTTCTGGCTTTTCTATAATGCATTGTTTGAGCACCAGATGCAATTCTGTTTTGCATTTCTGCTTAAAAAAAATCCGTGGTATAGTTAGTGCAGTCATAGCCTTATGACTAATAGCAGGTTTGGATCTGATCATATTACCAAAAATGTTCATGTTTCTGTCTGTGATTGTAACTGTCTTCACCCGAAGTCCCTGGATGTGCCTTCTTGAAACACCCTGTACTTTTGGTCTATCTTGGTGTTGATATATGTACCTAGAATCTCAATTCTTAGATTTAATCCTCAAGGTCTGTCTTCTTTTGGCGATTCTTTTGTTTCTGGTCTTCCTTCGATCCGCCTGTGGTTGCTGTGGTTTCTCTGTGCTTAGAGGTAGGATTTAGACCTTTGTTTTCCTGTGACATATGGAACTAGGATGATTGCCGTTGCTTGGCTGGGCTAAGAGGGCAGCGTGACCTTTTGAGTTGAGAGCTGGGGAGGGGCATTGTGCCTCTACTGCCTTGTAATCATGAGCAAATGCTTGGCCATCGTTCCTCCATTTCCTAGAGGGAGTCCAATAACTCTTATGGTGAAGGCCCGATAGCATGTCAGCTGAGTGGTTTGGGATCTTTAAGGGACCATAATAATAACACACTGGTGCATCCTCTGGATCTAATCACCATGAATCCAGGGTTGAGTTTTCAGTTGTCAAATTGATTCCTAAATTTCCGAAATGAGAGAGAGAGGTTAGGTCTCTAAATTTTGTATCCCTTGAGTAGAGCCACTGATCTGACTGTCTCTTTTGCCCTCCCTGAGATTGGTACAAAATTTTCCAGTGAGCAGATGGCAAAGTGATGCTGTATTCTTTTCTTACAGAGACTCCGCTGGCATTGTTGGTGGTAGGCCTGGGTGGGGGCAGCCTCCCCCTCTTCATCCACGATCATTTCCCAAAGTCCTGCATTGATGCTGTGGAGATCGACCCCTCCATGTTGGAAGTGGCCACTCAGTGGTTTGGCTTCTCCCAGAGTGACCGAATGAAGGTCCACATTGCAGACGGCCTGGACTATATCAGCAACCTGGCAGGAAGGGGAGAAGGTACTGTTACTGGA
>CM052444.1:25678118-25694825 GCA_028533085.1 Varecia variegata
CAGGATGGTGCTGCTGCTGTTATTGTCTTTAGATCAGTTTTGAATGGCCCTGCCCCTCTTCTCTAACCATCATAACCTTTCAGATCATCAGAGGCTCAAGGCCATCGTTTTCCTTGGACTCCAGCGAGCCAACATGTTCTCTAAGAAGCCAAAATCAGATCCATGCTATGAACAGTGATAAGCATGCAGTAGTCTTAATTATTTACTAATTATTGAATAATTACTACCACAGTCTCAAAATTTGCTAAAAACATATTTGTAGCAATGCAGACCTACCTCTTGTAAAAACTATGTAACATTATAGTAAGGAGCAGATCTAATTTGTCCTCAGTTTGTTCTGACCCATTTAGCAAAATCATTTCTTACTTGAGCCAGCTATTATTCAGTAACAACAAAGATAGCACTAACTCAAATTTCAGAACATTTTCTCCTGTGAGACAACATGTGCTGTTTCCGGAGTTAAGTGAAAGTTACCATTTGCTGGGTCAGCTCTTAAAAGCCTAGTCAGCTGCTTTGTCTAGATCAATGGTTCTCAAATCTGACTGTATTTAGAATTACCCTGGGGGGGCCTACGAAAAATACCAGAGGCTTCCCATCTCCCTGCCCTTCTGCTCCCTTCCACCCTTGGGTTTTTGGTTCTTTTGGTCAGGAGTGTAACCCACATTCTTCTAAGCTCTGGAAGCTTCCCAAAAGGTGATTCTAATGTTCTACCAGGGTTTGAAAACCAGTGGTATACATAAACTCTTAACCAAATAATATCAATGGCAAAAGTGGACCCCATTAAAGCCTTTGGAAGGTGCTTTTAAATGTGGAGGAACACCCCATCTTTACTGCGGGATGCTGAAGCTGATGACAAGGACTTCTCCGGTCCTTGAAGTCTGTCCCCTTACAGGCAAACCACATCCTCCCTGTCATCCTTCTGACTTAGCCACCCTGCCCACCACTGGTACGGAGGAGGTACAGTGTAGGAATGTAAATGGTGTTATTTTATCCAGAAAAGACAAGGACTCATTTGCTTCTCTTTCCAGTATGGCCTCACTACGATGTCATAATGTTTGATGTTGACAGCAAGGACCCAACGCTGGGAATGAGTTGTCCACCCCCAGCATTTGTGGACCAACCTTTTCTGCAGAAAGTCAAAAGCATCCTGACTCCTGAAGGTATGGAAAACAAAAAGGTTGGAAAGGGAGAAGGGAAGGGTCCTTTAAAAAATTTATCTTTTTAATGAAAAATGCACATAAGTGCATTTTTCTATCATATTGCAATTCTCTATCAATTTCCCCAAATTGAACACACCCATTTGCCAGCACAAACACAGCGCATTTTCAGCACCCCACAAGTCCACCTCTCACCTCCTTTCAGTCACTTGTCCTGCTCTCAGAGGTAACTACTCTCTTAACTTCTGTCAGCACAGCTTAATTTAGCCTGTTTTTGCTCTTCATATAAATAGACTCATATGAAAAGTACTCTTTTTTATTTTATTTTATTTTATTTTTTTGCTCTGTCTCCTGGGCTATGATGACAGAGTGCAGTGCTGTCATCATAGCTCACAGCAACCTCAAACTCCTGGGCCCAAGCCATCCTCCTGCCTCAGCCTCCCCCCAAGTAGCTGGGACTACAGGTGCACACCATGATGCCCGACTAAGTTTTTGTAGAGACGGAGTCTTGCTATGTTGCCCAGGCTGGTCTTGAGAACTCCTGGCTTCAAGGTCTCCTCTCACCTCTGCCTCCCAAAGTGCTCTTTCACTGAACATGATGTTTGTGAAATTCATTCTCAGTGTTGTGTTTACATTGTTAATTTTTATTATTGTGTAGTATTGTATAACTATACCACAATTCATTTATCCATTCTACTGTTGGTATTTGGGTTGTTTCCTGTTTAGGTCTATAAATAGTGCTGCCGTTGGCATTCTAGTATGTGCCTTTCGAGGAATTGTGTTTGCAGATCTCTTGGGTATATACTCAGGGTTGTAATTCCTGGATGATAGGTTATGTGTATGTTTGGCTTTCATAGATGCTGCCACGCCATTTTACAGAGTGGTTGTAGCAGTTCATAGTCCCACCGGCGTGGTGACGCTAGCTCCCACTTGAATGCGTCCTGAATGCCCCGGACTAGGCGGTGTGTTATTTCATCTTCATAGCAGTGCATTTTCAGACAAGAAAACTGAGGTTGAGAGATTTTTGAAGGTGAAATAAGGTACCAGTTGGGGCTCCATCACAGGTTCTTGTCACTTGAAAGCTGAAGTTCTTAATCCCCATGTTCACAGCCCCCGCCGGTTCTGTTGATTTGAAGTAAGGTAGGGTGGTGAACTAGGTTGACTTAGAACTAATTGTCAGAAGTCAGGGTAACCTTGGCCCTGTTGGTTAATAAGTACTCCATGATGTGTATGTCAAGAATGTAACATCCCTGTGGAGTTGGTAAGTTTTACTTTCTTACGTATATTAATTAATTCTTTCTCAAAGCAATTCTTTGGGAAACTGAGGCATGGAAAATGGTAAAATAATGTGTTAGCAGCACAGAAGAGCAAGAAATAAGGCTGAAATTTTCTTATGGTTCCCATATTTTCCATACTTTTTTCTGTCTGCCTTTGTACGCTGTGTATTCTCCACAAACTCACTGCCAGCATAGGTGCTTTCTCTTATTCCACCAGCCTCCCTGGGACGGGAATTGGTGTCTTCCTCAGAGCTAAGCCTTGTCTCTGACATGTCTCCTGATCTGAGGTCATCCTGACTGTCCTTCCCACCCTGCAGGTGTTTTTATCCTCAACCTCGTGTGCCGAGACTTGGGGCTCAAGGACTCGGTGCTGGCCAGACTCAAGGCGGTGTTCCCCCTCCTGTACGTCCGGCGCATCGAGGATGAAGTGAATGAGATCCTGTTCTGTCAGCTGCAGCCCGAGCAGAAACTTGCCATGCCAGAGCTGCTGGAAATGGCCCAGGCCTTGGAGCGGACCCTGAAGAAGCCTGGAAGAGGGTGGGATGACACATACGTCTTGTCAGATATGCTCAAGACCGTGAAGATTGTGTGATCGCCGAGGCCAGGCAGTCCTCTCAGTTTCCTGCCTAGACTGCCCTTGGACTCCTGGCCTGCTAGAGATTGAAGAAATACAATGCACAGTACTTTTTAAGCCTTGCATTTTTCTTAGTGTCATACTCAACTACGTGTATGTCCAGCGAGGTGAGGTTTACTGAAGAGCTGGGAAAATAAAAGAACCCTTCCCATCTTGTCCTCTTTAGTACCACCTGGGTTGCTCATCTGCTTTCTGTACCTTGTCCTTGAGTAGGATTCCCTGCTGGAGCCTCTAGCACACGCTGCATTTCTTAATGAGCACGAGCCAAGCTCCTTAGGACTAAAGACAATCAAGTTTGATTGCATCTATACTTTACTGATTAGCTTATTTGCTTTATCCCTCTTGGTTTTTTGTAGGAATGATCTCAGGTGAGACAGTAGAACACTCTTATGCCAGAAGACTGTAAAGAGACTAGGGTTTTAATAGATGTGAGATATTTGAGAGAGCATCTACTCTGCCTCTCAGATAGAGCTGCCATTAAAATGGTTCCGATTTTTAGGAATCTGATAACCCACTCCACGGTTTTAACAGCTTTTCTTGCCTACCCAGATCTTGTAGCCTAAGTCATTTGTTTCTGTTCTCAGTGGAGGGAGTGTTTGAAGCTGCCCCCATGGCTATGTATGGCAGACTTTAGACTTGGTAGACTAAAGTCTCTGGTATTCATTAACTCACAACATTTGTTGAGTGACAGCCACATGCCAGACCCTGTGTAGAGAGCCATGGTGGAGATGAAGATGTTTAGGAATGACCAAAAGACATGGAGTGATAATAAAAGTTAATGTGTTCCGGACACTCTTCTAAATGGTTTACATACACTGTCTCATTTAATCTGAGATAAAGGATAGTTAAACCAAAACTATATCTAAACCCAAATCTTACTTGAGCCAAAGCATCAATCTTAATCCATGTATTGAGACTGTTAAACCAGTGGTTCCAAGAGTGGCTTGAATTTCATCTCTCCTAATTATGCCAAGGCTGACTTAATAAGTGCCATGGAAAATAGGCATTGTCACCATTTGCCACCTGGCTTATCTTCCCATGGGCCCTTTAAAATTGACTCTAGCCTCTTGAGCTGAAGCATACAGATGCTCCTCAACTTATGACGGGGTTACCTCCTGATAAACCCATCCTAAGTTGAAAATGCATTTAATGTCCCAGTAAACCCATCTTAAAGTCAAACTCGTAAGTTGGGGATTGTATTTCAAACTTAGGTTGTCATCCTTACAAGATATTGTCAGGCCATTAAAGAAAAGGGGAGTGAGTGCAGAGTAGTGTTTTTAGATCTTATCTATTAGAAATACTTGGTGCTCTTTCTTCAGGGGAGGATTTTCCCCTAGAACCATGTAAGGGGAAGATTATCCATTTTGTCATGTCCTTGAACCCCAAGGGCCTCAGCTTGGCAAGTCCTCTATTTTCTCTCTCTCCCTCCTCTCCCTCCTCTCTCTACTTTCTTTCTCTCTCTGTTTCCTGGGCTAGAGTGCCACGGCGTCATCGTAGCTCACAGCAACCTCAAACTCCTGGGCTGAAGCGATCTTACTGCCTCAGCCTCCCAAGTAGCTGGGACTGCAGGCATGCGCCACCATGCCCGGCTTATTTTTTCTATATATTTTTAGTTGTCCGATTCTTTCTATTTTTTAGTAGAGACAGGGTCTTGCTCTTGCTTAGGCTGGTTTCGAACACCTGACCTTGAGCGATCCTCCCGCCTCAGCCTCCCAAAGTGCTAGGCCTCTACTTTCTTATCTGTAAGCGTGTGCAGTGTTGGGATAGGTTGTAGAGGCACAGGGTCTAGTCAGCCTGTCCTGTTGTGTTAGTTTGGAGCAGCACACTTGGCAGCACAGCCACACTGGGAGTTATCAGAATGATGAGGTCTAAACTAGATCTTAGGGGGAACGGTCTGCGAAATTCAGCATGCTCACTGGTGTGTTTACATGTTCACTTCCCACATTTGGAGGCGGGAAGGGCACTTGGGTGATGATTGTTGTCTTAATTTTTGAAAGGATAAGTATAAAAGAAGAGGGAGGCAGGTTGTGTGTGCCTCCGAAGGCTTCAGAAAGACCAATGGGCTGAAGTTACAGTGCAGCAGTTTCCGGCTTAATTTCCTACAAAGGCAGTCTGTACTGATGAAGACCAGTATGTTCACTACATTTGGTGACTGTGGGCTGTTCACTCAAACCCTAGTGACTCCCCTCGGGTGCTTGCTGGGTTGTGAGGAAAGGGTTTTGTGTGTATTGACAACCCTTGGCCTGTGTCCCATCTTTTCCACTGGAGAGCTGTTCACTTTTGCACTAATAACAGGCAAGTGGGTCTTTATGAGAATTTTGCCTAACTTTAGGCGCGTGAACTCTGGGAGAGGGGGAGGGTTGTAAACATAAATGTGTGAAGTGAGCCAGGTGTAAAAAAGGCTGGGATGAGACCTGTGGCAAGTCGGAGAACAAAAGTCCCATCTAAAGGCAGCAGCTATTCTTCTAGCTCAGAGTTGTCCTGCAGGAATGGTGTCCAAGTGTAGCTAGATCTTTAAGGGAAGCCAGAAATCTTGAGTGTGTGTGTGTGTGTGTGTGTGTGTGTGTGTTGACATTAAAAGGCCAATCCCAACACATCATCAAGCCATATTCAATTTGTGGGCCAGAAATTTGCATCTTCCACTATAGTGGATGGCTATACAACGCTTACGAATCTGGCATGTAGCCAGGCTCTGGGTAAGCCTAAAACAAGGAGCAGGCTGGTATCTGTGAGTCAGAAAAGTCTGGAAAAGAGATCTTGTGTTAGGACCTCAATTTTCTTTAATGGCTACAGCTGAGTGGGGATGGTCCCACCATCCTTGGGGGAGTGTACAATTTAACTTCCCCAAACTATCAGAGAACTGAGTAAGAATAAATCACATGTCAACTTGCCTCCATCCCCTGTCAAAAAAAAAAAAAAAAGTTCTGCAACAGTGTACAATTGCCTCTTCTTCACCTCCTTGCCCTTGCTCCCCACCAGTTTTTCTGTGCACACCTCGAGTCTTCTGTCATGGCTCAGCCTGCTAACTGGGCCACTTCTCTAGTCTTCTTGTGGTCAGACCAGTAATTCTCATCCTTAGCTGCACGTTGGAGTCACCTGATGTGGTAGGCAGAATAATGTCCTCCCAAAGATGCCCACGTCCTAATCCTGGCAACCTGTGAATACGTTCACATTACACGGCAATGGGGGAATTAATGTAGCAGATGGATTTGATGTTGCTAATGAGCTGACTTCAAAATAGGGAGGTTATCCTGGCTTATCTGGGCGTGCCCAACATACTCACAAGGGTCTTTGAATGTGGGGGAGGGAGGCAGAAGAGTCAGCGTCAAGTGAAGTAATGGGAGAAAGTCCGGATAGGTCATTGCTGGCTTTGAAGAAGGAAGGAAGCCACTAGCCAAGGAACCCAGGCAGCCTCTAGGAGTTGGAAAAGGTGAGAAAACTGATTCTTTCCTAGAGCCTCCAATAGGGAGTACAACTTCGCCAACACCTTAATTTTAGCCAGCAAGACTCATTTCGGATTTCTGAACTACAGAACTATAAGATGATACATTTGTGTTGTTTTAAGCCACTAAATTTCTGTTATAGCAGCTATAGAAAAGTAATATACCTGGGAAGCTTTAAAAAACACTTAGTTCTGGGCTCCTTCTGAGATTCTGATTTAATTGGTGTGGGGTGCAGCCTGTGTATCAGAATTTTAAAAGCTTTCCAGGTGGTGCTGTTGTGTAGCCAAAGTTGAGAACCCCTGGGGTAGCGGTTCTATGGATGGATGTGTTAGGAGGTAAGCAGGAAAGAGTTGCTATTCTGTCAGTGACCACTGGCTTTAGTGCTAAGATGCAAGCAGCAGCGGTCACTTCATAATTGGAATATGCTTCCCTTCGTCCTGCACGCTAGGCCACACCTCAGCTCTTTGCCCTTTGAGTGGATGACAGTAGTGTGAGGAGTTAGCTTGCCATGTAGGGTGATTTCCTCCGTGGAGAAGCAGCCCCACTCCCCACTTTAACTGGGCCCTGAGCGTATATCTGAGGACTCCTTAGTCAAGTTCAAAGACTCTAGTAAACCATAGGTAATCCAGGTTCCTTCTTGTGGCTTGCCTTCCCATTTGGTATCCATGAATTTATTAACAGCTAAATGGTCGATAAGAAATAGAATTGTTAAGTTGGGTTTTTCTTTTTTATATTAAATAGGCATTTTTCTGGAGAAGCTGTTCTGTGCTTGTGCGGAGGACACAAAGAGGAAAGATACAGCTCCTGCTCACCAACTAGCTGGGGAGACAGTAGAACCAGCTTTTTTTTCTTTAAAAAAAAAAAGTTTTAAAATTCTGATGCACAGGGTGCACCCCAGACCAATTAAATCAAAATCTCTGGGAAAGGGTCCAGGCCCAAGTGTTTTTTATTTATATACTTTTTTCCTAAACATGAAAACTGACAAATTAAAGCACATGAATGAATTCTGGAACCACATGTGCATAAAGTGTAAGGGCAGCACAGAGGATGGTCAGATACTTGCTAAGAGTCTCCTTAGATCCTCATTAGCACAGGCACAAAAGGGTCCAGCCTCACTAAAAACTTCCCACTTAAAGTCATCCAAGGCTGGATCACTGTTTTGTTTTTCTAGCTTAAGGCTGAGCTGGTTCCTGTGCTTCCCAGTAGATGGCAGTAGAAATCACATTTAAGTTCTGGGGTATCTGTAAAATTCCCCATGGGAGAGTGGCACTTCCAGGGGCTATTGCACCTGCACCGTATTTCATGCATCTTTCACCTTTCTCTCGTGAATGAAGACAGGCTCCTACTTTGCCTGTTGTTCTCTCGCTTCACCCAGTACCCTACCCACTGTGCTCTCCCGCCATGACCCTGCTTTCCTGCCCATGAACTTGGAGGGAGCACCGTTTATCCAATCAAGGACATCTCCAGTGGTGGAACACTGCATGAAGCAGAGATCCCCTTACTCCACATCCCTGATTTTGGAAATAGTGGCTGGAAATAGAGCAATGGGATAATGCTAACAAGATGTAAAGCTAGAAGCATGTAAGCAATAAAAATGGAACAAAATGCATCTGGGCCTGAGCTGGCATATGTTCAAGTTTTCTGCCAAGATGGAAGTCATTTCTATCATAGTAATAAACCAGTAAATAAGGAAAAGGTTGGTAAAAATAACATTTGATTGGAATAATGAATTTGGATATTTTTTATGCAAGCCTACCTGTAGTGGGTTGAATAGTGGCCCCTCCAAAAGACATGTCCAAGTCTTAAACCCCAGAACCTTATAAATGTGACCTTATTTGGAAAAAAGGGCCTTTGCAGATGTAATTAAGTTAAAGACCTCGACATGAGATGGGGTGGGCCCTGAATCCAATAGCAAGGACCAGCACGGAAGGAGAACCAGACAGAGATGGGGAGACACACAGGGGAGAAGACCACGTGAAAACAGAGGCAGACTGGGGAGAGGCCTCCACAAGCCAAGGAATGCCATGGATTGCTGGCAGCCACTGAAGTTAGGAAAGAGGCAAAGAATGATTCTATCTCAGAGCCCCCAGGAGGAACCACCCTGCCGACACTTTGCAGACTTCTGGACTTCATATTTGTGAGCAAGTTTCTTTTGTTTTAAGCCACCGAGTTTGTGGTAATTTGTTTCAGCAGCTTTGGGAACTGAATACACAGCCTAAAAGGGTTTTGTCTGTGCCACCCCAAGGAACCAGAGATGGCACGGGCTCTGGGCCCAGGCTACCCGTAGATGTGTTTAGCTTTCACGGGACATTTGGCATAAAATCTGGATTTCTGGATTCTTTTGAAAATTTGGAAGCTCTGGCAATGCCAGGCTCATATTCACACTTGGCTGCAATTGGTAGGCATCGGTGCCTTTTGGATCTGTCATGTTTGCTGCAGTCCCCACTGCTCCCTATCTGCTTCTGTCATGCATTTACTTTACATGCCTGGTGCTGCAGGGATTTGAGCTTGTACTACTACATATGCATCAGGCTGGCAGGTTAGGAAACATGGTCCTCTAAGAGTAAGGACAAAGAAGGCCCTTATTTTGTGGTTAGTAGTTCTGGGAGTGTTTTATAGAGCAGCACAGTTTAGAAGGTGGTTCTGAAATCTGGTCGTCCAACAAAACCACCTGGGGATCAATTTCTATATACAGATTCTGGACTGTATCCCAAACCTACTGTATCAGAATCTTGGGGGTAATGGGTCTAGGGTGATGGGGAAGGACAGAGGTGGAGCCAAGGAATCTGCATTTTTTTAAAGTGCTCAAGCCATTCTGATAATAGACAGGCTTTAGGACAGCTGCCATAAGACATCTTCCAGCGCTAGAAAAGGGAGGCAGTTTGAGTTTCTTATCCCACTGGAGACTTTTGAGGCTTGTTGTTTATAAAGTCTTTTCTCATGACAATTTGAATGATTTGCATATTTTATGGAGCTAAGGGTTTAAATTAATTGGGTTCTTCCTTTTTTTTTTTTTTTTGAGACAGGGTCTTGCTCCGTGTCCCCAGCTAGAGTGCAGTGGTGTGATAATAGCTCACAGCAACCACAAACTCCTGGGTTCCAGGGATCCTCCCGCCTCAGCCTCTCAAGTAGCTGGGACTACAGGGACATGTCACCATGTCCAGCTAATTTTTTTTTTCCTCTATTTTTTTCTAGAGACGAGGTCTCACTCTTGCTGGTCTTAAACTCCTGGCCTCATGCCATCATCCCGCCTCAGCCTCCCAAAGTGCCAGGATTACAGGTGTGAGCCACTGTGCCCAGCACCAGATTCTGTTTATGAAACCAAGAAACTTGGTTGCTATCTATAAAACAAGAGTAGTGAAACAAGGTAGATCCTCTAATGAAAGCACAGAAAACAAACACCTGATTAATATAGTGATATATTTTATCTAGGCAATATATTAATAAAAACTTTTTTCTCCCTTTTTTGGTGTTGGTGGGAATAAGCTGAGAAGATGGGCTATGGGACTTGTTGGCCTGCTGAAGGGGCCTGCGTTGTAGTGTACCATCATGTAGGCATAGTACTGGTTAGGTTGAGATTTAAGCTATAACTCTGAAATAACTATTTCTAGCTTTTCTTCTTGAAAACAAGGCTTGGATCTCTACCAGTCTCCTGAGGTGGCTAGATGAGTACCCGAAGGAAGGAAGAAGGAAATGTGAGGATATTTAAAAGGAGTTGTTAGGGGAAATATAGTTACCATTATTTCGGTCAAGAAAGGTTACAATGTATTTGATTCTACAAAGCATTGCATATAGATGCAATTCATAAGGACTGTCTTAAATGATACCTTTATTTAATAAACATTTATTGAGTGCCTACTGTTATCAGGTACTGTTCTATTACACTAGAAATATTGTAATGAGTAAAAGTAAAGATAAAAACCTTGTATTTGATGATGAAAAAAAATGAAAGAATAACTTAATTAACATGTGGCAGGTGCTTTTCATGGGAAGTATGCCTGTTATTTGGACTATATTACTATATTAGTTTTTAGGGCACCTATATCAATGTGTCCTGCAGAAAACCAAGGCTGACCTCCCACTGATTGCTATTAGTTTACAGAAGCCATGAGGTACAATTTTCAAGTTAAGTTTCAGGGGTACCACCAACTGAATGTTTGCAGACCTAAGTGCTCTCCTTACAAGAAGAGCTATTTTTTCAGGGCATCTCAGCGTCTACTTCCTCATGGGAGAATGAAGGAGCCCCAGGCCACTTGAAAACTGCGCAACAGAAAGATTTCCTACAAAGGGTCCTCTGGATGAGCTAGGCCACTCCACCTATCTTCTGGTTATCACATGGCAGATGCAGGTCTTACCCCCAACCCAACGATGGTGATGTGACTCTTCAATTTTTCCTCCCCTGGCACAGCACAGTCATGGCAGGGAGGGCTGGCCAATCAGTAGAGACTGGGCTGATTCCAAGTCATTCACTCAGAGGGAAAAGCCAGGACTAGAACCCATGTCTTTAGGCTTCCAGTTCAGTTCTTGCCCCCTCACCATGCCAACCTTCTTCTCTTTGGGCACAAGAGTTGGGGACCCTAGCAACATAAAGATGTTAAAATACAATCTCTGTTTTGCTACCAAGTCAAGGTCGAGGGACTGAGAATGGTTGTGATGCCCTGACAGAGTGCTCAGTAAGCCCAGGAAGTGAAGCAGCTGTGGAAAGGCACAGGTGTAAATCTGAGGGCGTAATCACCAGGGCTGCAATGGTCTGGCGCTGCAGTCAGAGCAGAGCTCAGCCCACCCAGACCTAAGGCTTCCAGGCAGCGTGTTCAGCCCTTTCTTCCTTCATAATTAAAGTCAATCCTTTTGGATTTTCCTGAGGACCACAGTCAGATCATTGAAATGGATTCATCTGACTATGCCTACAAGGCTCTGTAGTCTTTTTGGAGCCATTTTGAAGGTAAGCATTTAGGGGAGTACTAAGAACCCATAGATAATCTTACTGTCAATGTGTCTGAAAATGATGAGCAAAGAAAGCAAGACTCTCAAAAGCCAGAGTTTAAAACTAGTAAGGAGCTACTAGCTCCCAAGATAATTTTTATATTTTCCTAGTGTGTGGTCTTAGATTCTCATCTTAGAGATAAGAATGCTTAAAGATCATTGTTTCAGCTTATTCCTCATGAGATCTTTTTCCAATGGATGTATCCCAAATTTCCTCATTCCCACTAGCCTGTAGGTAAAAATGAGGTCATATTAACAGTAATGACTCAGATTTCCTAAACCTCTTGCCCCACTTGCATATAAGTCCTAAGCCCCATCTCAGAACCCGCGACACCCCACTGCACACGCATTAGTGTTGGAATTTAGCATGGCTTCTCAACCTGCTGCTCTGCTTGCCCTCAACAGAGGGTTGCTTGTGTCACTGCTCCTGTTCTCTCCCTGAGAACCCTGGTTTTGTCTCTTGGCACTTAAGAAGCTGCCAAACACCAAGATGCAAGAATGGCAGTTCATCACCCCCTGTCCTCTTCTTACCAGAGCCTTGCTGGTTGCTGTACAGGAATGGGGAGGATTCCCGTCTCCCTGCTGTTCTGAGCTGTACTCCATCATCTCCTAAGACAGTGCTTGGGGGCCAGCCCAGGCCTCTCAGGGGCTGTCAGCTTCTACCTGCAGTATTCTCTACCCACCCTATACCCACGTTGCCGTAACAGACGTCTACCCTACCCCCGCAGTCAAAGCGATGTCCGCCGGCCTTGAGCTCGATGCCTTTATCAGACACCTTCACCTTCTCAGAATCTCTTGTGTTAGACTTCACAGCCGGAGGTCACCATGCAGGCACACAGCAACAGGGGTGGAGACTTTACTCTCTTCCTCACCCCTCCGTTCTTTCAGCCTTTGTTAAGCACAAGCCACGTGCCAAACACTGTGCTGGGGCAACAGGGGTACAGCAATAAAGGACCTTGCATTCTGGTAAGCCACCAAATTGGATTAGGTTGCCAGAGTTGATGGCTCTGGGGATGAGGGTGGAGGGGAGGGAAGCCAGGCTGGCTTCCCTCACTCTGCCTGGCTCTTTGGGGGCATTTCCAACAGAGAGCTGCCAGCCTTTGGAAAACTAAAAAGCACGGAGGACTGAGCAGTTAGCCTTCCAAAAATGGTTCCTACACAGCTCTGGTGAGAAAAAGAATTCCCCTAATCAGGAATTGAGATGCTATCAGTTTATGGAAGCCATTATCTTGAGTGAAATAACTCAGAAAGTCAAATACTACATTGTCTCACTTGTATTAATAAGTGGGAGCTAAATAATGTGTGAACACAGACATAGAGTGTGGAATAATAGGCACTGGAGACTCAGAAGTGTGTGTGTGGGGGAAGGATGAGAAATTACTTAATGTGTACAGTGTACACTATTCAGGCAACCATTTCTCTAACAGACAGCGATATTCAGGCTTTAAAAAACAAAACTTGAGTGAGCAATGAACTTATCCATTTCATCTACATTGTCAAATTTATTGATGTAATGATATTTATAATATTCCCTTATTTTTTTTTTATATCTGGTCTAATCTATAGTGGTGATGTCACGTCTATCATTTTAATGTTGGTAATTAGTGTCTTTTCTTCCTGATCTGACTAGAAATTTATCAATTTTATTAATCTCAAAGAACTAGCTTTTGCTTTTATTGTTTCTATTATTTTCCTGTTTTTTATTTGATTGATCGCTAATCCTTATTATTTTCTTCCTTTTATTTATTTTGTATTTCATCTGCTCTTTTTATAATTTTTTATGGTATAAACTGATGTCATGGATTTAAAACATTTCTAGTCTTTTAACTGAGGCATTTTAGTGCTATAGTTTCCCCTATAAATATTGCTTTTAGCTGTACCCCATTAATTTTCATATATTGTTTTGTTTTTTATTTGGTTCCAAGTATTTCTCAACTTTCCTTTCGATTACTTCTTTGACTTACATGTGTTATTTAGTTTCTAAAATTTTGGTGAATTTCCAGTTATCTTTTTGTTGTTGATTTCTAATTTAATTTCATTTTGTTCAGAGAGCATACTTTGTATGAATTGAATATTTCTAAATTTATTTAGACTTATTTTATAGCCCCAAATATGGTTATCTTGGTAAATATTCTATGTGTACTTAAAAAAAATTTATTCTGCTGGTTTTGGATCAGTTATTCTATAAATGTCAATTTGGTCCCATTGGTTGATAATATTGTTCAAGTCTTATATATCTTCACTGGTTTTCTGTCTACTTGTTCTATCAATTAATGAGAAGAGTGTTGAAATTCCTACCTATAACTGTGGATTTTGCTAGTAGTCCTTGCAGTTGTATTAGGTTGTGCTCTATATATTTGAACCTTTGTTACTAGGTGTATGCAAGTTTAGAATTGCGTTGTCCTTTAGATGAATTGACCCCTTTGTCGTTGTGAAATGATTTGATTTATTCCCGGTAATATTTGTAATGAAATCTATTTGTCTGATATAAATATAGCCACACCAGCTTTTAAAATTTTAACCTATTTGTTTCTTTATATTTAAAATGATATTCTTGAAAGCACATATGGTTGTGTCTTTCTTTATTATCCAATCTGATAATTGCTGCCTTTTAACTGGAATACGTAGACCATTTATACTTAAGATGATTAGTGAAATTGTTGGGTTTATATCTGTCATCTTGCTATTTGTTTTCTATTGTCCCATCTATTTTTTTCATTTTTTTTTTGGTCTTCTTTTAGATTTGAGTATTTTTATAATTTTATTTATCTCCTTTTTTGTATTACCTGATATAACTTTGTTCTGTTATTATATTTGCTACTTTAGGGATTCTAGTATACATCTAACTTATTCAAGTCTACTTTCAAGTGACATTGTATTACTTCACATATAATATAAGAAACTTATAAAAGTATACTTTGATTTCTCCCCTTCCTGCCCTCATGTTATTTCATCAGACATTTTATATATGCATATGTTATAAACCCCACCCCATATTGTTTTCAATTTTGCTTTAAACAATCAATGACTTTTAAATAGATTTAAATAATGAGCCAGGCCTAGTGGCACATTCCCCTAGACCCAGCTACTTGGGAGGCTGAGGTGCGAGGATTGCTTGAGCCCAAGAGTCTGAGACCAGCCTGGGCAACAGAGTGAGACTCCATTTCTAAAAACAAAACAAGAAACAGTATTTTATATTTACTCATGTAGCTAACATTTCTGGTACTCTTCATTCTTTTGTGTAGATTGAAGTTTCTGTCTAGTATCTGCTATCATTTTCTAGTATCACATTCCTTTGGCTTGAAGGACTTTCTTTAACTTTTTTTTGTAGTACAGGTTTGCTGGAAACTAATTCTTTCAGCTTTTTAAATATCTGAAAATATCTTTATTTCACTTTTGGTTTTTGGAGATCTTTTCAGTAGGTATAGAATTCTAGGTTGATGGCTTCTTTTATTTCAGTACTTTTAAAGATTTTACTCCACTGTCTTTGCTTACATTATTTATGACAAGAAATTTGTTATTCTCATCTTTTTTCCTTTGTATGTAATTTATCTCTTTTCTTTTGTTACTTTTAAGATTTTCTCTTTACCTCTGATTTAAGCAACATGATTATAATATGTCTTGATATAGTTTTATTAAGGTTTCTCATGTTTGGGAATCTGTGAGCTTTTTAGATATATAGGTTTATAATTTTCATCAAATTTAAAAAGTGTTGCTGTTATTTCGTCAAATATTTTTTACTATTTTTTATCCTTTTTTTCTTATCCTTTGGAGACTCCAGTTTCACATATCTTTGGATTCTTGAGGTTGATGAGGTTGTCTCACAGCCATTGGCATTCTTTTTTTCCCCCCTCATTCTCTTTTTTTCCTATGTTTCATTCTGGGTAATTTCTGTTTTGTTTTGTTTTTTTCTGAGACAGAGTCTTGCTTTGTTGCCTGGGCTGGAGTGCCATGATGTCAGCCTAGCTCACAGCAACCTCAAACTCTTGGGCTCAAGCGAGGGTGTGCCACCACACCCAGCTATTTGTTTCTATTTTTAGTAGAGATGGGGTCTCATTCTTGCTCAGGCTGGTCTCGAACTCCTGACCTCAAGCAATCCTCCTGCCTCAGCCTCCCAGAGTGCTAGGATTACAGGCATGAGCCATTGTGTCCGGCCTTCTGTTGTTATATTTTCAAAATTACTAATGTTTTCTTTTGCAATGTTTAATCTGCCATTAATTCCTTTCTTTGTATTTTTCATCTTAGGTATTATAGTTTTCATCTTTAGAAGTTTGATTTGGGTCTTTTTATATCATATATATCTCAAATATATTAAGTCTTTAGTTTCTTAAACATGTGAAATACAGTTATAGTAATGATCTGAATGTCCTTGTCTACTAATTCTATCATCTGTGTCTCTTGTGCTTGGTTTTGATTGATTTTTCTCTTCATTATGAATACTTTTTTTTGCTTGACATCCTTGTTAATGTTTGATTGGATGCTGGACATTGTGATTTTATATCATTGGATGCTGGATATATTTGTATGCCTATAAATATTCTTGAGCTTTGTTCCAGGACATAGTTAAGTTACTTGAAAATAGTTTGGTCCTTTTGGGTCTTGCTCTTGAGTTTTGCTAGTCAAAAACACAGAGCATTGCTTAGTGTAAGGTTGATTTTATACCGTTATTGAGGCAAAATGCTTTTGAGTACACTACCTTCTGCCCTGTGAATTACAAAGTTTTCCATTCAGGATAAAAAATCTATTCTTGATCTTGTGTGAGCTCTTAGCAATATTTCCTCTCATCTTTTAAGTCCTGTACTGAAAACTTGAGAAAACCTTCCACCTTGTAAACTCTAATTGGTTGGTCTTTCTGGATTTTGAGCTGTGTCTCTTCCACTCACAGAGTCTACCTGCCTACATGTCAGTTTCCACTTAACAGGACCATGACCTGGAAACCCTTTCAAGGAAGTAACCTGTCCCAATTATAGGGCTCATCACATTTGTGTCCCATCTCTCAGTGATTATTGTTCTTTGTTACCTGATGTTCAATGTCTTGAAAACCATTATTTTATATATTTTGTCTTGTATCTCAGTTGTTTCAATTGGGAGAGGAAATTTTGTCCCTACTACTCCATCTTCTTGAAAACAGAAATCACAGCATATAATTTAATCCTAATAGTAACCTCATTTTACAATGAGTATTTTTTTTTATTTATTATACCTTATTATGG